>JAWLRI010000738.1:2213191-2355412 GCA_034781795.1 Crypturellus tataupa
GACAGAGCCCTGGAACAGGCTGCCCAGAGAGGTTGTGGAGTCTCCTTCTCTGGAGATCTTCCAAACCCTCCTGGATGCCACCTTGTGCCACGTGCTCTGGGTGTCCCTGCTGGAGCAGGGGATTGTACTAAATGATCTCTAGAGGTCCCTTCCAGCCTTATGCATTCTGTGATTCTGTGAGTTCCTAGGGCTGATGGCTGAGAGCTCTTAATCCAGTCAGCACTACAATCCCACTGATGTAGATGAAGTGACTACATGTGAGCAGGTTAAACCTTCTTTTACAAAAACAACTTACAAATGCAGATTTGACACTTGTATTTCTCTCCTTTTGTTTTTAGGTGGAAAGTCAAGTCCACTGAAGCTGGGAAGCGCTAAATATTTGTCTATTGCGGGAACCCAAATTCTGCCTCAGATTTGTGGGTTATACTCTGGTCCTCTATTGCTTTTGTAAGGGACTCTTCCCAAGGGCCTTGCTTCATTAGAGGCATGGTCTGGTTGCAAATGAACACTTAGATATTAAGAAATACCAAACCCGGGGCTTCCCAAGTATCCTTAGTTCTGCAACTTTGCATTCTCCATTTCACGCCTAGCCTGAACATAAAAAGTGTCAAAGTTGATGCTATCTATCTGGGCAATTGCAAGTGTGTTATTTCCTAACTTCTGAAAGGTTGATTTTGCAACTGTTGCATTCTCATAATGTTCTTATTCAGTAATAATAATAATAATCAGTAAATAAATAACAGAAAAATGGAACACCAGTGTGAATGTGTTGTGGGCTCCCAAAACTTCATTATTACAGGTAGAGGATCAGTTCATCCATTCATATGCGTTCATAAGTGACAAAATCAAATGTGAACGTAAACTCCTAGCTCTATGAATGAGAAAAGCAAATAATGTGAGGGTTGTAAGAGGATATCCAGCCTTTGTATTTAACAGAAAAACAGAATACTAAGAACATTGACAGATATTTTAAAGTTAACAGGAAAAGACTCAGCCCCCCAAAGTATGCTGTGGAGAAGTTTAAAACACCTTCAGCCAAAATGTAGACCAAATATTGTAGACATTTTTTATTTTGGGTCTTGCACACCTGGGTGCTGATCTGAGACACAGGAAATGTCTGCACCTTGTTTTTTGGCTTTGTAGCTGATCTCCTGCATAACACAAGCAGGGCCAGCCCATCTGTGTTTTGCCTATTTCACAAGTAGGCTTTTAATGAAGATTGTCCCTTTACTATTGATTTGTCCTTATGTGAGTGCCTACTTTAATAAGACTAATGCTAACATTATGTTGCAAGGCTTTAGCTTGAATTTATTTTCCTTTTCTACAAGGAATCTTCCTCTGACTCTGCGTATTGCAGCACAGTGGAGATACAGAGGGGCAACAGAATTGTTAAGACAGAGCCCCTCCCAAATGGCTCTTGATCATTGTAACACTGACTAAATACGACAAATTTTTCTGCATTAGCAGTGCTTTGCTGGATCTGAGTGTACTGACCCTTTCTCAGTAAAAGCTTTCTGATGTAAATGCCAAAAAGCATGTAAATTCCTGTTGTCTGTAACTCTAAACTGTTTAAAAGTGACTTGAGTTTGGAGAAGAGATTACTTCTATTGCTGCTTCTATTGGAAAATATTTCTTGCCACATGTTTCAAAGCAACTTTTAAAAAAGTGACTAATTAGTCCCTTTAGCAAGAATGTGTAGGACAAAATGAAGGCAGACATTTGTCATAGAGGAATGTTTGCCATTGCAAGAATTCCTTTCTTGCAATGGCACTGCTGCCAGTGCACAAGAGCAGGGATCACATGCACAAGCCCCTGCATGACCTTTAGTAAGTTAGTGTTTAAAGCGAAGTTAGTGCTGAAGAGAAAACTGCTCAGGAAGTGCAGTGGAAACCCTGAGACACCTCTGTCTTACTTAATCTAGGGGGAAAAAATTAATGGTCCGTGCAGTATCACAGCTGACTGACTTCACACACTCTCGAGGATGGATTGGTATGTTCAGCAGCTGACTGGAAGCCACAACCCTTTGCAGTCAGCTTTAAACCTGTTCTGCTGCCACTTTCATTTAGTTCATTTCAATTTAATACCTTTTTTCTTTCCTGGCTAACTTCCTTATTAGCTGAGGAACAAGTTAAATGACTGCTTCTATGCTGAAGAGATACTATAACATTTTCTCAGGTGTTTCTCACTTCCTTAAAGACTTTTCTTTAGACTGTCCAGTGAATGGATCAGAGGGGAGAAAAGAGCAGGTTCAGATAAATTAAATGTCAAGAAGGTCTAAGTTAACAAAATGAAAGAGTATTTCTGATGCCTTTCAGACACATGTATTCTTGCACTGGCAAGAGAGAAGTACAGGAATACAGGAAGGGCATTAGGCTCAGAGGTAAATTTCTAAAGCCATTTTTCCTTCAAAGAGACTGTGATATATCTTTAGATTATTTTCATTCTTTTCAATTTGACCCTATTCCAACCTCATAAGCATATGTGTTAAGCAAATAATAATCGTAGTTAAAAAACACTCACATATTCAATTTCTAGTTATGGCACCTAGCTCTAAGATAATACACTAAGATCATCATGACTAGGCTTTGCAAATGAAGATATGGGAAGGACTTTATTCACGTTTGCTGCAAGCGCGCTGATGGCTAAAAACACCGATGCAGGAAAGGCAAGTCCATCGCAAAAGGCACAGCGGAAGGAGGTCTCCTTAAGTAGTATTGGCAAGCCACGGTTCTTTCTGTGTTGTCTTTTCTTTTTGAGACTGATTCTGCATGTGTTCTCAAAGGAAGCAGCAGCATTATGGGTGGTGCTACTTCCTTTGATCTCCATGTGTCCCGACTTGAGGCCAGAGTGGACCATTGATGGTAGTCAATATGACCAAAGCTGAGGTGTTGTTTCAGGGAATCCTTGTATCTCTTCGTTGGGGCTCCTCTCTTACGGCAGCTAGTGGTGAGTTCCCACAGAGCACAATCT
Source organism: Crypturellus tataupa (assembly GCA_034781795.1). Classification (NCBI taxonomy): domain Eukaryota; kingdom Metazoa; phylum Chordata; class Aves; order Tinamiformes; family Tinamidae; genus Crypturellus; species Crypturellus tataupa. Next base: position 2,216,162 of record JAWLRI010000738.1, read on the forward strand.
TAGGGAGGCAGTGATCTTCCATCCTGGATACGTGTCCTGCCCAGCGCAGCTGCGTTCTCAGCAGCATGGCCTCAATACTGGTGACCCCTGCCTGTTCAAGCCACATTAGTCGCACAATCAGTTCAGTGGATGTTTACGATTGTACGGAGGCAGCGCTGATGGAAGCGTTCGAGGAGTCGCAGGTGGTGGGTAGATGACCCATGATTCAGACCCATATAAAAGAGTAGACAGCACAACGGCTCTATAGACACCAATCTTTGTACTTCTCTTCAGGTGTTTATTGCACCAGACTCTTTTATGAATTTTTCTGAAAGCTCTGTGTGCCTTTGCTAATCTGTTGTCTATCTCATTGTCAATCTTACCATCTGAGGAAATGATGATTCCTAGATAGCCGAACTTTTGGAATGACTTATGCTCTGATTTGCCTAAGGTGATGTGAGGATGATGGAAGACTTCCTGAGGTGCAGTCTGGTAGAGAACTTCTGTCTTCTTCAAACTTACTTCCAGCCCAAAAAGCTCATCAGCCTCTGCAAAGCAGGATGTTAAGCACTGTAGTGCTGCTTTTGTGTGAACGATGAGGGTGGCATCATCAGCAAAAACCAGCTCGCAGACAAGGTGATTTAAGGTCTTAGTGAGGGCCTGCAGACACCTGAGGTTGAATAGGCTTCCTTCGGTATGATATGAGATGTAACTGCTGTTTTCTTCCTCAAGGTCTGCTGTGGCCCTTTGAAGCATCACGCTGAAGAAGATTGTGAATAGAGTTGGTACGAGAATGCAACCTTGTTTCACACCATTGGTTATTGAGGAGAGCTCGGAGAGTGCACGGCCGTATCTGACTTGGCCACGCTGATCCTCAGGTAATAGGATAATCATTTTGAGGAACTTGGGGGGAACTTCCTAATTATTCCAAGATCTGCCAGAGGCCTTTACTGCTCACAGTGTCAAAAGCTTTGGTGAGGTCAACAAAAGTTATATAGAGTCCTTTGTTCTGTTCCCTGCACTTCTCTTGCAGGTGTCTGAGAACAAATATCATGCCTGTGCTACTCCTATTGGCTCTGAAACCACATTGACTTTCAGATAAGAGTTCCTCTGAGATAGCAGGTATTGATCTGTTCAAAAGTATTCTTGCAAGGATTTTTCCAGCAGTGGAGAGCAGAGTTATACCTTAGTAGTTCAAGCAGTCTGACTTTTCTCCTTTCCATCACAAAGATCTGATGGTAGTTCACCTTTTTCCCAGCAGCGCACAACGAGCTTATGAATTTTAGACTCCCAGACTTCAGGTGGGATTCCATCAACCCCAGCTGCCTTGCCAGTTTTCCCCTACTGTATGGCCTTAAGAGTCTCTCCCATACTAGGTGCTATATCCAATTCATTTTTCACCAGTTCTTGTGTAATGTGCTGAACTGCTGAACCTTGGACTACACAGTTGGCACTGAAAAGAGTCTGGATATGTTCAGACCATCGATTCAGGATGGAGGTTTCATCTGCCAGAATCATTTGGCCATCTCCACTGAGTAGGGAGCTTTGAAGGTGGTATGTGTGTCTGTACACTGCTTTCAGAGCCTCATAGAATCCTCAGTGGTCACCCGAATCTGTGCAGAGTTGAGTCTTTGCTGCCAAGTTGGTCCACCACTTGTTCTGAATGTCTTGAAGTTTCTGTTGGAGCTTACTGCATGCAAGATGAAAGGTTGCTTTTCTTACAAGGCAAGATGGCAGAGCAAGGTGAGCTTGGTGAGCAGTTCTCTTCTTTGTCAACAATTCCTGGATCTCTTGATTGTTTTCATCAAACCAGTCTTTTTTTTTTTTTTTTAAAGGGGAACCCTAGAGATTCTTTGGAAGACTGCAGGATGCTATTTTTAATATGTTGCCTTCAGGAGAGGGATCTATGGGGTGGTCTTCAAGCCTAGTTTGAAGGTTTACCTGGAAGCTGTCTCTCACTGTAGCTGTTTGAAGATTATTAACTATGAGCCTCCTCCTTGGAATTCTACCCCTCTTAGGTTTGGGCTTAAAGTGGAGGTTAAGTTTTCATGGCACAAGGCGGTGGTCTGTTTGACATTGTGCACTAGGCATCACTTGGGTATGATGGACATTGCCAACGTTTCTCTGGCGCACTAAGACATAGTGAGGTGCCAGTGCTTGGATCGAGGATACATCCAGGTTATCTTCAAGCTGTCTTTCTGCTGAAAGATACTGTTTGTGATGGTGAGTTGCTGTTCTGAACAAAACTGTAGCAGGAGACGTCCGTTGTCATTGCAGTTTCCAACACCATGTTTGCCTAGTACTGCGTTCCAGGTTTGAAAGTTCTTTCCTACACTGGCATTGAAGTCACCAAGGATTATGACCCTATCATGTGCAGGAACCTTTTGGATGAGATGGCGCAGGTTGGTGTAGAATCTTTCTTTTTCTGCAGGGTCAGCTTGTAGAGTTGGGGCATATATGCTGAAGAGAACAACATGCTGCTTGTTGTGCAGTGGGAGGAGTGAGGAGATAATGTGATCGGAATGAACTGTCGGTATATTTTCAAGTTTGTAGGCAATGCAGTTTTTGATCATAAAACCAACTCCTGAAAGGTGACTTTTGGTTTTGGGTTTTCCTGACCAGTAGTGTGTATAGCCAGCACCGTGTGGCTGCCTTCCTCATGGTGACGAACTTCACTGAGAGCAGGAATGTCGATGTTGAGTCGTGATAGTTCGTGAGCAATTCGTGCAGAAAAGCACTCAGGATGCCCACTGTTCGCAGTATCAAGCATGGTTCTGATGTTCCAACATGTGCGCGTCATTCTGAACACACCTCTGGAGGCAGGTGTATGCCTTTGTCTCTTTGTCGTTGTTTGACCGCATCAGAAGATGCCTGTTGGCCGCAGCTAGCCAACCGGGCGGAAGGTGGAGATGAGCTTTGGTTAGGCCAACTTTCCTAGGCCCGTCTCCGTGTGGAGCAAGCAGTGCTCTTCCTGAAAAAGGTAGCTTGGTCATTCAGGATGTTGCTGAACAAGACTGTCATCTCTGGGGTCAGACTCGAGCGACCAGTATCCTGAACCGCCTGCATGCAGGGTTGGGTCTGCGGCTTCCAGTGCACCTTATCACCTACCATTTCGTGCCTCGCCTGTCACTGCAGGGCTTTACAAATGTGGGTGAATCCTCCGAGTCTGCACAGCGGATTTTTTAGGTGAGGCTCAGCGTGCACGGAACTGGCCCTACCCTTTACTCCTAAGGTTCATCTGCCAGGTCCTAGTGAGCTCAGACAGGACAATGCAGTCCTCGGGACGTAGGTTTAGCTAGAGTATCCTTCTCTGAGATGGATGGCCTTAGAGCACTAAGCGAGCTCCATCTGCCCGGGTTTGGGGTTAGAGTTGTCCTCCTAGGGTGGTTGCCGGGAGGCTAGCGAGCCCATCCTGCCCGTGGACACACTTTGTCACACACTTTGGACACACTAAGATAATATTCTAAGATAATATAGCACCCAGCATAATTTTACATACTGTGGCTTGAGCTATTTTACCCGAGGAGCTACTACAGTAATTCACTGCATAATCAATTAAAAAAAAAACTGTCCATATGTGTGAAAATACCATGGATTTGTTCTAAGTTTAATTATTATTATTTGCTTCTTTGTCTATCTTTTATAGGAATTCTAGCTAGTAAGATCTCTATAATTCTAGCTAGTAAGATCTCTATAAATGTGATCAAAGCCTGCTAAAACTGAATTTGCAGAGCAATTTGGTTAGGAATTGAGTTGGACAAAACTTCACATTCTTTTCAGAAGATTGTAGTATCTGAAAAGCTTGAACTTCTCTTGTTGGCAGAAAAAATGGAAGTTTCATCATGCCATATTATATACATAGTTTGACACATTACATGAGGAGTTTACACTCAAAATGAGCATCTTTAAGAATAATTTATGGAATGAGATCAGAATACATGGGCTGATAGTTGGTGTCTGCTAAGAAGAGCTGAGAGGAACAGGCCTAGAATTGCTTCTGCTTGTTCCACTCAGGAATATTGAAACCACCTGCAGAGGCAATGAAAGTTCACTGTGGTATTAAAATGTGCTAGGGGTTTTCTTATCCTTGGCGTTTTTGTAGAGAGAATGGACCACACACACACGCACACACACACAAAATGGCATAATGTGGATGCTTTTGTGAGATTTTGTCTTTTAAGCATGAAAGCTATTGTTTATCAGCACTTACAGTTTGATTCAATAGAAGAGACAATAAAAAAAATGTTGGTACACTTGCTTGTCAAAAAACGCTTTCTTTGATTTCCACTGGCATACACTATTGGCCTGCGGCTCACTAAATCTGTTGGATATGGCAGATTCTTTGAATATTTGATGTGGGTTTGTGGTAAGTGCTGTAGAGAATTTAATTAGGAGGCATAAATACTGACAAATAGGTTCAAGATGTCTGCAGATCTTTCTGGGCTTCTTTGTTGGCTTCCCTTTGCTTTTCCATCAATTTATATCTACTTCTTGAAAGGTTTATAGCTCCAATGTTAAAAAACAGATAAGATTTTTTTTTCTTACAGTGAACACAATCACTATCTTTGTACTTTGTCTCTTAATTTGGTCCTGAAGTAAGAAATAAAAATGTGTTAGTGTAGGTATCAGGTAGATACCCAAAGTCCCTACAGTCTCTGATGCAAAGATGGTACACAATGTTGAACACATTATGAAGATCAGCCTGACACTTTCCTGCCTAAATTCATGTACAATATCTTATATTATTTTGTAGGCATTCTAGGCAATCAGTAGTATAATAAAATAATTCTATATATAATTAGGATTGCAACTATTTTCTTGATAAGTAAGAATTTCTATCTTTCCTTTAACAAACTATGCACAAAGTGAAATCTGCGTCAGTAACTGCCATATTTATCCAGAGACAGTAGTTTCAAGCTTTAACTTCTCTGCCTCTACATGTATTGCTCTACCTGCTGTTCTGTTACATTGGTGTGGGGAAAAGTTTTTGACAAAATAAGTATTATTCTACAGAGCATGTTAATGAGAGAAAGAGCAATTTCTGCCACGGATGTGCTGGGTTAGGGTCCTGGCCTCAGCAGAACTGGCTACCTACAGAAAAGGCATTCAGTTTCTGTCTGTCACAGATTAATCTTTTTCCAGTATCTGTAGTATAATATAATGTTATTGTACTGTATGTATGTAAGATATACATTATGAGCAGTTAGAGTGGAAAAGCATAAGCTCTACTGCATTGTCAAACTCATCTCCTTTGGAGGGCAGAAGTCAATCCTCTTTCTTAGTAGCTTAATTTTCCAATTCGCTCTTAAAATTAAACTGGACAGGACCTCCAAATTCACCAGAAATTCATGACACAACAGACCTGGTACCACGGTATTAGGATTAGGATCCTCTGTTTCTCCCATGGACATATTTGACTGCATTTGACTGAATGGCAGGCATATATATGATATCTGTTTTAATAACTATATTCCATTTGTTTTTGAAATGATAATTACTGTGGTCCCAGGGTTTGCTTATTGAAGTGTAAGCAATGCTCTGGAACTCAATGAAAGTGCTCACATGCTTAAAACCCAAGATTTGTTATTCTTTTCAGAATCCAGTCCTTGTCATTTTTCTTACGTGCTACTCTGGCATTACAATTCTGGATCATTAGACTCAACTTCCTTCTCTAGAAAAAAATCACACAGAGAGAATTTCCGTTCCTTTTTTTTTTTTTTTTTACAATAACACCCTGAAAGATGAGTTTGTAATGGAAATAATGACTACTCTTTAAATGACTAGGGAACTGCAAGGCTAGGTAACATTTTAGCAAAAACAAGGACATTTTTTAAAATTAGATCTACCATTCCTATCTTTATATGGGCTAGAGGAAATGAAATGGTTCATCTTCATCCCCGAAGTAAAACCAGCAATACTGACTGTATTGAACCAGGCATGAGCTTGATCCAAACTTTTAGATATATTTGACCTTGCAAAGATCTTCAGTCCAGCGAGTATTAGACAACCATGGGAATCCTGAAGGGAAAAACAAAATGCCACAGGAAGTGGTACCTGTGATTCAGAAGATGACGTTCTTCACACTGAGTCAGTCCTGACTTCTCTGGCAGGGTCCTTTCTTGAAGGTATATCCCCACACGGAGGGTTTCCAGTTATAATGTTTCCATGACATAAAATACTGGACTATGCTTGTCATAAGAACAGCAGCATCTGTCCTGGCTCTTGGCTATATTACAAACTGGGTAATTATGTTAACATCCCAGTTGCTTTAAATGATGACTTTCTACTGTTTCTTTTTTTTTTTTTTTTTCTATTTTATACTTTTAATTGACTTTCTTCTGTACTTCCTTTCCTTTGATCTGTGTCATGTTGCTGGCACTGTCATCTTATCTGCTGAGTTTCTAGAGGTGACTGGCTTTTCTTAATGCCCAGAAGGACTTGGCTAGATTCAGTGGCTGATGTGTTACTGCTTATTTGTTAAACTTTTTGAGCCTGTGACATTTTGAAACAAAAACTGAACTGACTTTTGTATCTGGAAGATACCCAGCTTCCTTGGATTCATGTCAAGATAAGAATAAAACTAGTTTTAGGAACATTGGAGATTTGTGCTATGCCTATAAATAAAATTAATCTTTACATAGTGTAACAGGCACTAAAAAAGCAAAAGTGCAATAGATACTCGGTTCCACTCCCACTTGGAAGACATATTTGGTTTGGGTACATTATATTTATTTCTTATGCCTTATTTAACAGTACCAGCAAAGTCAGTCACATATGTCTTCATCAGGAGCATTCAGCATGGACTCTTATAATGAATGAGCAGTGATTCCCTCCTTTGCAAGATATTTTTTTAAGTAAGAAAGCTCTGTGTTACAATTATGGAATAGTAAGCATTGCAATTAATGCTAAGGACCAAAGTTTTCTAGGTTAAGAAAAGAAAAAAAAAAAGAAAAAGAAAAACCCTAATTCTCCTAAACTTGAGTTTTGATCTCGAATGTTATAAAGATTTATCTTCAGTGAAGCCTTCTTAATCAAATGCAAATTTCAGAATGTCTCCAAGGCTCAGAAACTCTACACAAAATATCTGCTTTCTGTAGATTTTTATGGTCATGTATAGTGGAAAAGCTGATAGAATTTTAGTTATTGCCTTGCTATCAAATGCTGCTGCAATTCTAAATTAACATGCTTCATGTTATCTGCTAACTCAGCTGCTTGCCTGGCATTGATTATGATATTGAGAAATTCTGGTTCCTTGGTAATTTTATTAATTTTGATGTGTAAGAGTGAGTGGGTGTATGGAGTTTCTTTTTCTTTTCAAAGCATATTTGCAGAAATCACCTATTTATTTAATCATTAGGAACCTGGTCTTGGTAAGTACTAAATGCCTTTTGACTTGATTCTCCGGATTTGAGAGCTGAGTGTAAACACTGACTCACCAGACACGTTAGTACCTGGCAAAACGGTGTCCTAATCAATCTATGTGGTGCTGAGTGGTTTCAGTTGGCAAAGACTCATGCAAACTACTGTCTTTTATTTATTTATTTATTTATTTTCAATTGAGATGGCTTTGCAAGCCCTGGTGTTAGCTTTGAGAGCATTAATGTAAAAATCCTTCAAGGTATCGGTTCCTTTGATGTTTGTAATGAAAACATGCAAAGAAAATTTCACAGAATTTTTATGAAAGAAAATTAAGTGATGCTATTGAGTTTGCTACTCAGAACATGTTCAAAAGCAGTGTATGTTTTAGTGTGCCTTTTGATACATGCAATGTGAGTAGAGGTCTCTTTTTAAGCCCCAAACAAAGCATACTTTGTTTAATTTCACTCAGTTCTGTTTTGTAAGGGACCAGCCTGCTTTCAGCTTTTGCCAAGACTTCCACTAAAGTCAACAGAACATTTAGGCACTCAGCAAGCATATTCTTTTACTTTACTTTCTCAGTTATTTTTGGCTAAAATAGTATATTTACCATCTTTTAAGGCATTTATCTATGCATTTGTATGAGTTATTTTAACACCTTTATCTTAACTGGTCTTACGGTGTCTGTTGACAACTACATGACAGCTGCCTATTTGCTGATTTTGTGCAAGGATTGTAAGGGATGCAGACAAAACCATATCTTAATATAAGAACTAATGTCTTAATAAATGCCAAATTTTAAGGCAGGACCTAGGCTTCCACTCAGTTTTTTTTTTTTTCTGGAGTTTGGGCTTACTCACACTGCAGAACTTTTGTGACTGTGAACTAAAATCTTTATCCATTACCTGCGTGTATGACGGTGCTTGTAGCTTGAAATACTGATGTGCCAAAGGACTTAATGTAAGCAGATACCAGCTGCCACCTCTTCACTGCTGCTAGTCTTTTGCTACCTTCCCGAAACCTCACCCTTGCACAGAAGGCCCAGAGTTTCCCTCTCAATTCACTGAGATGCATCCCAGCTGCACAGTCCAGCTGCACGAAGATTGACAGCTGGACTTGATCTTGAAGGTCTTTTCCAACCATAATGATTCTAGGATTCAGTGACCCCTAAGACTTTAGCACCACACACACAACTCCAACTCAAAGCCATGCAGGCGCCACCACACCTGAATGTGGCCACCTCCATTTACTTGAGCTTAGGTAACCTAAAGTAACTCTGGAGTAAAGTTCTTCTCATATATTCTTCAAAATGTTACTAAAAAAATCAGTGAGACTTAGGTCCTTCAGTGCTTTTTGGCACCTGTAAAAAACAGTCTGCAGATCTCTTTTTGCACATTCATTTGTGCTGAAGCAAAATCCATTTTTTTTAACAGCAATTCCCAAGTGAGGAATGAATACAGGAAATTGTGTATGCCAGGACCTCATCTACAAGTTGCATATTAAACAGTTTCTAAATGAAAAGGTGGTTTACTGTGCTATAAAACAAGGTTTGCAGACCTCCACCCCAGCGGAACGAGGGGACAGGATGGAGAGTGCCTTTTCCAGTATTCCCCACCCACTGACCCGGAGCATGAAACCCACAGACTTCTTGGAACTGCACACAGTGTTTGAATTCAGACTAAAAGAGGAAAACAGAAACTGGCCTTTTTTTTTTTTTTTTTTTTTTTTTTTGAGTCACATCAGTCAATGCTATTTACAAAATTGGTTTACGGAGACCACAGGTGGACACTCTGACTCATTACACACGCATACTAAATATATCTAAGACAATCTTGGAAAATCCCATAAAGAAAGAGGGAATAACCATCCGATTTTATATTTATAGCCTTGGGTTTTGGATGCCAGTAATGGATATTATATTGTTTTCATAAAAAGCAGGTGAGGGACAGTAAGGGACTGAATGATTGCCAAACTGCATGTGGCTGGAAGGAGAGGGAAGGCTCTAAGCTAGACATGGAAGAAGGTTTGTCATGCTGTAGTAGTTTGCCATTCACATTTGTGGCAGGCTGTGGTGAGGTTAGCAATGCATTTCACAATTGTCAGGCATTAAGCAAATATTATGTCTTTTAACCAGGGTGAAGAGCACACCTGCCCAGGAAACTGACATAAAACTCAGCACTACCTCAACCCTACCTCAGTCCTACATGGAAGATTTGATTAGCACATACAGACTCATACTCTGTCGCACACTTTAGTCTCTCTGATCTTGAAAACCAGGGAGGTCCAAGGTCTGTAATATCTACAGGAGTGCAGATGAAGGATTCCTTTCTGTTTTTCTGTTTTGATGGATGCTTCACTGCCAAGTCTCCTCTTATTTTGACTTCTGAGGAAGATCTATTGCTGGGCTCTCTACAGTTCCTAGCTTAGCTTTGCAAAATGTGACAGGATGGAAGTGAAACAAAGCAAAACAGTTATACCCTGAAAGTTTGCTTTACACATAAGCTGAGGAACAAGAGTGTGTTTGGTTGAGCTAACTGTGGAATGAGTTATTCTAGTCTGTACTCGTTCATGAATAAGCGGTAAAGTAAATCACCTAGATGCTGAACTGCAAACTATTTACTTATGGATCACCAAAAACTATACTATGGGTTTATAGTATTTCTTATTGTCAAATCTCAAGCCAGATTGTATCTAGGCAGAGCACTCCAAGCTTTGAAACAGTCCCAAGACCAAACAGTTCCCAGAATGTCTCTATTGTTATTCTTATGTTGAAAGTAGCAATGTGTGAGCAGTTACAAACATAGACACAATAAGAAACTAATAATGCAAAATCAAATTAAGTATTCATATAGTTGTGATTGTCATTACTGAAGTTTTATAGGAGAAATGGCTTCACTCCTTTATGAAGGCAATAGTATAAATGCCTGTGAGGATATAGCTGGAATTTGCTTGCTAGCTTTTTGACTAAAATCTGCTAATCTGACACAGTCTATTGATGCAATCTATAGGAAAATAAATACAATGTCAAAAAAGTCCCTCTTCCAGTACCCTAAAGGATAGAAGATTGAGCTGGAAATACCTACCACACCTCTCTGATTAGACTCACTGCAGTCAAACTCCACTAAATACTCTATTAGTTCCATGTGTCTCTGAAATGCTCTTTTCAGCCTTGTGGTAAACTGTTTCTAATGGCAAATTCTATTTCTTCAAAGGATTTGATTCCTCAGCATGCTACACTAGTTCCCATCCACTCACCTTTAATACTACCTAATTTAATAGACTTGAAGCAAAGTAACACATGGTTTGAAATATTCAGTATGTTGTTTTTGTTGTTGTCTGTTGAACTTAACTCATCACCAGTGCAGAAGAAGCAAACAGAATAGCACAAATGGAAAAGTTTATTGCAAAACCAGAGACATGGCAAATTAGTATCCTTTTTTTTTTCCCCTAGAAGAATGAGCTGCTTTGTTTCAATATTAGGTCCAGCAATTTCTACCAACTCAACTGTCTGCAAAACTTTGTTCTGCATTGATCGTCACAGTCATATGAAATTATTTAGCAGGTACTTTGTTGTCAAGGTCACAAGAAATAAGTTAACTAAAATTTAAAAGAAAAATTGCCAGATCATCTCTCATTAAAATACAGTTTTGGCTTAAAAGAAAATGCTGAGTTGTAAGAATAAGTGGAACTGAGCACTGTCCCACTATTTAGACAGCAATAACAGGGAGGAATGCTTGGCTATGTTGTATTGTAAACGAATGATACACCCATGAATTTTATATGTTTATGTTCTTAAAACATTTCATGATGATTTAGTTCTGCAGTTAGTTTTAAACCACCCTGTGCAGGAAAATCCCATATGTGGTTTGCAGCCTTCCATTAAGCCTTTAGTAAACCCCCCCAACAAAAACAAATATATATATATATATATTATAATGGATGATGGGAGAAGAAAACTTTTTCTTCTTTTATTAGCATAAATGTGTTTAATTTAAAGCTCTGTAATGGTTTTTCACTGCAATGCAATTCCACTCTGTTGAGACTTCTGCCTATATTATGAAGCAGTGGCATAAAGCAGGGCTAAAAGATTCATTCTTTCATGAGACAAAAGGTCACAAGACAAAAAAGTTTGAATGTTTTGATGCTGAACACCTGGAAGCTGGGTCCTGCTTCAAAAGGGCAAGCAGCAATGCTGGATCAGATGCTTAGATTCTTGTTATGGGGTCATCAGCAGGCTGTGAGCTAGGAAGGGATGTGTGACTCTGTGGGATGTCCACGGTAGCCTATAGAAAATGGGAGAGAGATTCAAACCTGAAAAGACCGTTGAGTCTAAGAGTGCTGTGGCTGTGCAACAGCAGTGTGGTGGTGAGGTGAGAGCCTTGAGGTTCTCACTTTTCTTGCAATTTAGTCATTGAATGCAGAATAAAACTGCCAGACAAAATCTTAGGGAAAGGTCTTGAATCTCCATTCAGGAGAGAGCCCTAGCTGCCGTGTTACTGAATCTAGCCCCTCTGGTTGCTGTCTCTCTGGCTTCATGGAACTCTAATTGGGTCGCAGTGTGTCCCTATTTCAAAAAATAGGTAAAGTGCATTTCTCATTCAGTATCCTTTGGCTGAAAGGTCAGACTCTGTCATGTGAAGAAAGAACTGTGGGTTGAGAAACATTCTTAGACCACAGAAGACCCAACAATCCTGCTTTGACAACCAATGTAAAGTCTGGATTACAGCGCAGTTTCCTTCTTGCTGCTATCTTGCAGTGAAGGTAACTGTGATGGCTGATCTCCATGTGCTCTTCTTGTCTGCAATGCACTCTGAGCACACTAACGAATCAAGACATTTATGGCTGCAGCTTCCTTATGTGTGAATCCCAAACCACCTTAGGCAGGAGATGGGCTTCTAGATGCTCATTTCAGCCAAGGTAGTGGTTCTTGTTTGCAAAAGTAATAACCAGAGGTGGCCAAACAGCTGCAGGAGCACATATGGATTGTGTGGCTTTCCTGGATGGTTCTTTGGAATGTAGGGTCAAATATCATATTTTCATTGCATGTTAAGAGTCAAAGGAGCTCTCCATCACTGCAAAAGAGTTCTGTCACCCAGTGAGTGAATAGCAATACTCATTCTTCTTGTTTAGATACTAAAAAAGAAAAGACTAGTTATTTGCAGGGCTCTGAGGCCCAAAGTTTATCTAAGTGAGTAAGAAATTTTCTGTATTTTGATAAACAAGAGATGAGGCATTTTCTGGAGAGTGTTATGTCTGTTCTAGTTTTAAAGGCAGTGGTTCTTTGACTGCTCTGACTGCTCTGCATCCTTAAAAAGAGACCACACTGTGTGTCAGCAAAATGTTTGAAAAAATAGATTCTCTACCAGGCAGCATAAAGTTGGACTCTCCAAAGGGTTTTAAGCAAAGTTGAGACACCACAAAGCTTCAGTTCAGTACGAGTTGTTCTTTGTGCTGCTTCCATTAAGGAAAACACACAAAGTATTTCCTTTGCTGAATATAAAAATTCCTCTCACTTTTGCTGCAAAAGATCTGGGTTTATTTCAAAGATTTTATTTTTTAAACAGTAGTAATTTCTTGCTAGGCCCTGTATGTGAGCCTGTGTACACCAATATGATGTTTCAAATTAATGTATTACAATATTAAGCTTTTAAAACTTACCACTGTTTTATTTATTAAACTGGAACTCAAGGAGGTTTAGATCTGGGGGCTTTTTTTCTCAGTAGTGAAAAAAGTTTATTTTGTGACTTGACAACTCCCAGCCTTGCCCAAGGTCAAACAGAGAAGATGCCATAGAAGGAAGACTTTCAGTACTGGTCCAATAATATAACCATTGCATTACCAGGAAGATAAAGGGAAGAAACTAACAGTTCTTCAAAAAAATAGAGTCTTGGAGAGTCTAAAACTCTGCTGGTATCTATTGACTCCGTTGAGATAAACAAAATGGGCAGGAGAGAACTTGCAACATGCACTAAAACTGCCTGCTCTTGCAAACAAAGTTTTTGTCAGAGAAATTAGAGATAAAGGGAAAAGGTTTGTGACTAAGGCTGTTTATAAAAGATTTTAGGTAACTCTCTACACAGGTCATGTGAATTTGAAACTCAAAAGAACAGAAACCAGGAACTGTCTCATCTGATTTAGGAGATTAATTTCTCCTGCTGAAGAAAACTCTGGCCACAAGGAAGTCTACGGCTGCTGTCCTGCAGTGTACTGATTATAAGTAACAATTGCATGAAGTAGTTGCTACTGAGGAAATCCTCGTGTAGCTCAAGGGATAAATAATAGTGTGGAAAAGTGGTCCGACGCCATGGGGGCACAGCATGTTGCTGCTATTGGAATGACCGGCATCGCACTTCAGGTGTGGTGGGCAGGTAGCTGTGTGCTGATCACATGCCTGAACAGGGCCGGGGTGGCCACGCCATGCAGAAGCAGAATCTGGACGAGCCATGGTGGCCCTGCTTTACACAACACACAGACTGCTGCGTATAGAGCGCCCAAGGGGCTGGAAGCCACCACCTTGCTGCATCTGCCTCGGTTGCACTGACACCCTCCACTTTCTTCCTCTCTACAGAGACTGTGGGTCTCAAGACATGAATCAAGAAAATGTCACACTGCTTAAAACCAAAGGGGGCTTTTACTTAATTCTTGAATATTTAGTGATGAATTCCATGAATCCTGGCTCCAGTGGTAGTAACAAGGCATTGCCATAGCACTGAGCACAAAGAGGAAAAAAACCCAAAGCCTAAGGGCCAGGAGACTACATGGTGAGATCATCACTGTTGGTTGTTCCCTGCTTTCTCTTTCAGGCAGCTACTAAATATCATTGAGCTCCCTCCAAGGGGAGGTCCTCATTAACTTCTTTTTTTTTTTTTTCCAAGAAAATACAGGTGTCTTGTAAGTGGAATATAATGCTTTTCATTTTCATAGAATCTGCTCAGCACTCATTTGTTGAATAAATTGCACAATATGAATTGTTTACTCAGCCTCATTGGCTACACTGGTGAAATGCTGCACTTTTTTTTAAAAGCAATGCAAGGCAGGGTTTTTGTATTTTTCCACATGCCTTAATCCATAATAATTAACAGTTTATGCATTTCATTTCATTTCATTTTCATTTTATTTTCTTTTTTTTAAACATTTTTTCTCCCAAGTTATTTCCTTTCTCCTTGAGTCTGCCCTCTAAATTTCCTGTGCCTGGATAACACATCTCCTTCCATCTCTCATTTCCAACTGTTTGATAGCAGCCCCAAACGATCAAGAAACAGACGGATGGACGGTTCTTGGTGTTAGTCCCAGGAATGAAGCTTCGTTTGCCAGTGACTTTAGTTTCACTGGAAGAGACAGCTGCTATCCTTCAGCCAAGTGGGAAATTTAAATGATTTGGGGACAATGAGTTCACCCAAGGGAGAAGGGGTGTCTCTCACAGTGTCTTGGCACAGTGACTTTCTTTTGTGTTCAGAGAGGAAGTGCCTGGACTAGGCCATGCTGGGAGGTCCAGACTAACCCAGAAATGACAGAAACAAATGGTCCTTGAAACATGATTTGGAGCAGAGCCTGCAGTGCACATGTGATAAATCCTAGAAATGGTTGGAAATGAACTCTGACTAGGAAAAAAAAAAATGCTTAGTCTTGTTTTAAGGTACTCAGAAAATACAAAGAGGCCCACTGAAAAAAAAAATGCCTGGGTACTGAGAATGACAGGCCCTATATTGCTGCCAGGAAATTTAGTACCTGGCATTGCCCCTAGGTCAAGCAGAGGATTTGCCTTGCTCTGATAAAAGCACCATGTGTGTATTTAAGAGCTGCAACCATCTGACAATTTGCTTCCTGGTTCCCCAGAAAGGATTGAGGAACCCTGGAGAAGGATAATTGCTCTACATGTGCATCTGGGTTCCTTTCTGGTGACTCAAGGGAATCTGCAGAATAAAGGCTCTATAGGAAGATGTTCCTCTGCCACTGCCAAACCACTCAGAAGATGTAAGTTAATATAAACACATTTTATAGACACAGGACTGCACATGTGGCATTTGCCTAAACTTCCTAAACTGGCTGGCCTGGATGTCCCCCTCCTTTTTTGGAGAAAAAGGACTCTAAACTCAGTCTGCACAGCTTGCACTTTTAGCTACTTGAAAACCTCAGCTTTGCAAATTCCTCCATAACTCATCATAACTAATAACTAAGCATTTCAAACCTGTGTCCTGTGACTACTTACTGCTTATTAGATCTGTCCAGCTAACACTATTATAGGAGACAGTAAAAGCACCTCTTCAAGGAGAGATTTTTCTTCTGTTTCCTGAAAAATGGCCTCTGGCCACTATTAGGAGACAGTGATTTTCTGTGTGTAAGACTTCTTCCTGGTGTTACCAGCAAAAACAAGGGCCAGGTTTAAATAGCTCCTGGGTGGATCTTCTTTTGAAACCAATATCCTCAGCTCAAGTTCTCCTGCAGAATTTGTACTCTCTGGATGGGCCCCTAATACACAAAATCTCATTGTCCTCAAGTACAAGAATTTAAAGAAAACTGATAGAATTGTGCTGGGAGGAAAAGGAACACAGCCTTAGTAGGAGAAAACAGCAATATGTCTATATGAACAATAAATAAAATGTTCTCCTCTGGTAACTTTGGCAGGAATTTGTTAACTTGGTTTCCTGTCTCCCGATGTAAACATTCAATAGCAAATGTCTTTCAACCACATGATTTCATCCTTCCGTGTCTGCTAACCCTCTCTCCCAGTGTGGTGGCCGTAGGTATAATAAGCTTAAAGTTTTCAGGTGTACTTGGCAAGCCTTGCCCTAAACCTTTCGGAAATGTTGCTGGTTCTTTCCTGAGCTTTTTATACCTACTTCAACTCTTGTGATTTCAGCTTTATTTGATGAGCGGGAAAATTTACCAGAGTTTTCCCAGACTGAGGCTGTTCCTCTTGGCTCCAGCAAAGTCCCTTTGCACTGGCAGTCCCAGAAGAGCCTCTCTGCTCCCTCCTGTTTGAGGCCTGGGACAGCTTTTGGATTCCCACGGGGAAAACCAGGGCTGAGAGCAGGAGTGGGGGACTCCAGAGCTAGAAAGGGCAATTAAGACTTCCCGCTGTCTCCAGATAAATCAACGATAACTGACTAAGAAGTTTTATCTAACTTCTTATACAACCTAAATGATGAAGAAGCTTCTCCAGACAATCTCTTCCAGTATTTAACTCCCCTTCAGGCAAATGTTCGTCTTACCTCTCTCTTGATGACACTGAACTTCATTTCTTCTTCATCTAAGCTTAATATGAATAGTGAACAGCTAATTTTGGTGTTACCTTTAACATTTTTGTAAGATTCATCCACTTCATCTCTTCTCCAGACTAAGGAATCCATTTTTTTCAATCCTCTCATTGCACAATGCTTCATTCCTTCCCCTTTCATTCGTCCATTCATTTGCTGGTTTTAGTTTATAATCAATTCTCAGAAAGCTCTTCAGAGGTTCTGAATAAAAATCTTATAACCTCTGTAATCATCCTCTCCTTTATCCATATTAATAAGGGAAAATGGGGTATGGGCAAAAAACAAGCCAAAGGCACAGATAATACAAAATGTGTGTAAAGGAGATTGTAAGTGTCTACTTTATAGAGCCCCTATTATATAGAGACTTACAGTACTACAGCTGTTTGATATGTGCAGCTTTTTTTCACTTCTGAAAGTCTAGTAATCAGGAGCCACAGCTCTAAAATATGTTGGGAATACCTGAGTCCAGTACAAGTGGCAAGTAATCTCCATCATGGCACTGTGCTAAAATCAGAAATAAGGGAAAAGTGGGATTCAATGCACCCAAGGGTAACCAACAGTCGGTCATGTTTCTCACTGTTCATCCCTTTTACTCCAGAGCTTATGTTCCTGTGTGGTAGCAGATAGCTCTAAAGCCATTCCTCCTTCAGCTCCTTCAGGAGTGGTTCTGCATTCTACAGCAACAGGTCCCAAACTTGATTGACCCATGACAATACTGACCAAAAGGATGTTCTGGAGAACTATCACTTATTTTCCCTGTCAACTTGCATTTTGGTGGCAGCAGCATCCCCTGGAAATTGGTGAGTCTGTAATATAAGCCACTTCTCTAAAGCTCCAGGCTACAGAGGTCCATATCATTTACTGGAATAGCCAGGTCTTCTGAAGTTATTCCCCGTAGCATTAGATTTAGCCATGGGCATAAATATCAAATATACTTTTCCAAATATCTATTTCTGGTTAAGATTCTGAAGATACATGATGTAAAGAGTTAGGTGCTTTCCAAGGCTGAATTTATAAAATATACCATGCCGTATTTAGCAAATTTGTGGAGAGAAAGAACATTTACCAGCAGATTGGGTGAATCAAAATGTCAGGGTAGTTTTCAACAAGCATTATTTAACTAGTACCATTGCATTTTCAGTGTAGTAGGAGAAATGCAAACTGGTCATGTTTCAGTGTAACCCTCTATTAGGGAAACGTTTATAATTTCTACCCAGAGAACATGCATAACGATAGCGTTGTTACTGAACTGTGTGTCTGAATGAGTCACAATCCTGTTATATCAGTATATGGATCAGAGAAGATCTTCACAGATCTGTGAAGTTTTCACCCTGGCTCTGTGCAGCATCTACAGATGCATCTCTCTGTCTGACGCCAACAGCAGATCCTTCCTGGAAGGGAACATGGGCGAGGTCTCTGATCTTCCCCAGAGCTGGCTTGGTCTGAGAGCTCTGCCAGACACTTATTCCTCTTCACTGTTTTGAGAGGGATTAAGAAGGTAAGTGTGCTGAGCTAGCCTGAACTTTCTCCTTGGGTAGGCATGCTCCCAGTAAATATAAACATTGTTTTGGGCTGTAGAGCAATATTAAGAGTCATAAGTCTGTTTTTTTTTTATGTCATGGCTTTGGGAAGGGCATTATTTCAAGGGCTCTTTTGAATATACTGTTATCTGTGGATTGCCTCTTGAAGCTCAGAAAACTGTCACGGATAAATGCAAAAGTTATTTATAATATTTTTCTGCCTTTATTTTGACATATTAAAATTGTTTAACATTGTTACAAAACTGGCACCAGGGAGAGAGAGAAGAGTGACGAAAGACTT
Source organism: Crypturellus tataupa (assembly GCA_034781795.1). Lineage (NCBI taxonomy): Eukaryota > Metazoa > Chordata > Aves > Tinamiformes > Tinamidae > Crypturellus > Crypturellus tataupa. Next base: position 2,234,575 of record JAWLRI010000738.1, read on the forward strand.
TCCTCCCTGGAACAGTATGGAAATCATAATTACTTGACTGCTTTTCACCCCCTTACAGGGAAAAACCTGCCCTAAAGTAAAGTACTTGGAAATGTGTCAAATATGAATATTTGGCATCCAAGAATTTTTTTTTTTTTTTAGCCACCAATTCAATCCAAGTCTAACCAGACTGAGACTTATTATCAAACCTATTTTCAGAACATGAGTTAGTCATATCATTAACCATGTGCTGATTGTGAAGTTCATCTTTCAGTGCAATAATTTCATGAGTTTGGCACCTCACATTGGAACAAGTGCTTCTATTATAGTATGTTATCCTGGCTAGACCCATAACCATTAAGAAATACTATTGCACGGATATATTTTAGAAATCCACCATTAAAAAAAATCTTCTGAATAACAGCTGCTGGGAAGACCATATTAAGAGAAATATTTGACAAAGAGGTCATAAAAATGACTGAAAGTTAGAGACAGATAGATTCCAGCCAGAAATGAGAGGAGAACACTTAAGACAATGAAGAAAAGGAGATTTAACCTTCACAAAGAAAATATCAAAGGAAATGTTTGCACTGATACTCTCCTGGAGGATTTTGTTATAGTCAAACATAATTATTAGCAGTAATTATGCAAAATTCTATTATTACTTGTGTTATGCTAGAGACAAGGCTATATGATCTAATGTTCTATGCTGGCCTCTGCATCATTTAAATATAACTAGCTATTTTATGCATTTTTTCCTCCAGTTCAACATACTTTAGCAGTTAGTCAAGACAGAATTTGGTTATTCCTAGTAAGGAAGTGATAGATAAATGTGGGTAGTGTTTACTTGAAGGTTTCAATGGTCTACCCATCTTGATGTGGTTTCTTTCATGGTTTTGCACATGAAGGACTTTTCAGTATGTGGGACATGACTGAGCTCATGGTCTGAGGTTATACTCTATTATATCCAGTTCTTACCAAAAAATAGAGGGCTTCTTTGAATAGGCTGTAGGAATCCTTTTCCAGGGAGATCACCACATGGGGTCTTCTCCTTTGATGTTGTGTTTTGCGCTGTGAAGTTTCCATTGCTTGTGGAGACAATAAAGGTCAAATTATCAACCAGGCAGTGAGTACAGAGGCAGGGCACAGAGGCCAAGAACAGCTCTGATCTCGTGGTTAGTTCTTTAGCTGCCCAGGATTCTGCATATGTTGGAAATGTTGGGTACGTTGGGTTTATGACATCTACCAAAGATGCGGAGGAAGGTCTGTTTTGCCTGCAGTTACTTTCTGCCTCTTCTTATTCCTTTATGCATGCATAGGAGATTTCCCTTTTGTGAAGGTACAAAATTATAGTAATTTGAACACACACACACACCTTCATGGACTCGCTTTTAAACTGGAAGACTTCTTGTCCATGCTGCTGTGTGGTACCCAGCAGAGAAAGCTTGGCCTATGAGACAGTCCACTGGAACAAGAGATCCAGAAAAGATGCATCGGCACCAGTTTCAGGTGCTCAAGGCAGAACAAGTACCAGCCTCTTCCCAGTCAGTTCCACCTCACAAAGCCCTTCAGAAAATAATGATTTTAAACTTGCATCTTGCATGAATCTTTCACATCGTGCTTCACTACGACTCAGCCATTAATGCCATTAACAGGATTTGCTTTTAGTGCTTTGCTAACATTTATTGTGGCAGGGATTAAGCCTACTGCGTGTTTTCCTTTTACTGCATTATACAAAAGAGAATAGATTACCATTAGCAGCCTAAAAATATTGTTTTGTTTTTATAATATATTACAAGAATACTTACATCCATTAAACCATGAGAGGGCAGCATTCTCTCTATCATTTATCTCTTTCTGCTGGGAAATTAACACGGACTTCTTCAACATCCATCACATAAACCACAAAGAAGTGTCATATATAATTCAGAGCTTTGTTCAATATTCTTTATAATCAATGTCTCCCCTCATTTAAATAGGTGTTGGACTGAGGCTTTAGTTGTTCAAAATTACATCTGGAAGAACTGTCTGTGTAATTTAAATCAAAAGATAGTGAAAATAAGCAGTCAGGAAATAATTTTGGCGGTGGTTAACCATTGGAACAAACTACCAAGAATACCAATGGATTCTCCATCTCTTGATGTCTTTGAATACAGACTAGATGACTCTGGAAAAACTGAACAAAAACTGCTGGATTCAATGCTGAGGTAGCATGGTGGTATTCAGTGATCTACGCTGCATAAAAGATAACGTGAAGCTACATGTATGCAGAGAAGATAAACCACTTATTTATTTTTACACTGTTGGCAAATGATTAAATGGAACAGCATCCTAGGGTTCAGAGAGCAATTCTAAAAGCAATATCTGATGTATTTTTACATTATCTTCTCTAAGTCACTTCAGAGCATGTGCATTATCTGTATTACACAAACAATCAGATGTGCTAGGTAAAATGACTTCTTTGGATCTGGAGTCCATTACTCTAATAGATCCTTCAAAACCAATGCAATAGTGTCAGTATAAAATTTTGCAGCTGTATTCTGATCCTCTAAACAATGAGCACTATTGCAGCAATGTCATTGCTTTTTTAAATGAATTAACTGTGCGTGGGTTTTTTTTTTTGAAAAATTAGAGCATCTTATGATGGAAAGTGATTTCCAAAAGAGAAAATAAAATTGCTTTCTTCCAAATTGTTTGATACATATATAACTTAGGTCACAAAAAAAGAGCAGCCAGATGAATAGAGAGCTCACCATGTCAATCTAGTGTAGAATGGCAAATGCTAAATGCTAATTATCATCCTTGCAATTTCAACAGAGAAGAAGGGTACTTAATGGCCATGGAAACCAAGCTATTCTTTCCATGCTGCTCGAGGTGGTGACCCAGCTCTGACCTCCTTGGTTTGTGATGAAATTGTATTTTCCTGTTTGTTTACTTCATCTCCTGCTGATGAGGGAAATTCCTGTATGCCTATTATTTGCTGTATTTCAGTCATTTCAACACCCCTAAAATGATGCACAAAGTTTTCTCTGTGAATATGTAAGAGGGATAAACTGTGGTTTTACAAAATGTCATGGGACAAATGCAATGGTGGGCAAACATACACACTTCAGAAAGAGTGACATTTCCAAAGCAACCATCCAGCATGCAAGAAAACAAAGTATCTCCAAAAGAGATGTTAGTAAAGGAAATAAAAATGTTTTTTGATCAGAAAACCATCTACCTTTACAGTTCATTTGCATTTTCTCTCCCTGTAATCAGAGTTTGATACACACCACTTAAAATGATTTCCCATTGTTTTGGAATTTTTAATTAGAACTGTTTTAAAGGAAATTAGGATTTTTGTTCCCTATGTACATTTTAAGATTACTAAAGGGCACTAGAAATATTGCTTGAAATATTTTCACATTTTTACTACAACAAAGAAAAATATGAGGTATTATTTAATTTCCTGTAACTTGCAGTATAAAAAAAAAAAAAGAAATTCAGTAAAAAGTGATCTTTGCCAGGACAGCCGTATATTTCTCTCTCTTGTTTTCTTTTGTAGAAATAACATAGCTAAGTTCATGCGAGCCCACGTTTTAGCTGGGGTTTGAATTATCACTTCTTCACTGGACCTTAAAAGCCTTCCTTCGCCACTGTTTAATTCCAGTCCACGGTCTCACTTGCAGAAGGCTCACACTGAAGAGCGTGAGCGGCTTATTCAAACCAGGGCGCCTACTCGTGCTCTTCCGCTGAGCACATGTGCTTCCATGTCTCTGGAGTGATGCCTTTAGGAACCCTGAAACCAGTCGATGTGCGGAGGGCAGGCCCATTATCTGAGACTTACCTAAGATTTGTTTTGATGTGAGAGTCCCCACCACACTTAATCGGTGCAGGATGATGAAGCTGTTAAATATAGTAGTACACAAGCGGCCACCGCCTGGTTGTGACTGGCATAAAACAAGGAAGTATAAAATGCAAATAGTCAAGACAAGGCCCAAAAGAAATGACACAACGTACAAGCATGATGAACACAGTAAGAGCAGCCGGTGACATAACAGCTCTGTATTTCTTCCTGTTTGGGAAGAAGATGGGGTAAGGTTGGGCAGGGAAGGACAAGATGATGGAAATGCAGCAAAGCTGCTTGAATATGTGCAGAGTAAGATAGGGAGAGACCGGGGGGAAAAAAGTAAAAGAAAAAGAAAAAAAAACACTCCAAAGCTTACAGAAGTCTTTGATACAGGTTCTGCTTCTAATGACCAGACCTGCCCTCTGAATCTAGCCCCTAATGCCTAATGTCACTTGGCAGGGTGAGAGGAGATGGGGACATGACCACTGAGTCTGTTTGCTGTTTTGGATGATGAATCTCCTTTGCCATCCACTCTTGTCTGCGTGCCTGGCGTAAGTCTGTTTTTCTGCTTTCTGTGCTGCGCAGGATGTGGAAGGCCATGGATTTTGACTCATTTTAGCAGTCATCTGATATATTCAACAGGGAGGTTATTTTGCTAAATAAGCTACAAAGCACCAAGAAGCGTATTGCAGCAAAATAAAATACAGACTCTAATTGAAACAGTAGTTTTGAATAAATCTTTCCGTTGTCATACTCTGCACTAAATGCCAAGGCCTGTCAGCACCCCTTCTTAGTTACCTACCCGAGGTAATTATATAGCTCTTCTCGCTGCAGAACCCAGTGCATGGCCATTTTAGGTATGAATCTGTTAACAATCCCAGTTCATGACTTTTTCCTCCAACAGAATGAAGAACCAAGGCAAAAATAAATGACAGACGGGATTGTACAAGGTATTCAGATCTCATCTCTGTTTTGTGAGCCAAAATAATTTAGAGACCATTTGGAGTGTCTTGCTGGGATTGTGCAAGAAAGAAGGTGCCAGGGCAGAGGGCTGGAGCCAGCTCTTTGAGGAACCTAACACTGGGCCACCCTTCCTTTTGTGAAGGAATGGCCCCGGGGAAGCAATGCAAAGTTTCTTCCTTCTCCTTTTAAGTATGTGCTCATAATCAGTGCTAATCCCCATAGGCATGTGGCCCAACATTCAATTTAGCAAACACTTGTAAATAGAGCATGCCACCCACATGCAAGATTTATAAATTGCAAATTTGCTGATTTTGTTATGGAACTGTAATACCTTTTATCCCTTCAGAACTTCAAACTCTGCTTGCGAGCAGGAACAGCACTGCTTTGTTCTCAGGGTCATGGCATCTACACAGAAGTGATCTAGCCACAGGCACTTACAGGGAAGGTCCACTTCACTTCTGCCCTTTTGTGTTGCTACCTAAGTGTATTCTTATTCTGACTGAATGTGCATGTGCTTCTGGGTGGAGTAGGAGGAAAAATGTAACCACATTTCTGGAGGGATATGGGGTGATCAAGGAAGGGGAGCCTCAGTGGAGCCTTCTGCTATCACAAGCCTGGCATCATATGATCCCTTTCACAAGCTCATGGTTTACTGAAATAAAACATTCTGGCATTAATTTAGTCCTAAATTAGTTTAGTGCTGTGCACCATAATGATTTCAACTGGCAATAGCTTTAATAATTGAAGTACTTGGGCTTCCAGAATGAATATTATTCCCCCCCAAAACCTGTCTTTTCCTCCATTTTTCTTCTATTTTTCATGGATGGACCCTTTCTCTTCTCCCCATGCATTATTGGTCAATGTTTTCCTGTAAATTTACCTCTAAGAATCTATTTATCTTAAGATCCTACCATTGTAAAAAAGTCCAGTTGTATTTAGTAACAAATACTCAAGAAAGTCCTATAGAAAGTATTAGGCTTCTGCAAAATCTGCCTTAAAAAACCTTTAGAATTTATTCATGACAGTCTGTAAGGTTTCTTCTTTTTTTTTTTTTAACTACTATATCGCAAGGATATAACTTTGTATTCAATTTTAGCAGTTCAAAAAGTATATGAAAAGATAATCATTTTCTATTAAAGGCTAAAGGACTTTCCTCCATGAGGATATAAGCAAGCCCTACAGGAAATAGTAGCTTTACTGCAGAAGGATTTTTCAGGCTTTGAGAGCTTGGGGGAGGGTGTTTCAGTGTATTAATATTCATTCCACATTCTTCCCTGCTGTTCCACATGCTCCGTTTTGTGCCTCAATAAACTACTCTGGATGTAGATCAAAATTATTTAAAAGAATTCACAAGGGAAAAAAAAAACAGAGCAGCAGTTTCTATGTATTTCCACATTGTCTTCATTTTCATTGACATTTACTGTTAGCCTTTTCATAGCAATATGAAAAAAAGAGAAGGAAAATACTTTTACCGATAAGAAATGCTTTTATATGTTAGAAAGCAGTTCTCAAAACAAATCAGAGTGTTCTTAGCTTCCCGTGTGCATTCAGCCTAAACAATTTAAAGAAGAACCATTGAATTCTTTAACTGAAAGGATATTTTAAAATTATTATTATTCTTTCTGTTTGCAATATCTGCTTACATTAGGGAAAAGCATGTTCCTCTCTGTCATGTTAATCCTTTTTAACAGGGCGACCATTCACTTCCTCTCCACTTATTTTTCGCTTCTCAGTGAAACCCACTTGTAGTGTGTTAAACCAGCCCACGAGAAGCCCTAGTGAAGGCTCCATATCCTCGGCTCCCTGCGCTAAACCCACTAAAGAAACATGCTCAACAAGATTTCATGAAAGATGAAGGGGATTAGGACACCCTTCAATACATGTATTTATCAAGCAAATTCCCCTTTGCTCCTGCAAAAAAATGGTTTCCTCTTCACAGTCCTGATTACCTTAGATATTTTTACTGTTGAAATGCCGTTATTGGCCTCCACCACGGACTGCGTGCTGCTGCTTCTGCAATTTTTTTCCATAGTAGCTGGAACTCATGAATCCTGATTCAATGGGAATGAGGTAATATGCAAGTTTACCTCACAGTACAAAGCTGTACTGCTTACTCTGATAGCAGACCAGACAAATCCTAGAAATATGAAAGTCTATGAAGATCCTCATGCACAGGAAAGAACAAAAGCTAAAAAGTTGAAGGGAACCTGAAAGGCAAAAATCTCCAAACGCTGGCAGCAGACAAGCTCAGAAGGAAGCCTAGAGGGAAGCCCAGAGGATTTGTTAGAGAAGTGAATAAAAGTGAATTCAAGAGAGCGCTATATCTTGCACGTGCACATGCACATGTAGTTGAATGTCCAGTGGTTACAATTCACGTTGCATGAAGTAGAGCGAACTCATGCTGCTAACTGAGGCACAGTTTGGTAAATGCAACACACTCAAATAACCAGCATTGCCCTGTGGACAAACGCTATTTGGGTTTAGAGGATCTTTTTAAAAACGTCTAGATTGAATCTCAAGTCTCTGGAATTTGTTCTGTTGCTTTCAGGTAGCCACTCTGCACTGCCTATGGGGAAAGGGATTAAATATGCATAGTTTAGCTTCCATCAAAGCTTGGTTTAGATCACCTGTCAGCCCTGAATAATAAAAATTAATAGCAATAATTAATAATTCTCTTAGCACAGTGAGTAGAGAGCAGCATGTATGACAGACAACTGCTAACTCCATGGAAACTTCAGTACTGTGAGAGAGGGCTGTAAAACGCATTCCTCACTGCTGAGGAGGTAAAACATGCTGTGCAAGGCCCTGGTGGACTAAACAAAAGAAAATGTCTGGCTGGAGGGAGCAGAGGAATGTTCTGGAGCATCCAGAGGCAACACAGCCCAGCCGCCCTTCTGGCCTTTCCCCCGGAGTCTGGAATTTTTTTCCACCTTCTCCCTCCTGCACTTTCTGTTTTTGAACTTTCTCTGCCAAGAAAAGGACAAAAGCTTTATTATGCCTGAAATTTGGCTACGGGCAAAAGTACCTAAGAGATGCTTTGGAGCATTTACTGCACAAGCATGTGCTATTTCTGCAGAAGACGTGGCAAGCTTCCTGAACAACTATTGCCCTCTTCCACAAACTGCATATTCCTTTTGTGTTACTTTGCAAAGGTCCCTCCTTTTTCTCTTGGCTTACACCACTGCATTCCATTTGGAGCCAGCAATTGACATCGTAGGAAAAATTAGAAACAAATTTTGATAGCATTTTGGGGGAGGAAAGGTTCATTTTTTCATTTTTATTGTGATTGTTTCTCCATATATTCATCATTGGGACTTTTGGTGGGTAGTGCTGAACAAAGGCAAAGAAAGGCAGTGTTCCTTCTAAGAAATTTTAAAACTTAAGAACAGCATGCAGAAGGCAGAGAAGAACACTCATTTTTTATGCACATACACATATACTATATAAATAAAAGTAGTGCTTCACTTCTAGTAGCCTGACCTGCCTCTCAGGCATCTGTCCTTTTCAGACAGTGAATTTCTATTGGAGAGGATGGACGGACTGAGGACTGAAGACTTCAAACTTCATTCAAGAGCAATGACGTATGAAGAGAGGAAAGCACCTGTGAAGACACAGAGATGGCTGTGGGAAAATGGGCAAGCCGAGGTTCACCTCAGTCATATAGACAAATAAACACAAGCCACATGAAAAGAAACATCAAGATAATTAGGAAAAGCCCTCTCAAACATAAGAACATGAGGCTTTAAATTCAGTCAGAAAAGGAGAGGTTATTAGAGAGGTTCAGTTCAGAGGAGCATGGTATTGATACGCCACAGGGCAGTCAGTAGCTTTTTATAAATAAGGGCAAAAGAAATTACTGTCAAATTAATGTCAGAAATTACTGAATTTGTAATGTTATCCATGTACCTCATAGTTCTGGCACAAGCATCACTCGGTGTGTGAAAGTGGAAGGTATTGCTTATATAACTAATATTCATATTCCAACTGACTTTCTTAAATGCCTCCACTCTCTCATAGTGCCTTTTCTGTCAAACTCTCTTCAGTAAAAGTCCATATTTGAGGTTTCAGTCTCTTATCTAGTCTATACGTCAGTTTCTTCAGCTTTCAAAGCCACTGCTACACTGTAGAGGATTACGGACACAAGAAGCAGGCAGCTTCTTCTGGTAAATGGTAATTGCCTTTAGCTGCCTTCCTGGTTGAAAGGGCAGAGCATAGCAATCCCCAGGAGATTAAAACATCTCCATGTAAATGATATAGGCCAGCCATTAAGTTGCAAAAGCTGGTAGCTGGTTCACACAGTTCAATGAACTCAGTGTTTGAGAGAGAAAAATTCAGAGCCTGTAGCACAAAACCTCGGATGTCCGTGCAAAATTCATTGAAGACTGAGCATGGCATCACAGCTGACATCTTTGCCTATGTGGAAGACCAGAAGGAAGGAAAATCGGTGCTATGTTAATACCACCCAAATATACACAATGAAGTCAGACCGAAAGCAAGGAAATTACAGCTGCTCTTCATGAGCTAATGGGACCATTTTCCTTAACCAGTGACCTTCAATTACAGAGTAGCAAGCAAATTAGTAGAGACAAAAAAGAAAAACCTGTTCGCCAGAAAATCTTACTGGCTAAAGCTTGTCTTGTATCGGTTCCAATTTCCTTAGCTTTCGGTAAAGTATGTGTTGTCTCTTTCAGAGTATTGGTGTTAACTGGAAATGTTGATTCTGGGAATAATGAATTCCTTCTTATCAAAGGTTGGGTGTTGTGACTGAGTTTTTCTTAAGACATTAATCTTTCTGAGTGATAGAGGGCTCTGAATCATTGCAGGAAGCCTCTTGCTTCCAGAGAGATCAAGTTAGGAAGAAATTTAAGGCCAGCAAGACCAGGGCAGGAATGACTAAATCAAACAGCCATTGCCTCAGTTGATAGCACTCCCGTAATCCTTATGTGTGCTGTTGCTTCCTTGCAGATGGGAGAAGCTGTGAGATAGGCCAGGATGCAAACTCCCAGGACATCAGCTCTGTGAAAGAGGGATAGAGTAGTTAATGCTATCTGCAACCTCAGGGTGTCCCTACAGAGAGCTAGCACTCTTTATATTCACAGACTGCTCTAATTCCCAGGTAGGCAAGCCATACATGGTCTTCTTTATTCTGAAGCTTGAGGAGAGGTTTGTATTTATGACTGTGACTTTGTATACAGTTTGTGACTATAATTTTTCAATTCATTCATTGCAACCTTCAAATCTCATAATCCAAATCAATATCTGTTTTGATAGGAGCAGCTCCATCTTTCCCTCTCTGGATACATAGCTGGACAAGTGAGGTTTTCCTTTTGGTGTATTAGCACCTCATATCCACCTCAGATTTATAAGAGAAATGAGCCAAAATCTCAATCTGAAACCAAGGCAAAACCATTTGCAAGGTAAAGCAAGCCACATATTTAAAACAATGGTAACCACTTATGGATATACTTTTCTGTTGACAACATTATTAACTAAATACCTTTTTTATTCCTTCAAAATATTTTGTCATGAAATTATTTCCCTGAGGTTTCTAAGTTATGTGGGAGAACAGAGATAGAGAAATATTTGCAGGGGGGTTCATTAACTTAATCAGCAAAAATTGAAATGTGCTTTCCTACTGCCTGTGTCCCTACACTCTTTGCAGTTTTCTGCAAAGACTCCATTTTTAAGGCTTTCCCAGGATGGTTCAGGTCACCAGCTCTTAGGATTTCAATAGATAGGTTCATTTTGAAGGGCTTGTTGTAACAGCAGGGTACAATGCCCAATTGTTTCCTCTTGCAGCTACTAATATGTTTGCTTTCAGAGGCAATTGATCTTTTTGAGATTCTTCTTCTCAGTTTGACAGAAATCTGTTAATGACAAATCCCTGAGTGTTTTCTAAATTCAATGTGTGGTGAACTTGAAGTCCCAAGCCTGAAGCCACAGTCTTCCCACTGTTTGTTGCCTGGGTTCAATAAACATCCCACCGATATATTGAGATGACTCAGCTACACAGCATTCACCTGCCAGCACCAGCTCACTGGTTGGGACTTGTGAGTTTTTCCAGATAGCAGACAGGCTTAAAGAGCAAAGACATTTATAGACCTGGTGATTATAATGATGCATGGGAACAAAAATAGATTTATAACAATCATAACATCCAGGACAGCAATACAAATAGTGAGGATAAAAAACAGGGAAAGATAAATACCTGTCTGGAAATATGACTACTACTGAATCAATAAGCTGATGTCCCACCAAAAGCACATCACTCCAGATTGAAAGCTTTAGAGTATCAATATCTTTCAGCATGGCCAACAAAAGTAGCCCTTTTTCTCTAGTTTTAGATACTGACGTAAGTTGAAATGATTGCTCTTTCTGTTAACTGGAAAGTTGTTTCTGCATCATTATTAGCTAATTATTTTTAAAGGCCAAGCTAACCATATTCCTGTAGCACATAGCTGATTATTAGTGCATATTTTCACCATGCTATGTTTGTTAGTAGAAAAAATAAATCCTAATTTTTAGTTCCTTTTTTCCAATTAAATTCCAGTAATTTTTGAAAAATAATTTTAGGCAGTGTTCCTTCCCTGTTCTGGCATGTAGTCACAACCGTGGTTCTTTTAAACACAGCTGAGAACAGTTTGGTTGTAGCATGGACAAGTGTTTATTACAGGGTTGTTGCCTCGTCCTATGATTCTGTGCTCTGCAAAGCACATCTTAACTAATTCCCAAAGGCAAAGTGGCGACTCTGCAAAACACTTGTGAAAACATGGAAACTGCAGTTTAAGCCTTGTAGCAGTGTTGTCGTTCTTTGAAAAGTGACATTAAATATGGCATTGTGGGGGATCCGGTATTTATTGTCTATTTGTGATTTCCAACATCTACAGCCAGGCCCCAGTAAGATGAGGAAGTTGAAACTTTCATGTTCAGGTATTGTAAGATGCTGGTCTCCTTAGCATCTGTCCAAACCTGCTGTTCTCACTGAAGCGGATAGACCTTGGCCACTTTCCATTCAGATGAATGAGCTTAACGCAGATCTGTTTTCTTCTTGTTAAACTCTGTTAGGTTTTTCACTTCTGATGAAAGCAAAATCTATTTTCCGGCAGATCAGTACATCTGACTCTGAACATAAATACACCTGAAGCAGACCTGTTGAAGAAGATGCTACTTTTCTAGTCATAACCACAATCTAGGCTAAACAATATTAACAGTTTTTTTTGTTTCTTTTTTTTTTTGTCTGGTTTATGACATACACTACTTTGATCTCTAGAAAATTATGGTATTTCCATTTTTCTGCAGAGGTAGTCAGACTCCTCTGGTGCCCATAACTTCTAAGCCAGCTCCAGTGAGGAGCAGGACACATTGCTGTGTCTCAGCAATAAAAAGGATAAAGATAGTTTGGCCTGAATAACCTCTGCTAATGAGGTCAGTATTATGAGTAACCTTTAAAATTGATCTCTGTGTGAAGAATTCAAATGTCTGGCATAGCTACCCTTACATGGTCAAAGACAACCATGTAGAAAATAGTCTTTCTCCCCATCTCACCGAGAAAATTTAGAGATAGATCCTCACTGACTGTGAATCAGCACTATTCCTCCAAAGGTAGCATGTCTCCCTACATCCGTCCTCTTACCTGGGAAGTAGGTTGATCAATATAGTTAAGAACAGACATCAAAGTAATAAAAGCTTCTGGTTACAGGAACCGTTACAACACCTCTTCAACGTACAAAAATAGTCAAGTGGTGACTACTCCCTAGCAGAAGCCAGCAATACTCTGCTGGGTGGTGAGGTTTCCTTCCAGTTTTTACACAGCCTCTTACAAAGAACTTATCACTAATTTGAGTGCCTTTGAATTTTTATTGCGCCGCCGAATGCAATCAGCATCTGTTTCAATTTTAGGATATGTTTGATGGGTATTTAAATGGTTACAGATGTGCCAGGAGGCATCGGCAAGACTTTCTTTGTTGAAGAACATGGTTTCCTGACTTAACGTAACCAACTTTCTGAGAAACAATATGCAGGCTTTTTCCACCTCTCTCTTCTGCCAACACTGTACAGCCTTGTGACTCAAAGGGGCAAAACTGCACAGCGCAGAGCCAGTGTGGGCCCCAGATTTCAAGTGCTCGAGAGCTGGACTACAGATTGCTGAGGTTTTGGTCTGGCCTATGAAAAAGGAGAGAAAACCATCTGTGAAAACTGGATGCACATCTGGGTTTGGCTTCTGCCTTGGCATCCCAGAGACTCTGAAATATGGATGATAGCCACTTTCTGAGCGGTGCGGCGGAGAAGTGCTTTCTCTGCACCTTTGTGCAGAAATTTCTGCTCCGTTCCAGGGCCTGGTACACCGGGTACGTGCAGATTCCTGGCACTGCAGCTGCTCCGGGAAGCGATCCCACAAACCTAGGGTGCAGGACCAGTGGCAGCAATTTGGTCCTTGGACCAAACTGGGAAATGTCCTTTTTTACCCAGACAGCAGTGGGGAGATGGGGTGGGGGCTACGGGAAGATGTCCAAGGCTCAGGAGGAGAAAAGGCCCCTGCGTGGGGCCTCTCCATCGCCTAGGGAGCCCCTTGGGCCAGGGCAGGGGCTGCAGGGGCAGCCAGGGACCCAGCGCGGCCGGGGGGGGCGGCGGGAGGCACGTTGCCTCTTGCTTCTCTGTAGCGGTGGCGCAAGGAAAGCGGCAACGTTTCTGCTTGCCCACGGCCCTCGCCATTGCGGTGCCGCTTTTGACTCCCCCGCTCCAGGGGACCCTCATCCTGGCACCAAACGGCAGCCCAGGGCGCGCAAGGGGAGCGCAGCCCCAGGAGCTGTTTTTAACCGCGTGCCCTGTGGTCACTGTGCAGCGGGGGCGAGTGTCCCCCCTCGGAGCCCGCTGCTTGCGGAGGGGGGGCCGGCAGACAGACAGACACACACACAGACAGAGCCCAATTAAGCCCTCCCCGGGCCAGCCCCTGACACTCCCTCCTGCATTTTCCAGCCTGTGGTTAGAGCGCTCAAAGAGTTCCATTAAGTCATCAAGTTTTACAGGTTCCTTGAAAAAAAAAAAAGGAGAGAAAAAAAAGTTTGGTCATAGACAGGGAATGAGTGATCAAAGCCGTGAGCCAAAGCTTCCTGTTGCACCAGGGCTATATATATATCGTGTCTTTAATGTTGGGGGATGCAAGCAGGCTGCTAGGAGACTGGAGCGCTAGCTGACTCCCTGCCTCATTTCCCAGTTCGCTCGCTGAGGTTTCTTCACCGACCACAATGAACAAGTTCCTGTGCTGCACGCTTGTGGTAAGTCCCTTCAGAGAGGTAGATGGGCTCTGAGATGCAGTACAGCTTCAGAGACGAGCCTGGAAAGACACAGGAGACTTTTGCTTGGAGGGTTTTTTTGTTTGGTTGCTTTGTTTTGTTTTCTGTTCTTCTTGTCTTCCCTTCGTTTTCCTGGTGAATCCCTTTGTTTTCATCATGCTGAGCTTTGTGGTGAGGTTTGAAGTGAGTTGGACACTCGCAGCTTCAGGAAGAGAGCAGAGATTTTGATCACGTTCTCCAGGTAGTAGCATGATTTGCTTTTTCTTCTGCCTTCTTTCACAGCGCCTGCTCACCTTTTGTAAGGCTTCATCAGACTGGGCCAGCATAAAACATCATATCTAGGAACGAATTTTAGAAAATGTAGGCTGGAATGTTTGCTTTTGGTTTACAGAAAGCTCCATCCTTGCCTTTTTGTGTGATTTTTTTACAGTGGCACCGGGCAGTATCTCAAACCCCGGGCTGGCTTTCCTACCCCCAAAAAACACTGTGAACTCCAGAAAGATCTGAAAAGCACAAGCATGTGATGCTTATTTTGGCTTAGGAAATAAAGCTTCATGTGCAAGAAAATGATGAATTGGTAGCTGTGTCAGTAGCTATTACAGAAAATGTTGTGTTATTAAATCCTAGATAAGCCCCCACTTTAATAAGTTTTTGTTTGCTTGGTGTTTTAGAAAGATATTTCCAAGTACAAATTTAGAGATGTCATCAGTGAAATAAATCTTTCAAAATCTTCTAAATCTGTTTAGCTATATGGAATTTTATATGATGTCAGACTAATTTAAAACTGTGTACAGGCATATACTGTGTAATATTTATTTGCAGACTCTTCATTTTTGGGATAAGAAAATATTTAAAGAAAAACATTGAAAATAATAATCAAAGTAGGCTGCTATGTATACCCGCACAGTAACTTGTTTCTAGTTTGCTTTAATGAGTATGGTGACATGAATGTTGCGGTGGGACATTAGAACTGAGTTTCATTTATTCTGAAAGCAAGATTTCCAGGATCCAGTGAGTAATGCCTGTTTATTGCATAACTTATAACTAGAAAGTTATTCTGCACAGTGTTCTGAAAGAGCTGTTTCAGAAAGCAACCCAGGTAGCTAACGTTGCAAGGGAAGCAAAAGTTTGTCAGCTCGTGGTCAGCAAATGGAAATGCAGGACTGTAACTTTTCCATCTGATGCATGGTGTTGTGCTCCTTAGTCTGTACAAAAGCACAGGAAGTTAATTGGAGAATTTCAGCAACAGCTTGTTGCCAGCTTCCCTTCTTCTCTGTGCTTGTCATAAAATAATAGTATATGAGCATTTTAGTCTTAATTGAACATTATTTATCCATTCATGTTCTTTCATAAAGTAACAGTGTTCGGTGAAGTTCAGCATAGTCCTTATTTAGAGCTGTCTCTTTTAGGGAGTCTGGTTTTTGATTTATTCATAAGCTGAATTGAAATATGACAGAATGACAGGAGTATGTACCAGCACAAGTAATTTATTCAATGTTAAGGTGAAGTTTAAACACTGCCAGCTGTGCCAGAGCTCAGAAGAGCAGTTTTAGTAGCTGTTTTACAAGAAGGTGTGTAGAAGGCACAAGAGTGGCTCGAGTGCATTTGTGCCTTTGTGCATTTTGTGCGTTTGTCTCACATATCTTAAGCTTTGGTTGGAGGCACCAGAGATAAAAAAGACGGTTTGGACTTGTTGTACTTTCAAGAACATGTTGTTCTTTCAGCCTTGGTCTCTTTACTAAAGTTTCCAAAAAAAAAAAAAAAAAAAAAAGAGACCTGTTGTGGGAGAGCATGCATGTACGTGCTGTTTGCTGGAACACTACTAAAACTGCTTACAAACAGAGAAGTGTTATGAAATAGGGCTGAATTGAAAGAAATTCCCCAGAGCTGGATCTCGTTACTTGTCACGTAACTATCTTGACCCTTAAACATGACCTTTCGCTATTTTGAATCTCTGGGTGCATGTGACATGCTTTTTCTGGCCTGCCTGTTGGGTTTGTTGTGTGTAGGCAGTAATGGCTTTGCTACCCACTAGGGCAGGAGTTTTCTTTATGTTCGTCTTTCCTTCCTTCTCTTTCTTCCTTTCTGTCTGTCTGTTTGTTGGTATATATGTATGTTTTTTGTTAAAAATAAAACACTGAAGTTACCAGAAGAATTTAAAAAGATATTGTCATGGTTTGAATTGCAGCCATTATTCTAACCTCATGCAAAGTTTAATTTTGCTCCTTTTGTACTTAACTTTTATACTAGTACACTTGCTACCCTGATGCTCTTCCTGTAGAAAAACACCTGTTTCCAAATGATACTGGATATAACTGTTTCTCTAAACAGTTGGTCAGTTGTCAGTGATCTTGTTGAATGCAGAGACAGACTGTAGTTATGGCAGCAGCATCCCAGGTTTGGGTTAGCTCTAAATCTTGCTGTCACTGATGAATAATGTTCCAAAATATGATTTATGGATAAGATACAGCTTTGGGTGCATAGCTGGTTAGCATTTTTTTACTTTCTCTTTCCACAAGCCTCAAGGAAAATGTAATTCATGCAAATGAAGACATTCAATTTACCATTTCTTTGGTAAAACACAAAACTGCTTTTCAGCTGAATGTCATTTTCCTACCACCAAAAATGAAACAGTAGTTTAGACTTCTCAATTACTTTCTCAGTGACAGCTAGCTGCTACAAAATCTCCGCTAGGTTTAAGTTGCTGCTGTATCGCTGTAGTTATGGAGAAGCGAGAAGGAGGTTGATATACAGGTGGCTCAAAAGATTTCCTAGGTACATCCCTTATATAAAAGAGAAGCTTTGTCTTTACAAAACATCGAAAGTAGACCCTGTTATGTCCAAAGTGGGCGGATATGCCCTTTTGTAGTGAAACGCTTTATAAATGAATCTCAGAGCAGTGAAAATGTTTTGGTTTTAGCTTTCATTTGTGTGCTGGATGCTCGGCTGTGGCCTGCCTAAAGGTGCCGTTAGTTTGGGCTGCGATCTGAGGGAGCCCCAGTCAGTTATGGCATATGTAGTTCTCCACAGCTGTCATCCCAGAGTAGTCAGGCTCAGTGATTCTGTGGAAGTCACCAAAACAGGAAAGGAAGATGAGATGGGAGCACCTCCCAGCTGAGCAGAGAAATGAGAGTCATTTCACCTTAGATCACTCATTTGTAACAGATGGTCATGGATCTGATCCAGCCTGATGATGTCTTGTGCAGGATGCTGTAGATAATGCCTGGATTTGCCAAGCTACTGATTAGCAGGACGTACTTCATCTCTATCAGTACTGTATTTTGCTGCTCAGATTCCAGTGAGGCCTTCGCATCATTTCAGTGAGGCATTCTGCCTCGGAGCTGCGTGCAGGTCGGGGCCTCTTGCCTTCGCTTTATCCAAACAGGCGGGGTAGAAAGCGAAGTAGGAGAGTTGTGAGGATTTACTTTGAACCCAACGCAAACAGCAGCAGCATTCTGACAAATGCCTTCGATGATTATTTATCAAGCAGGAAAATATGCTTTGGAATGGCTGTGGAATGCAAAGTAGAAACAGATTTATCTTTCTCAGCAAATGAAACATTCTCCTTTGGTCTACAACCCAAACCACAAAGCCAGGCTATATAATAATATTTTCATATGCTGAAAAACCACTTTCTTTTCTCTCACAAGGCAATGATTTAAGGAGATGATGCTTGAAGGACTTTTGCTTTATGTGCTTTGTCTCCCGTTTCATTTTAATTCAACAAGAAAAAGCAAGCAGCTCTTTGCCTTACATTTAAAGATGAAAGGATGGGGTGTGTACTTCTTTTAATGCCCAAGATCCAAAATGAAATTTCACAATCTCATTTTTCTTTCAAGAATGTCTTCTAAAAGCTCAAAGGAATGAACTGTACAGGCTTTTTATGTTGGGATTGATGGGTTTGTGTATGAGGACATAAATAAGGTATGGAAAAATATTGCTTTAGGCCTAATGTGTTGAAGATCAACAACCAAAGGGCTGCCTTTTAACCTTGGGTAACTCATTTTGAGTAAAATGTCAACATATATTAAATACAGTAAGTGACAATACAAAACCACAAAACTTCAAGAACACATAAAATATCAGCCAATCCAGTTCAGACATCATTTTCTAAGCTAAAGGCTCCATTATGGCTATGAGCAAATCCTGCTTTAAAGTGTCTTGCAATACTTACTGCTAGGACACTGACTTGCTTTAGAGTCATATTGCAATATTTAAAATTGATCCCAAATGTTTACATAGAGAAGTCCCTTCTGAAATGCAGCCAGGATTTGGCCCTGAGAGATCGATGACGACTGAATTTTTCAGTCCTTTCAGAACTGGGCCCATGATAGTGGGGGTAATTTCACCTGATAGTTTGATAGATGTAGCTGATATTAGATTTTTTCCTTTTAGCAATTAATTTGTTATTAGTAACATTTCCTATTCGTGTAACAATATAACTTTTGGGATTGTTAAAATTGAGCCAGGAAAAAACCTTCCCAAATGAGCACCCTCCAAGCCAAGTATCACTGCCTTCCAGAAGGGATTATAAAGCATAGGCTTAGGATAGAAAATTGAAGGAGACTACCTAGATCTTTTGAGTCCATTACTTTGCTCTTCCAGGGAACCAAATTTCATAATTTGATTTCAGAATAGCATCAAGAGCTGTACTTTAACCAGTTGGGTTTTCATATGCTTTAATAGTGCTATTTATTAAAGCAGAGACTGAGGTATTAAGTACTTATCCCACCTATACATACAGACATTTGGTTCAGGCAGAGCTTTTATCCACATGAGGATTTGCTACCAAGTTGATCCTAGTACAGCTTAGGAGCAGAAATGTCAGGAATGACATAAAAGGCATTTAATTAGCATTTAATCTGGATCAGGAACATGCTTTTGAAGAGCTTCTCTGAATTGTCTCATTTATTTTTTTTTTACTTTGCACATCAGAGCATGGTTTTACAGAAGTAAGCATCACTGATGAAAGTAAATTTAAGACAGACTCCAAAGACCCATCAGATTGCTCCAGCCGCTAATGGCTGCTCAGTCTATGGGACCAGCCTGATGCTAGTCCAAAATCCACCTTTCCAGCCCCAAAACATGCAAAATAGGGATGTCAGGTTCCTAGCACATCCATTTTGATCTACAAATCTGCTCCTACAGGCGACACAACTTGCTCATCTAAGGACAGCTGAGGAAAATCTTGACTATGGGAGGGGTTAGTCAAGTTCCCTGGTATTTATTGTGTGAGAGCTGAGTGACCAGGGTCTTTGCATTATGTTTGTGAAATTTCCAGACCTGTTTTGGTCCAGATTACTTCAGTAAAACTATTAGAAATCACATGTAATTGCCTTGAACCATATTCTTTTTTTTTCTTGTGAAACTTCTGAAAAATTGATTGCTTGTATTTTGGCACTTAATGTAGGTTTGAGGCTAACTGACATTGACACTGAGGTACTGGAGCATGTCCAAAGAAGGGCAAAAAAGCTGGTTAAGGGACTGGAGCACAGATCTTACGAAGAGCAGCTGAGGGAGCTGAGGTTACTTAGTCTGGAGAAGAGGACACTCAGAGGAGACCTTATTGCTCTCTACAACTACTTGAAAGGAGCTTGTAGTGAGGCAGGGGTCGATCGGTTCTCCAACATAACTGCAGATAGAACAAGAGTTGTGCCAGGGACGATTCAGGTTAGACATTAGGAAGAATTTCTACCTGGAAAGAGTAGTGAAGCATTGGAACAGGTTGTCCAGGGAAGTGGTGGAGTCACTGTCCTTGACAGTCTTCAAGAAATGTGTAGATGAGACACTTACTTAGGAACATGGTTTAATAGGTTTTGAAGGGTTTACAGATGAACTTGATGCTCTTGAAGGACTTTTCCAACCATAATGATTCCATGATTCTGTTTTTTGGGGTTATATATGAAATATTCAGAATATACAAATGTGCTACCTGCCTTCTATTCAAAGGCAATATTACAGATTTAATATCTATGTATTACTTGGGGGACCTACAGTAGTTTTATGAAGAATTTTGATACATAGGATTAGAGTCTAGAAACATATCTAACAGTATGCAAATGGCTCTACTGGACCTAATAAAAAAAGCATAAAAAAACTAAAAATCTCCATATCCTCTCTGAACAGAAGCTGGTAGCTGATACACAGATGACAGTGATATTTCTCCAGACCATTTTTCCAGAATTAAGTAATTTTTGGTTTGTGATCTTGTGACCAAGAGGTGATGTTTGTGGTAATAACACTTTATTAGAATATTCCTTCGTTTCTTTGTCAAATTTCCTGTTGAATCCAACTACTTGCAATGTTCTGTAGCAAAGACTTCTACATCTTTCCTGTGCTTATAAGATTGTAATAGTCATAATGTACTCATATCTGTGTTCAAAAATGTTCTGGTAAAATATTGAAATATTAATTGCATTTCTAGCTTTAGTTTGATGGATGAGTGTCTGGTAATAAATATTTACAAACTAGACGAGTTTATTACCAAATACCTATGGCTCAGCCAATGACTGATTGATTATTGACACTACATGATGTGTGTGGGAATGAAGGGAAGAGGGCTAGAATGTAATTTTCCTTTTAAAACAGTTAAGAAACAAATCAAATGCCAATACCAATTGTCCATTTTGCAATGCTGATTTATTAATACTGTTTTTGTGTTTATTGGTAATGCTGACTTAGATTACTAGTATTATGCTCAGCAGACACTATTTGTGCTTCCAAGGGGAAAACTTGACATAATCTAACACATATATTCATGTGTTCATGTATTTCATTTAATCCTCACAGTCTGGACCTTTGCAGTGCTTTTTTTTTTTTTTTTTTTTTTTTTGTAAGTGATGCAATTACAATTTGAATCAATTTTTTTTCTGGACCCAAATCCAGTTGTTTTCAGTTTTGGGTTTCAAATCTTGACTCACCCCTGAAGCAAAATCTCTTCATTGACTCTTGTATGTGAGTTCCAAAGGAAGCTGTCAAGTAAAGAAAACAGACAAAATCTTCTTGCTGCTTCTCCACATTACGTTCATGGTATGGGACCTTGAGCACCAAAAAACGTGACCAAGTGCAGAGGACGCACAAGCTTGAGGAGTAGGGTCTGTTGCTGCAGCAGTGACAGCTTGGGCTTTGTAGAGGACTTGAATATTGCACAGTGGGAAAAATAGATTTTCATCTGCGTTTAGTATCGTCTGAAGCTCCTTGGTTCAGACATCTGCATGACATGTTGGTTTATGCTTGTCTTTGCGACAAGTGTGCCTCATGTTACCACTTTTGACACTCTGCAATACTGTAGGAGAATGCCTGTGCCCATGCAGATGTTGGCACCTGTGGGATAGATGCCTAATTCTTGCTATATTATCTATTACTGAATAAAAATCATAGAAGAAAACCTGACTGCTATCATCAAGAGCTGATGGGATTTTAAGGACTTCCTTGTTACAAGCTGCAGATTGATAGATGCAGATTTGCCAAGAGTGGGTGCATTTTTCATCCACAGAAAGGCAATCACTTTTTAAAAATGCCCTGCAACCTCTTGTTAAATAGATCTCATGAAACAGATCCAGGCATTTAAGAAAATAAAAAATGAGCTGCACATCATCAATGAACTTCAATGAAAAATAAGAAGTTTCTCAGAGTGGAAGGCCTTGTGCATTGAGACCAAAAGAAAAAGGTGGATTCTCCACCTATGGAAATCACAGATAAAGATGAGACAAGTTACAGGGTTTAGTCAAGAGTAACTAGAGGAGTCTGTAGGTGATATCAATTTTATCTGCATTTCATTCTTCAGTGAGTCTAGGTATAGCCAAATAAACAGTAGATTCATGGATAGGTAACAGGATACTGCAGTTAAGAGCAATCTGTTAGGCAGCAAGAGTTCATATTTAAGGCACCTATTACTAGTTGCTGCCAACACTGTGACTTGTGTTGGTGCAGATTAGTGATTTAATTGCCCTTTCCAGTCTTAAAAATAATTTCACATAGAAATGCAGCTCTGTGGCAGAAGTGAGGTCCTTAAGTGAAGGTCTTTAAGAAAGTTGTGAGTCTGAATGAATATAATGAGTTGATTCCCCTTTCTCTTTGGGGACATCTACATCAGGAAAAAAAATGTGTTCTTGAAACTGAATTAGCTAACTGGAATTAAAACAGCAATGAAGAGTAGTCATCTAGATCTTTAATTAGAATGGATATATACATGATAAAAAATGAGTTCTTAGAGCCAGTTTATTTCACCTTTATGGGGTGAGCAAGTCTTAAAAGAGGAGCAGCATGTTGATCGTGCAGCATTCAGGCAGAGCCAAGGTCCCAGCCTGAAGGCCCAGCTCGAGGCTGACCTCGTAGGCCGTGGGGCTATTCTTAGGGAGTAAACAAGAGTTCTGTTTTTGAAGGACTGTGAGAAACACATAGCCAAATTTTCACTTCAGAGTAGACCAAAATGACG
Source organism: Crypturellus tataupa (assembly GCA_034781795.1). NCBI lineage: Eukaryota > Metazoa > Chordata > Aves > Tinamiformes > Tinamidae > Crypturellus > Crypturellus tataupa. Next base: position 2,257,079 of record JAWLRI010000738.1, read on the forward strand.
TGATCTCTAAGCTGTCCCTACGGAAGGGCAGAGTCATCTCAGACCGCTAGTTCCCAAATCGCACCAACAATGTAGATTATTGCGGGAAGCTGAAGGGATTGTGGCTGTCATGATTTCTGTAAGGGCTGAACCAATTTCTCCAGACAGTTCACCATTCCCCGAATGTACTTTTGGATAGGAAGTGTAAGCTTTGATCTGACCTATTCCGGCTTGTATGACTAAGTCTTTAATGCAAATTCCATCAGTTGTAGCATTCTTTACCTCTCTCTGAAGCAGCATCTTTATACTTGAAGTAGCTGCCACATTTTATTCCAAGAGTCACTTCATTTTAGTCCAAGATTAAATGAAAGGCAGTAGAAAATAACTCATCCTTTAAAGATTCCTCCAGTAAATGGGGCAGTACGCTTGTTAGATCTGTATATTCAGATCTAACAGATATACTCAGATATTTGCAATTTCTTCTGCATGTGAAGTGTTTAAAAGTGCAAAATTCCTATCTTGCTGTGTGCTGAGCATGATGTTAAGGGAATTAATAGACTAGGTTCTCTGATGCCAGCAGGTTGAAAAGGTCATTGCCTTGTGATTTTAGAAGAGTGTAGCCATAGATGAACGAAAGAACAAGGAAGTACTTATGTTCTGGTAAGATGTTCTGGATAAGCTCCAAAAGGTTTCCCATTCAGAGATAGACATTGGGAGAGTCCGGAAGCTGGCTAATATTTCCTGGATTTCTAACAAACATTTGATTGAAGATAGAGACAGGATTGAACTCATGAACTCATTAAAACCCAGGGTTTTTGTGACTGTGTTGCCACCCAGGACTAAAGTGAACGATGTTTTGTTTTCCTGTTGATAGCTCTTGGATATTTCTGTTAAGTGGACCGTCCAGCATTTCTCTCCAAAGTATCTCCATCATGACCCAGCAACATCTCGTGAACTGGTGTGTGACCAGTGCCCTCCTGGAACCTACGTAAAGCGGCACTGCACAGCTACCAACCAGACACTGTGCGCCCCTTGCCCGGACCAGTACTATGCCGAAGACTGGAACAGCAATGATGAATGCCAGTACTGCAACACCGTTTGCAAAGAGTTGCAGTATGTCAAGCAGGAATGCACGAGCACACAGAACCGCGTCTGCGAGTGCGTCGAAGGGAGATACCTTGAGTTAGAGTTTTGCTTAAAGCACACGGCGTGTTCTCCTGGGTTCGGCGTTGCACAGCCAGGTACGTATCTGCTTTCAATAAGCACTGAATTAATTGGAGATCCACGACACACTGAATACTTGTGGCATTAACAAGATTAGGAAGCAGGCTCGTCCAGATGAAATTACAGGATGGTAAATTGTAAAGCCAATTGAACCTGTTTCTGGTCTGCACTGTCTGGCCTGTAGCCAAAGGAACGTTTCTCAGTGGAATACCCCTGCTCTTACTGTAATATATTACTTAATAGCAGTAGCAAATGTAGCAAATTGCACTCTAATGAGAAACATGATGGATTGCCCCTTTTAAAGGAACATTATCCGTAATGTAGTATTTGTGTGTGTGATAAATAATGGTTTTCATTTTGAAATCTGCTGTTTCAAGCAACAGTGTATCTTGAAAAACACCCAGGAGCAGTAAGTGTTTTGACACCAAATGTATAATTATAAGAATATTAATATAACTCTAGCAGCACAGCAATATGTGGTAATAATTAATTATCAATGTCTTAAGTGAAACTCTTAGGGAAATTGTTAATATTATCAAAAAAACATCCATTTCTTTGTTGAACAACATAGTACTATTAATGCCTGGCAGGGATAGCATGAAGTGGTGTTTTTTAGTGGAGTGTATTCTTCATTGTAGACAACATAAGTTTTTAAACCTATAATAACTTCTTCTCTCACAACAAAATACATTATTTATCATTTGGAAAATGTCATGGCCCAGCTTAGTTCCAGGATTTAATACAACCTAAAAGAAGTGTAAACTGTCATTATGCCAGGGATTGATCACTGCCCAGAGAAGAACACCAAGGAAGGGGATATAGAAAATGAAAAGGCGTCTCAGACATGAAGCTGCAGGAAGCTAATCTCCAAAGATACAGATTTCCTTCACTTAGTGAAAATCATTAGGGGTAGCCAGAACATTGCAGAGCTATGCTGAATAATAGGTCAAGAGTGTTTTCTCTGGTTATGAATATCTCATTGAAAAATAGCTTAATGTAATGAATAATGTAGCTGCTGTAGAACATCACTATTCCCCGAGTAACTGATTAATTGAAAACTAACCTGGTGCCATATCTGCTCGGGCCATTTTTAAGCATTTCCATGCAGTTCCACTAGCAGATACCACGTTTCAGTATTAGAAACCTTCACTAACCTAACCTGTTCTACCCAAGGGCTTAGGTCAGTGAAGTTCTATTGTACCTAAGTAGCAATGTAGAAGGGGACAGAAACAAAGTTCTCAGAAAACCCATGTGGAAGATGCACAAAGAAATATAAATTGACCAAACAGCCTGCTGAATCCCTGAAAGAATATTAAAATCAACTACAAATTTGGATCCCTCAGTTCAAAATGAGGCAAACTTTGGAAGAAGATAAGTTGTTGAATCATGTAATTTATTGGAAGCTGGTTTCCAAAAGCCCATTAGAATGAAGAGACTAAACCCAAGCAGACCTCAAACAAGGAATGAAAACATTGTAAAAATAATTGTGTTCCCCTGAGTCAATATTCAGTTTTTGAGATGAGGCACTGACTTAAGGATTTAATAAGCACGAGCCACATTGTGTTCTCACTTTCTGCCCTGTGACTTTATGAAACACTGTCTCTCTACTCAGGAGCAATACAGCCTAAGTAAATAAAAACAAACTTCCACTGCAGCAAAGGCAGATCGTGTGGTCCAGCGCCTTGCTCAGAGGCCAGTTAGAGAGCTGGAAATCTGACCGCAGCTCCCCATTGCCAATTGCCCATGGTCATGCTGGGCAGATCGCTTTTCCTTGGTAGTCCCCCATTTGTGAGTGTAAATTAAGTTCTGTTCCTTTCTGCAGCGGCCAACCCTATGCGTGGCAGAGCTTTTGGAACAACTTGCTTGGGAATCGGCACTGCTACAAGGCAGCGTTATCTTCCCCCTGGCATTTGCTGTTCCCCTTGAGAGAACGGGGGATTCCAGGCAAATTGAAGGGAGCGGCAGAAGGGTGGCCAAGCTGGGCAGATGCAGAAGCAAACTTTATACTCAGCCCTGAGAATGCTGATGATTACCCGTTTTATTTCCCTCATGTACGAGGAGGTTACACGGGAAACTCTCAAAAAGGAAATCAACTATTGACAGGGACTTTCTCCTTTCTTCCCCTTCCTAGCTGCTGAAACGCAAGAATAACATGTCTGTAGTAGGGAGAGTTACTAAAAATTCGTAATGCCCCAAAATGCTACTTGCTGCTGCTGCAGATGAAATAGGCAGCCGTGTGTTGGTTGTACAATCTAGATCCAAAAGCAGCATATGTTTTATAGGAAAATGTAAGGCAGCCATTCATGCAGCCTTCCACCATTTGCTATGCTGCTTGTTGATGGCTGGAAGTAAACCATGTTACATTTTTAAGTAATTTACAGGCTCTCTGATTTTAAACACACAAATTTCTGCTTTGTTTTCACTTATCTACTGAAAGAAGTGCTAGATTGTGTGTTTGGAAATATTTATTTCATGTCTATCAGAAATCTTGAGATTCATAGTCTTATTTCCCTCTAAGGAAATGCCCAAAATATAAAATTTGCTTAAAAGCTAATATCATCATATGCATATACTCTCAAAATACACTAGATGGAGGCATTTTCTTATTAAAATATAATTTCCAATTATTAAAAAAAAACTTAAACATGCTTAAGTCCATGTTTGATAATGCAAAATTAGATAATGGACTTTAGACACTTGCACAAGTGTTTACTGAATAAAGATGACTTAGATGTCTTATAAAGCATTTATTATTGCTGTTATTTTCTTGTCACTGATGGTTAGACTATTTGTGTTATTTCAGATCCCATGCTTTCATTTGCTTTGTTTAAGTCAACCATGAAGTATCATTTGGTTGTTGGGTCATCTGTGTAATTCTGGACTGATAATTGTGTGATTATAGTACTAAGGCACTATGTAAAACTATGCATCTATATTAAAAAAAAATACTATATTCAATATTTTTTATTTGCTTTTAATAGTTCAATCCAAAAAAGTTCAAAAATATTGCTTGAATTTTATTTCTCAATTTGATTTTGAACTTGAAAGATGAAAGTATGATTCGGAGGGCCTTAGCTGCTCTTTAGCTGAATTTGCCTAGAACTAAATAATCCTTTCTAGTAATGTTCTGCACAGATATTACCGAATAGTGTTTAGTTCCAGTTAATTGTTTTCTAGGATATTTGTAAGAATGAAAGATGAAGGTCAGACATCATGTAATGTCCAAATAGACTCAAGTAATTATTATTTACAGGAGCATATGGATGCTGGTAACAAGTATATATGTAAGAGTATTATTTACTCTATTACTGCAGGAAGAACATCATTTTCTGTAATTTTCTTTTGTTTTTAAAAAATAAAGCCACCCTACCCCCTCTTTTTTACTCCTAAATGTTCATGAGAAATGTGAGAATCAGAAGTCATCACAATTTTGGGAGGGATATTTTCTTCCATTTCTGTAAGTGGATATGTTTTCTTTTTCCAAAGGTACCCCTGAGAGTGACACTGTATGTCAGAGGTGTCCAGAAGGATTTTTCTCGAATGAAACATCATCCAAAGCAGCTTGTCAGAAACACACAAACTGTAGTGCACTAGGCTTGAAAACAGCATTGAAGGGAAATGCAGTCCGGGACAACATGTGCCAGGAAAACACTGATACATCATCTCAAAAATGTGGCATAGGTACGTATCATATGAAAGAAGAATGTTCTGAACATTGATTATTGTTACTTTTGATTCTTGTTAAAATAAAGTAACAGCATTTATGACAAAAAGTCAGTCATTTACCTACTATAGTGACACAGTAGAAATTTAATTATCATAGGTCAGAATGAATGGAACTCAAGCATGCAGGGCAACTGTGAAGACCACTCTTTAGTTTTAATGTTTTTTAAACACTTATCCTCTTTGCTGCATACTATTTTTACTCAGAGATAAGCAGTGTAACCAAAATCAAAACACTGTTGTATTCTTTTTCTCTTTTTTGTTATAGATGTAACCCTGTGTGAGGAGGCTTTGTTTAGGTTTGCTGTTCCTAATCAGCTCACACCTAACTGGCTGAACATCCTAGCAGACAGTTTGCCTGGGACAAAAGTTAGCCCTGAAAATATAGAAAAGATTAAGCAAAGACACAGTTCTCAAGAACAAACCTTCCAACTTCTGAAATTATGGAAGCAGCAAAACAAGGAGCAAGATACGGTCAAGAAGATTATCCAAGGTACCTTATACTGGTAGTACATATGTTAGAAACAACCTTCTAAATGGCTTTTTACATATTATGTGGATTTAGATTCCTCCTGGGGATGGGGTCTGCCCTGATGGGGTGGTGCAGGGGTGGTTTTGGCTCAGGGCTGTTGAGGCAGGAGCTCTGATGCTGAAGGCAGCTGTAGAGGTGTAGTTAGGAACAGGATTCAGCTTTTTACACTCAAATTCTGCCCAGAGTTGCCACACATGGTCCCCCTTGGGAATCCAGTTGTTGTTGGAGTCTGGATCCCCTTTGGGGACTGTACCACTTAATTTGAGCAACAACTGTTGAGGTCAGAGGGAGCTGGATGCATACAGCCAGGAGTCCAATTTCTTTTAAAATAAAGTGCTGTCGGTGCTGATTGACAGCTCAGACTGATACATCTAGTGGCATGAATGGGGACAGCAAGGGAATAAGGAATACAACTGAAGTGCTTTGCCTTCTGGTAGCTATTTGTTATGCCAATTCACGACTTTGTTTGTGCTGAATCTGCCAATTCCGATGGCAAAGGTGAAACAGTGCTGCAGTGTTAGCACTGAGATTTTCATGAAAGTCAGACTACCTATTTTCATGTAAGCCACCATCAACAACCACCAGATTTTAGTGACCTTTTCTCTACAAGGAATAGATTGGAAAACTGCTGCTGTTTTCTCGTCACCTTTTGACTATGTATGATTGTGTCAGATTGAAAACTGTCTAAAATGCTTCAAAAGCCGTAATGACAGCGCTTATTTTAGCAAAGCTTGTCCAGACATTTCAAAAGTAAGAGTAAATTATTCATTCACTGGTGCCAAACATGAGGAGTCCTACAATGTCTAGACAGCTATACAAGATGCATGAAAAAAAGCTTATAGAAATAAATATTCGCTAGTAATTTTGTCTTGTATTGGATTGTCTGTATTTGCAAGTTAATTACAATCTTAAGTGCTTCTCAAGACTGATTTTTTTTGCAGACTACCATAAAGTAGCAATGCATTATATTTACGGCTCTTTTTTTTCCTTTATATAGATATTGATCTTTGTGAAAATAGTGTCTTAAAACATATTGGCCGCCCAAATCTCACCTTCGAACATCTCAACACACTGATGGCAAGTTTACCCGGCAAAAAAGTGGGAAAAGAAGATATTGAGCGCTCAATGAAGCTATGTCAACCTGCAGAACAAATCCTGAAGCTGCTCAATCTGTGGAGGATAAAGAATGGAGACCAAGACACCATTAAAGGTTTAATGTACGGATTGAAGCACTTGAAAACATACCACTTTCCAAAAACAACCATCCAAAGTCTGAAGAAGGTGATAAAGTTTCTTCACAGATTTACAATGTATAGATTATACCAAAAACTGTTTTTAGAAATGATAGGGAACCAAGTTAAATCGGTGAAAGTAAGATGTGCCTAATTCAAGATTCTTTGCATTCTCCACTGACTATTTTTCCCTAATTACTGCCAGCAGTAATTAAACTGGAACATTGTTTCCCTATATTATGTTTTACTATTTATAGAAATGCCTGACTGGAATAGCTCTAAGTCTTTTGCAGTGTTCTTGGAGGTTTTTGTAATGAAATCACTTTGTAAAAGCTATTAACCTGTTGGTAACACTAAGAGCCTGATTCTGCATTTTGCACATTTGGAATTGAAAAGCCCCACTACAGTCACTAGATGAGAAGAGAATGTTGGACCAGGCTCAAATACAGTATTTGCTATTTATATTCTTTAAGGTATAAACATTTTTGTTGTACATATTTATTAAGTTAAATGGAAATTGTATGAGTCTGAATTTTAGGAAGACAAATGAAAAGCACACTGTATATATTCTAGTTAAACAAAATGATTTCATATATTTTTCTGGCAAAGTTTTGTAGCATGCTTTAAAAGTTCTTAATTTCTTTACATTGTATATTTGAAAAGTATAATTGCTTAGTTTTATCTGTATAAGTTGTGGTATATTTCGGTAGAGATGTTTTAATTTATCCAATGATTTTAACTCAACAAATACGGTGAAAATACAGCTTAAATGACCTGAATATTTAAATATTCTGTGAGAAAGTGAATGTATCATATTTAAGAAGCTGAATTTTTACATAGAATTTCATAATCTTATTTTATAAAACAATTAAATTTTTCAGTTTACTTTTTGACTGACATTTTATTCCCGACTCTGAAATGAGCAGGAATTACAAAACCAAGCTGCATGGATTTTGCTTATCTCAGGCTCGGCTGTCTGCTACCCCTTTCCTGGTCTCGTAGTTAATACACGAGCCATGTCAATATTGACCAACACTGGATTGTAACGGTCACTGTGCAGTTGTCTAAGAATATGAAAAGTGTGAACAATTCTAGCTGGTTGGGCATAGCCAGATGTGCTGCAACCAGCTACAACTCCATAGATACATCTGGCCCAGTATCAATCCTGGCCCCATGTCATTCTTGGAGAGCTCGCAACCTTTGCCCTAACCACAGCTTGTAATTTCATGGAGGAAAGATGATGCACTGGCCTCACTGGCTTGGAATGCCTCATATATTGCCACTGTGTTTAAAGGCAGGGAGCACAGAGAGGTCACACTGAAAAAAAAATCACTACCCATTGCCCTCAGCTGCATCTATAGAGAGATGGGCTCAGAAGAAGGGGAAAAAGAGTTACACACATTGGGGTTGATCGTGTAAGCTCAAATAATGATAAGGGTCACAGATCATTCATACCACAAGCCAAGGCCCTGGGTAGGAGGCTGCACTCTCGGGATGATTTTTAATTTTTTCTTTAAACTACCCATACAGACTGGGGTGTTCAATATACTGTTTTCCTCCGGGGAAGGCAAAAAGCTATCTGCATTTAGCTTTATATGACAACTATTCCTGTATTACAAATGAGAAGATCTTAAGCAAAGATGAGAAGGATTCCTGTAAGGTTTGATAGGTTTGGAAATAAACATCAAAAATGAAGTCCTTGCAGAGTACAAACAGGACCTACTGCTTTAAAAACTTGGTTTTAATTTTCCCTAGAATCTCACATCACTTTTTTCATCAAAGTGCAAGTACGCAGGACTGGACTCCCTTTTATATTTTGCATGCTATAAATTAGAATCCATTTATCAGTGTAGCTCTAAAAAAATGATGCTGAACACATAAAAAAAAAAATACTTTCATGTTGATTCATGTTAAATCATTTGCATACTTTCACAACAATAATTGGCTTAAAGCACAGTTAAAAAGGTGATGACACAAGAGTCATAAATGTGGAAAGCAAAACTCAGATCTTTACGTGATGCTCCTAGGGGTGAAAGTTTGGGATGTTATATAAAATTAGAATAATCATCTTCCTGACAGCAGTAGGAAGAGGAATCCCATACACCTCTTGTAAACATTTTCATCCTAATCTTTTCTAAATGAGCCCCCCCCCCTTAAATACAACTTTTCAGCAATTGAGAGTGTTAAAATCAAATAGCAATATGGTTAATGGCATCAGTTGAAAAGAGTTAATTGGATAGTGGAAATCACAGCTGCTTCTTGCTTATTACTCCATAGTGCTTTCACCTTTTTAACGGGTATATTTTTACTTCCATATTGCAACTATATGCAACTCGCATTATATAGATAACACTGAAAGTTTGTGGTCCTTTAGGAGGGACAATACTGAAGCTGATGGTACTGGGCGTTCAGGTGTGCTGTAGCACCTAATCTGCTATACTCAACTAAAGGAAAGCACAACCTTTACCAAATTTTCTCTGAAAATTCAGCATTAAACTATATTTTAAAAGACAGGGTGGCTTTTTCTTCCCAGGGCTACAGCTGATTAATGAATTATACCTTTTAAAGCTGATTCAGCCGTCCAGGCTGACACTTTTCAGTCGCTTTCTGCCCGATTTATCACCTGAGCTCCGCTTGGCTGGAAGGATCCAGGCCTGCCGCGGTGCGCGCACACAGTGCCGGAGCTGTGCTCCTTCCCCAAAGAGCCTGCGGCCCAAAATAGCCAAGACAAACAAAAGCGAGACCCAGGATAATGAGGGAGAGGTGAGGCAAACAGAAAGTGGGAGGATTGCTTGGAAAAAAATAAAAATAAAATAAAAAATATGGGCTTGAGGGTGGCTTGTTTTCTAAGGAAAGCCGGCAGGAGGGAGCGGGTGTGGGAGAGGGCCCCGCTCTGGGGAAGTGCCCTGCAGGAGAACCAGGGCAAGGCAAGAGGACAGTTTTGGGATATGCTCCAGGAGAGGCTGCTGCTCCTGCACCCGGCAGGCTATCAGCGAGAGGCTGCCTGCCTCACGGAGAAGGGAGGAAAACGCATTTGCTGTCTCATGATGGGGTGATGGCCTCCGCATGGGCTTCTCCTCTGAGGACCTTTGGCACTGGGTGGCAGTGGTGGGACCACTGCAGCTCTCTGTCTCCTGCAGCGGAGCACGCTGTCATCCTGGAGAAGCAGACCTGAGGCGCTGCCTGGATGAGCAGCCATGTCTGCTCCTGCTCGTCATGTCCTCAGCTTGTGTTGTCCTGCAGCTGCTCTTCCCCAGCTTCTCCACTTTGCTGTCCTCCTCCTAAGCCTTCATCCTAACCCATTTCCTGTTTCTGAGGCCCCTTCTGCCACGTCCCTGAGGGTGTTCCCCCACTGTGCCACCCGCTCCTGCTCTCACGTGCCACCTCTGTGCTGCACCTCCCTCATCCCAGGGTCCTCCCTTATCCTGCCTGGTAATGTCCCCACCACACCAGCTGTTGGTTGCTGTCCCTGTGTGAGGAGGTCCAGCTGTATCTCCTGCCCACCACAGCGAAAACTGTCCTCTTCCCACCAGGCCCATACATGTGTCCCTCATTACCACCAAATCCCCAGGCTGTGGGATGTCTCCAGAGTGCCTAAAACCAGAGTAAGGGCAAGCAACCAAGGTTGGTGATGGCCGTGATGACCCCCCTTGAGCCAGGGTTTTCTGCAGGACACCTGATGTCCCATGGTCACCCAGGCCAAGTGAAGCCTCCCTAAGTTGGGATGGCCAGGTTCTTACCATCTGACCGCTTCCCCATGGTGTCGGTGGGGCTCTGCCCAGCTTGCAGGAACACCTCATCCTCCAGCTGCCACATGTGTGGGATGCCTAAACAGTTTGCAGTTATCAAAAGGGCTCTCTCTACCTTAAATATCATGGATCTAAAGCAGGACCTTAGGATTTTGAAGTTTTCTACAGTCCCAATCTGTTGCTCTGTTTCATGCATACTTGTCCCTAGAGAGTCAGCATCTTGGCAGATGTTTTGGAGTAGGAGTGAAATTAAGAACCTCAGTATCTAGTTTCTTTAATCATCTGTCTTATGCCATGCACATCACTGGACAAGGTAGATTCCTGGTCCCTGACAGACTTGTTGGTGCTGTCATGGTAAAATTACTGATCAATATTACATTCTGCTGCAGATCAACCAAGACCCTTCATGGCCCTCAGGCCCCATGCTGCGTGACCTGCCTGCCACCTCTGAGGCAGAGGAAACTGCTCTACTTGGAAATCACCTTTGAAGCACGTGACTTCTGAGCGTTAATGTAGTGGAAGCTCAGAAATAACTAAAAAAATCTTTTTTGTTTGTTTTACATTATCAAGAAAAACTAAATTTTGGGGAAAAGTGTGTGAGAGTTATCCATCCTCCAAAATATTTCTTTGAAATAATGTGTGAGAGCAAAATAATTTGGGGGGAAATAACAGAAAGAAGAGTTTTTCTTATTTTTTTATTCTTTCATCTTACCTGGATGATTAAACCAATATTGGCAACAAGCAGAGCAGCGAGGAGATGAAAATATCTTCAAAGCCAACACCGCTATCGCAATGGGTCATAATTGTAATGAATTTCATAATCTTATTTTTATATTAGAGTTTTAGACTGAGCAAAGTTTGAGACAAAGCAAAACAGGTGATTGTGATGCCAAAGTAGTTTATTCCACTTATCATCCTCATGTCTTTTATTTATGGTAAGTTTGCGTAGGATTTCTCTGTTTGTTTTTTCACATTTATAAAAAGTTCTTTCATTCTAACAGGTTATTTTTTTAAATCATCCTGACCTTTAGTACCTAGGAGGTTATTTAAAAGGAACCACATGAAAGATTGTGGCTTTGGCAATATTTCATATATGAGGACAGGGCGTGGTTCAATAGCTGTGAATACAGAATGTTCTAGAACATATTTTCTTCTTTTTTTTCCCTTAATCTAAGAAAGAAAATTGTCATTCACTTCTAAATAAATAAACTTACCAGAAACTAAGACGTATGTCACTCTGGGTGTGCAAAATTTTGTCAGCACACAAAACATGAATATATTTCTATTTATAATATTGATGTATTGTACCTTAGCTATTTCTATTGTGCCTTAGCTGGGTCTTTGAGACTTAAGGTGAGTGAAATAGATTCTAAGGGATGATTATTCTCACCTAATGCAGTGGAAACTCAATGTCAGTAAAAAATGGGTCAGATCCATGTTTTTCTTTAAAGAGGAGAGACAGAAGTCAAAGATCAAGGTGTGTTCCTCATGCCCTGCAGGAGCCTGGTTAGAGGAAGGAAGCCTACTGTTCTCAGGAAGTGTGTCCAACCCAAGAGATGGGTGAGTGCTTGAGGAAGGATTTTATAATTGCAACAAAATAATCTGTGGAGTGGCTGTCAGGCAGGTGAGGTAATGTGTGGGTTTGGAAGCTGGAGCAGGGATGCAAGGAATGGGCTGTCACCGCTGTTGAATTGTTCTGAAAGTCTGAAAAGGTCAACACAGAAACCTCAGGAAGCTGGAGGAACCATGGAGGGAAAAAACACTTTTTGCCTTAAAATCAGACTCTCTTGAAATAATCACAGCAACTGGGATACTGACAGTAAATATCACTTTTCTAGAGGAAATTTCCCTGACAACTAAGACCTAATTTTACGCTAACAGAGCCCCGTGGCAGATGAGCAATTGTGACACCAAAGCTACAACATGCCCAGCTGTGAAGCAGTGATCCCAGAGACTTCCCCAGGCTCTGCACCCCGCTCATGAATCTGGATGCCCATGGAGATGCCCAGCCTTTCTGGGAGACTTACTGCAAATGGGCAGAGTGTTGAAACCCTGGACTGTCTCCACAGCCCTGCCGCTGGCTTAGGCATCCCTGTGACACCCGGACTTGCAGCTCGATGGTGGTTTGATGAAGCATCCCAGCAATCCCTTTGTGAGCCTTCCTTCCCTGACATATCCAGGGCTGCTAGTACCCATCTCCAAATGCCAAAAGTTCTCATGTGGGAAAGAGGTTGCTGAGGTTAATTCCCTCCCTCCCTTCTTGGTCATGGTGTGGGCTGGGGACAGAGTGGGATGCACCAGCTTCCTTCCTCCTGCTGAATGGGGCTAACCTATGAACCCTGTTTGCATTAAACGGGCATAGGAATAAGGGCCTATCTGGCATGGAGAGCCAGGACCTGCAGCACTCTTTCCTTTGAGGAAAGCATGTGAGGCAAGGGTATGCTCCCTCCCCATCCGCACAGCAGAGTCCTTTTAGCCCCAGGAGCTCAGGGCTGTTGGTTGGACCTGGGCTGTCGAAAACACATTTGGCCACACAGAGTGAGCCAAATAGCCTCCCCTGAGCAAGATGGATGCGTGGGAAGGTTTGCATGTATTGGAGATGCCCTGCACCTCCTGGACACCTACTTGTCCCTATGGCTTCAGTGCAAGGTGACAGCAATGGCAAATGCACAGCTGGGCCAGTGCCACAAGAGACATTTGAAGAAGTTTGTGGGCCTGATTTAGCTGGAATTTGTGCTTGTGTAGATCTAGAGTGACTCTGCAGAACTCAATGGGCATTAGGTCTGTCTTAAAATAATAACAAATAAAAATAAAAAAGCAAAACCCAGAAATAAACTTATTCCAGAGACCCTGGGGAGCCAGCAGTTCTTCAGAAGCAAGAAAAATATCTTGCAGTCTGAGAGAGATGGATTCATTTAACTGGCAGAGTAGACAGTTCTGTAGCTAATTTGGTACACTTAATGTGATAATAAACTTGAAACTGTCCCACGTAATCCATTTCCAGTAATGTTACTTTGACGTACAGTATATCCTGTTCCAGGGCATCTGTGGAGTTTCATATAACTCACAGGAGGCCTTATATGACTAACTTAAGGTTTTGAAGCAGGGAACTGAACATTGATGTTTTACATGGCTGCATAAATCTGGAAGGATCGTAAGACCTAACACTTTGCCATTTGTTCTTTCAAATACAAAGTGAAAAAAAAAAGAAAAAAAAACCCTTCATTTTAAGCATAAAAACCACAGAATAACTCCAGAAAGTTCCTGCAACAAACTAATTTCTCCCTGCAAAAAAAAATGGAAACCTGGCACATCAAAATCACACCAGCCTAATCGGCAAGGAGTCTGTCTCACGGCTTAAGCAAGGAGTACATGGCGAGGTCTGTAATGAGCACTGAGGTTTAAATGTAGGACTTCTGCCTGAGGAAGCACCAAAAAACTTCTCTTCATCATTGTAAGTTCACACTCAGAATCAGCTACCATTTGTATAGCGATCTCTTCAATTACACAAATAGCAAAGTATTTCTGTGTATACAAGAGAAGCTTTTCAAAAAGCAACTGTTCAGTGGGAAACACACAGTCCTGTTCACCTTGCTTAGTCCTTGCTCCTTCACAGTCATTCTAATGACACCTCTGATGAGTCCTATCTACTACTGTTTCTGCTTTCTTGCTATAGACAGTTTATTGACGTGATTTCTTCATCCTGTCTGGTAGTGTAAATGGCTTTACTGTTATGCTGCGTTTGACCTTTTTCCCATTTGGCCTTGTCGTCATCGTCCTGTCACCATGCAGAAAGTCTTCAGCACACAAATTGGTGCTACAAGGAGGAACACTAGCTCTGCCAGGGAGCTCTTTATTCAGCCTCAGAGTCACCACACCTTAAATAACTGAACATATTAGATATACTTTGGCAATGTAAAGGCTCTATCAGTGGCTCATGACGGGTGGATAAGCACTGTGCTATTGCTTTGTGTTACGCTGTGTTTACAAGCTGCTTTGAAATTGCAGAAATTGCACCTATTCCCACACAAATCTGCCTTCTCGCTCTGACACCACTGTCAGAGGGTGGTTACTGCAATATCCCACAATGTAATTCTAAAGGGTATAGGACAAACTAGAACACCCACAGAATACAGGCTAAAAAGAATCTGACAACCAGAAAACCTGGGTTATATGAAGGGTAATGACTAGTAAAACCGATGTGCCAGGAAAATACAATCCTCGGAAGAATCATCATTGCTCCCACGGTGCAGGTATTATAAGACATATGCTGCAGTTTTGCTGGAGCAACAATAAATCTAACACAAAAAGGGTCAGTCCTGTTGCCTGGTGAGTCTTACTTACAGGCTCATTCAGCATGGAAAATACTTAATCAGCTATTTCCTGGGTTTGCTCTAAGCCTCAGAGACACCACTCCCTGGGAAATTTTAATGGTAGCAATAAATATATACTCCCAAAGTTGGCAGGTTGAACTGTATTTTAAAATAATTATAATTTTAATAAGAACAATAAGAAGAATTCCTACAGTTTTTTAATAGCCACCTGTGTTCCTCTTTTGCAGGAGAACACTGGTTTTAAAAGTGATTCCCAGAGATATTCACTTGTACTCCAGAGGAAGTTAATGTTCAAAAGGCCAAATTCGGAGATGCCTGGAGGGAGCCTCTTGTCAACTCTGGAGGGAGGCGTGGAGTAATTTCCCCACCTCCTGTGCAGTTTACTACCTTGTTGGTAAGTTATCCTTGCTGGAGATAATGGGTCCTTGGCCGTCATCTACATAATGTCAGCAGTGTTTTTTCATGTTCCAAGTGTAAGGTGTTTTCCAAAAAAATTCCCACTGAGGCATAACAAGCTGGCAGTGTTTTCTTGAAAAATCCCAAGTATTGAATCTTCTGGGAAAGGATGCTGACTCACTGGTACCGATAGCTCAATACACAGCACCAATAGAAAAAAGTAGGAGAATTGCTTTTTCACAAGGGAAGAAGAAAGCAAAAGATATGGGAAAGGAAGGGGCTGGTCTGAGGAAAGAATAACTTTAGATTTTAAAGACACACTTCACCAAGGATGAGTTTAGACCCATTCATGGTATAGATGTTTAGCAGATCTGCATGGAAGTGTCCAATACATGCTCTCAAGAGCACGAGTTCAATATTGACTCACGTTGTGTTGCATCTAGCTGTGTTCTTACCCTACACCTTGAACTAAATCTTCCTTTGTCTGCTCCCCACTCAGACTTTGAAAACCAAACAATCCTCCTTTCCAACAGTGAAACCTGAAATGGATGGGAAAGCACTTATTTACAATGGATGTTTTAGGCCGCCTGCGGGAGGACCTCTGATGCAATGCCACTCGTGATATCATTAGAACAGCTCACTAACTAAGGTAGAAGGCGATCTTTAGCACCTGTCAAGCAAAAAAGGGCAGTTTTATCTGTTAAATTGAAGGTTCGTATCCAGGATTCTTTGCATAGCCAAAGCTTAAATACTTCTGTAAGATGTGCAAATGTTCTAAAAAATAGACCAGTCCATAAAAAAGAATTTGCCACAGGCAGTCCTTACCACTGCCAACATAAGTACTTATTGCTACTAAAGGAAATACTTTTCGTATGACAGCTACAGTCTTCACATGGGTAGTTATAATAAAAAATGTTGTTTCGATGTTTATTTGGAGTAAAAAAAACTTCTTGTTTGGAAAGAAGGGCCGAAGTGAAATGAATCCAATTCAGTTTTACTTCAGCTATACTGCACAGGATTGCAGCAATGACCACAGCCCTGCGAAGCCAGCCCAGCCATTCGGCATCCTGTCTCAGAGCCATTTTAATCCCTGACTCTAACGCAGAGCAATAACCAGAGAAATTCCTGTGGAAGCTCAGATTGCAGATCCACTGACTTTTCACTTATCATTCTCAGACAAGCATTTGCTGGTTGCACTCAAGGGGAATTCTGAGCCCACGGAGACAGGCACCTGATTGCCCAAAGACTTTCTGGGTTATACTAATATGTCTGGTTTCAGTCTAGCCTCCGGAGACTTTTTTTTTTTTTTTTTTTTTTTTTCCCCCTGTATGTTTTAGTTCCTCTTTTCTTTGTGAATTTCTCTGTAAATAAAAAATTAATCTTTCAGTGGAAATCTGATTCTAATCTTGTGTGGGCTGATGTTGCAGGCTCTGATAACTTAGTATGGAGTTTTGTTTCACTTATTAAGTGTGTAAGGAAATGATGGGGCTCCACAACCTACCCTATATTAATCTCTTTCTTCACACTCCTGGAGCTCCACCAGTGACAAGGAGCCACAGACAGTACAGAACATAGTGGTACCTGCTTCCTGGAGGTACATTTTTAGCTAGAGGAGAAAGCAGCAGGGGTTACCACTGGGAGCAGTGATCTGGGAACTCCTTTACAGAAGCTTATTCACTGCTGGAAGCGAGTAGAGAACTCGAGGGAAACAAGCAGCATCTGCTTGCTTATGACAGGGGCAGGAAAATCTCAGATTAAGTCATTATTTCTTAAGATCGCACACCACTTTTTCTGTTACCTTGAGACAAAATTTTAGTTTCCTTTTAAATGTTTAATTAAAGTAATATCATTGTAGTACTAGAGGGAAACCCAAGTATTTCATGTTCTCCATGTTAACTACATGGAGTAAACTCCATATTTTCTTCACTATAACATGTGAAGTAAACATTTCCCGTTTTGCTGCTCTGCGCGATACATTTGTGCTCGGAAGGACTTGGTGCCACAGTTTGCTTGAATACGGCAAGGGAGAGAGGTTTGGCTTATTTATTAACTGCCGTGGCTTGGCACAGTGCTCTGTTCCTCTCTCATTGTCACTAAGCCACCACGACCAGCTACATGGAGCTTCCCCTTACCCTCAGGAAGTCCCAGCTAGGAATATTTTACACTGTCACTTCTGGGTCATTCACATGGGAGAACTGCAAAGCTTTCTTGTATTCAAAACCAGAGGTTAAGTCAAACTACTTTTGAAAAGACCCACTTAGTTTAAGTCAAGCAAGTAATTCAATTTTTTTCCTTCAAACCAAGCAAAAGCAAATTTAATATATTCAACCTAAAACTTAAAGTAAAATGCAAAAAAAGGGCAAGAAAAACGTTTCTTTTTATAATCCTATTCTTATTTTCGAAGCATAAAATAATTGAACTAAGCTAAAATGGAAGTCCACATTACCTGAACTTAGTAACTGCAACAGTTCCAATTCATAGTGTAGATGTGCATCACTGTAAATATCAAACAAGGAAATAAATTGTGTTTAAACCTCTATAAATTATGAAGCCATATGTTGATGTTTATGCAATGAAATGATAAATCTAACTGCTTAGAAGCCTGAGAGACAGAAAATAATACCCTTGTATCTTATAGAGTATACTATGTAAATACAACATGCTGTGTAAATATTGTGGATATTTATTCTGAGATTAAACAGAAACAGAAAACCCTTCCTTTATTAGATATTGTCACAGACAATTTCTGGGGGAGGCACAGAACTGCTTAATTCTTCTGTGTAAAAAAAGCAAATAGCACTTCCTACTGTAAATAAAGAATAGAAATAAAGGAAGTGAGAGCAACTGTACATCCCTGAGTGTGGCAGAAGATCTTCAGCTGATTGTCTTCATTGCAGTAATGCCAGGGAGGCTGGTGGGGGAGGAAATGGGGAGAAAGAGGTTTATGGCTCCACTTGGTTTCAATAGCTTTTAAAAAAGGGCCCCGAATTTACTATACTGTGGTACACCCAAAATTATACAGATTCACTGTCCAGGTTTTTGCCCTGTGCTTGCTACCCTCACTTTCTCAGTTATAGGCTGTTTTTTGTGCCATAGGTGGGGACTCCCGCATTATAAAATCAAGGTAGTAAATTAAGCCCGCTAGTTATGACATCCAAAACTGACAGGACTCAAGGTCACAAAGTAAGCAAGGTTTTTCCTGCACTTCTGTATCTCTCTAGAAAAGAAGTCAAACTTCTGAGAGTTGGCAAAAGATATTAAAAGAAGCTTTCTTACCAAGAAAGAGCCATAACCAAGTGTTGAAGTGATTACCTTCAAAAGAGTTCAAAGACAGACATACTCACTTTCCTTTTTTCACATGGGTTGTGCTTTTTGTGCCTTTTTTTTTTCCTGGCAGAAAGTCCCTGATTCATATTCAACCAACAGTGAAAACGGCTTTTATTTAACATTGTATGTAGTTGTAACACTCTCTTTTCTATGTGTGTCTCTTTTCTATGGCACAAAAGAATATTTGTCACTTCTGTGGAAATTCTGGAAAGCAAATTCACTAAGGAAATCAGTTATTCAACACTCTCTGGAAGGATCTTTTCTTAAAAACTATTGAACTTCTTGCTTAGCAGTCCATGTGCATTCACAAGGTCCTCAACAACAACAACAAAACAGTATTTACACTTGGGAATTATAACCTATGTGTCCTTCTTCATTTGGCTCTGGAATGGATAGTGAGGATTGATGTAATGGGACTGCAGATTAGTCAACATATTAACAGGAACTGAAGCCGACCCGTATCTTGGATTTGAGCCACCTTTTTATTCTGGCAAAACTGTGATCCGAGCATTCAGCTCTACCCTGGTGTCTGTGACCAAATGCAGTAAAGCCTCTTCCTTCTCCCACCACCTGTCAGCTCCTCAGCAAGGAGAAGGTTTGAGCAAAATCCTGGCTTGTGCTCTGAAGTCTCGTTTGGGCTCCTAGGCAGCCAGAGACATGAGATGTTTGTCCCTGGCAGGCAGTTCATTTAATGCCCACGCTGAGTGGCAGCTCCATGACATAACTCACACTGCTAAATAGGTTTCTGTTATGAAATCATTGAGAAGAAAAAGAGGTCTGAGGGAGACAGGGGAGGGTAGGATTACTGAAAGAGAGATATAGAAAGAGTAGGCAAAAGTGAAGGAAATGACAGGATAAATAAAATACAATATAATTAAAGAGGCAATATATTTCTGTATTCTGTGACCAGCTCTCACAAAGAATATTGGTTCTGTGCTAAAGAAAGAGTCTGTATTTCCCATGTTTGGTTTTATGTTGGTCTTAAAGGGGTGCTGTCAGCGCTCCGCATGATTACAGGTGAAGGCTGCAATTGGACCCTAGCAAGAAAAAACAGGAAGAATGCAGAACCGAGATGTACTGACAAGGTGAACAACAATACAAACAGAAACAAGGAATCAGCAGGTTCTGACTTCTTTTACAAGAAACACACAAAACAACATTGACTTTCCTAGTCTTCTGAAGCCTTAATATCCACTTAGGAAATCAGGAAAGTGATGTATTGCCCTAGAGGGTGTTGCAAATCAGGAATCTTCCTTTGTTCATAGCATAGATTATTATGATAGCTAGAGCCTTCACAACAGCAAGTATCAGCCAGGCTATTCCGATGCCATTACGTATGCTGGACATTGCCCAGAAGGCCATAGAGGGGAAGGAGTCTAAGGCCCATATGACCTGGCATGGTCTCCAGAGAGACAGTGATGTATGTCTCAGCCTTCATCCTGCTGTAGGAGCTAGAACATAACATGAGGTTGAAACTGACTGGAATTTCCTTTCTCTGTTCCTCTGGGAATCAGTCTCACTTCCTCAGGAGAGTCACTTGTATTTGATTTTAAAGTCTGTACTTGAAGCAAAAATTCACCCATAACACCTATCACAAAGTGAACTTGAAAATAGGTGGTGTACATGCATGCTTAGGTCAGAAGTGCTTTTGCCTCAGCTGATAATTATTCTGTATTTTTAGCATCAGATTGGGCAAATCTTTCTATTTTCTCTGTTGGACAAAAAAAAAATCCTTCCTGTTACACACCCAGAACTCAGTATGATTGTTATTTTAACGGCACTGCCTACTTTGTTAGCACATGCGCAAAAGCTGCTTAAAAGATGGATAAATATGGCTTGGTTTTATTTTAAGCTTTTTGCTTTTGTACAAATGTGAAATTTCAGCTCAGATGGAGTGAACTCTAAACTTTGCAGTTGGTAATTCAGTTGTAATGCTGCAATTATAATGTAGATCTAATACAGTCTATACTCAGACCAGTGTTCAGAAATATTCACTTGAAGAGGAGCTATAAATGCATACAGAGTTATATTATTGTTAGTCTTGTTTTTTACAAAATATTCCTCAAATTTACAGTTTCTGCAGGCATATTTTCCAACAAATTCCACAAATAAAACATGCCTAAGTCATTAACTTTAAACTACTTTCATGTTTTCTTCATTTCACTAAGATAAAGTAGTGATAAAAATGGATTAAGAATGAAATTACTCTTCATAAAAGCCTGTTTCCCAGAGAGTAGAAGCTTCCACAGATTTAAGATGAAGGGATTCTACCTCATTAGGAGGCTAAGTCTTGTCAATCTGTTTACATGAAAAACAAATGAAATACAATAATTAAGATGGGTTAAGAAATCAAGTGTAACAGTTATTTAAAATGTTACAGAATACACCACTGTGGAACTTTTGTTCTAATTTCTGTTCATTAAAATGTGACAAATCCTGTAATCTGGCAAAAGGAACACACAGACCAGATGCTCTTTTCTGCTTTCAGGCATTTCTCCTGTGTAACAGGCTGTGATAAGCGTGACCTTGACCAGACTGAAGCACCTTCCAAAGGCCAAGAGAGAGTGCAGAATGACAACGTGCTTCCTGCCACCACACGCAGATTTTGATCTTTGATTGAATCTCTTTGATTGGTACACGCAGATTAACTGGATATGTGAGCTTGGAGCTCTGTCCTGTGCTGTAAACAGGCTGAAACATTTGAAGAGAATCATATCAATTTCCCCTTACCCTTCTGCATATCAGTTGTTTTCCCATTTCTCACCAGCTCCTTTTATGAGTTATATTTAATAACATCTTTGGATGGCTTATAAAAACATGCTGTTTTAGTGTTTCTTTAACAAAACACAAATTCCCATCAGACATAATTTTATAGTCTTGTTACTCATACAAATGTTAAATTCCTCTCTTTATTCCTATTGACCTTGGCTTTAGTGAGATCCTGTGGCTGTGCATTAGTGCTTCTGCATAATGTAAAATCATTTCCCTTTGGTAAGATTTACTCTGCAGTGTTTTAAATATGATTGAATATCTCCTTGTTCTTGCAAGAAAGTAAATAAGGTGTCCTTTACCTGACTGTCCTTTCTTATTTGTTTCCAAATTAAACAATCCTTTGATTATGTCCTGGAGTGTTGCAGATTAGAGCAGTAGAGAGGACGAAAAGAGGAAAACAGACTGAGGAGAACTGTTCTCCTGCCAATGCCACTCCATTCACACATGGAACAGAAAGGCTAGGGTTGTTCCTTCAAAATCTTCCTCCTACAGAACTTCTCACTTGCTGGCATGGCCTTAAGTTTCATGCAGTGCATGGGTATCCCTCAACATGAGCAGCACGCAGCCTGTCTGGTGAGGGGCCTTCGGAAGAGGGCAAAACAGAAAATTGGATGAGAAATTAAGAAAATGGATTAGAGATGAGAATATCTGCTGTTTGTCTCATACAGGAGGATCTCAAGATCTCATCACACAGTGGTTGTAAATGGACCCCTAGCATATAGGAGTGGGAACGAACCAAAACTGTATGTGATCTCCGTCATCAAAAGTGGGCATGAAGTTCAGGCAGAAGGGTGACTTCTCACCCCGGCTGATCATTTGCCCACAATGCTCTTAGCTCCATGTGTTTTGAGTGCTATACCTGCATTTTCCTTTTTATTTATTTATTTTATTATTTTTTTTTCCTGAGGCACTGGACACTACTTCACTGTTGACTCAAGTAAACGGCGTTTCAACTGGGTGTCTACAAGTACAGGGCAGTGTGGAATTTTCCATTCTGTTAGACAGCGTGTTTTGTCAAAACCAGCTCATTTTGTGGGGGCATACATAGCAGCTTTCCCAGGAAGAGTTTCACAGTGCCTACCTGGAATTTTAGAACAAAATAAGCTGTTCATTCTCTGCAAAGATAGAAGAACCTTAAAAACGTACCAGTATCCCCTACATTCCTGATTTAACTGACTTTCATAGAAATGACTAGCATGCAGAATAGCCCTTGAGTTGCACTAAGTGGTAGCAATAACATATCTCAACAACATCAATGAGACCCTTCTCAATATCCCTTGACAGTGCCATTGTTCCCTACCAGTTTGGGCATTGATATATTATCTATGCAAACAGAACTCCAGTCGGCAATGAAACTGAGGCTACGGTTTAAATTACTGTAAGGCAAGACTTTGGAAACAAAGCATGCTGACAGATAAGAGCTAGATATATTTGTGATGACAAAGTGTTTATGTCAGTCTTGAAATTACTAACATTGTTGATTTAGCTAGGAAGTCCTTAAATAGTATGTTTCACAAAAAAACTAATTTAAATTTAATTGAACATAATGGCGTAGATGCTAATTGGTAGCAATGTTCATTTTGTTTCTATTGACATACCCTCAAGAAATGTAGCACAGCTTAATTTTTTGCACTTGTCTCTGTCTCAGTTTTTTTTGTCTGCATATTTCTCAGTCCTTCTGGAAAGATAATTTAAAGCTTTCCAACAGCTGAACCATCCAGAGGCCATAATGTTACTTTTACCATTTCTATCATTCCATGTAAAGTATGTGTTGTCAAAATTCCACATGTCTGCATAGTAACATACAGAGGTTATTGCTGAGCCCTATGCAAAACAAAATAGAAGTTTATTTTTCTATTTTTTTTCACATGCAAGTGACAAGTGACAGTCATCAGGCCAAAGTTTTCCTTTAATTTCAAGGCCCTCATTCTCTGTTGCCTCCTTCATCTTGCCCACTGTGTTATCTCATTATAACATCCATGCTTGAACATTCAGAGAAAAAATTGTGTCTTGCACTCTATGGTTAAGCTGGAGATAGACATCATTTCTCGAGAAGATACAAAACAATGGCTTGGAGTCTTTTTCAATTTCCTGCTTTCACTCATTTGTATCATCTTCCCTTTGTAACTTCTGGTTATCTATTCCACTTTGTCTGACACTGATGGAGAACAGAACTGTTGCAACAAGAAAACCATTCTCTGTGCTGCTAACAACCCTGTCACTTTCTCAGATCTGGATTCTTTCATCTGATGCTCTCTCTCCATATGGAGTCTGTTTCAAGAAAACAAACATGCCAATATCTTCTCTTTGAGAAGATACAGAAAGTACATATGTGAACTCTTAGACCACATTGGAATTTCCAGATGCTCCTAGAACTACAGGACACTTCCCCACATGCTTTGGCTCCCGTAAGTGTGAGATACTGAGCTGAAGAGCAATCTAACCTGCATGTTACAACTACTATGGAGAATTACATTGGTTTTCTAATAGGAGGTTGTACTCAGCTATGACTGAGCATTATATATGACTGTAATTAGAAATTATATTACTTAAAGCTGCATCCTCAAAGCACAACTGCTAAATACACTCTCTATGTGTATCCTGAAATGCAAAATGGACTCAGCTATGCTCTCATTGTAGATGAGCAGTAATATTACTGAAATCACCAGGATAAGACCCTACAGGAGAAGAGTGTTAAAAACATACGTGGCCTGTCCCCTGGCCCCTTTTCAGAAAGCCTTCCTTTGTCAATGAGAACAACATATTATATCCCATATTGACATAGCCTTTTATTCACTTCATTTATTGTTGCTACTTCTCTGTCCATAATTCAGTATGCCTAGACTGTCACTGATGGCAAAGAATATGCCATTTTTTAACCTTACTGACTCTGCTAGTAGACTAATATTTATGCACTGAGCTTGCCCACTTATGTGGTATTGATGCACTTGACCTGCCCATTAACTCAGAGGTATAAAAGGACCCATATACATGTTGTACAGTAACTCTGAATCCAACTGAAAGAATGAAATACCCCAGAAGGGGAAGTTATTTTTCATGATGGTCCATATTTCAAATGCCAGTTTAGCTCAGCTCCCAGAATTTCCCCTTTCTAATAAGGAGATCAAGGTGAATAAACTTATCTCATGACTTTGATGTCTGAGTCTGTTGGCAGTAACTTTGGCCAGGTGCAAGTAAGAAGCGGTTCCTTTTAAAACTAACAAACACACTGATCTGAGAATCCACTCAGAAACCTGGAAAATTAAAAATTTTCCCTAGACACCTTAACAGGCTATACTTCCCCTCTCACAAGCCCTACACCTGTCCGTTAACAAAAGGAATGTTATTAATGAAAAAAGGAATGCAAATACTTTGGGAGAATACAGTGATACCAGACAAATGTTTCTACCAACACTATCTATACGTTATCCTTGCCTCAACCTTGCAACATCCCTCAGTCTTCTTCCCGTGCAAATCTTTGACAGTTGGCTTTTTTTTTTCCCACTTCCTCATGAAGTTGTGATTCCCTATTAGAGAAATGTCCTGTCACACATTCTTTTTCTTGCCTTATCACTTTTTTTTTTTGAGTTTCTTATAAGACCCCTAAGTTTTTGGCCTCCCTTTTAGCTCTCTCTCTCAGTCTTGAGTGGTCCTTCACACCTCCCATCATGAGCCATTACTGCCCAGTTGCAACAGAGTATCTGCACTGGTCCTTGTAGGACCTCATAATCCAGATAGATAGTTATTTTGGCATGAGAAGACTTATGAGAAGACTGCACATAGGCCCAGGCTGTGCTTGGATGCATTGCTGAAACAGCCAAAATCATCCCTTTTGGAAGAACCCTGCCACCAGTACTCTGATCACAATTCTCTGGTCACCAATTTTTTTTTTTTTTTTTTTTTTTTTTTTTTTAACAAGGGACTGAACAATTGCTATTCAGGCCAAAAATTAATCCCAATATTGCAACAGTAAACCATAATGACCTGGAGGTGTTTTGGGTTTGATTTTTTTTTTTTTTCTTTTGCTGTAGCAAGACAGATAGAGAAAGCTGTGATTTTTTTCTGGAGAATCTCAAAGGAAAAAAAAATTTATTAAAGATACCATGGAATGTGATTGCTGCTTTCACAATTCATTGCTCAACTTCACAACAAAACATATGAAACAAGCTCAACCATATATCTAGTCAAACAAAGACAATCAATAGCACATTACAAATAATATATGATTTAACACAACGCAATATCATTCATAATACAATTCTAAAAGCCCAAGAAAATATGGAATCTCACAGCCTATCAGATTTTCCTGACCTGTATGTAACAAAATTGGATTCGTTTTCAGCCAGCATTTGTTTCTATGAGGCTGAAAGAAAACAATATTAAGTTAGTGTTGGGAGGAAGCAAAACTTAGCACAAGTATCTATGTATCTACTCTTGTTATTTTAGACTGAGTACAATAAACAATCAAAAATAAATTCATAATCAGAAAAAAAGTAGAATAAGGAGACTTGTCAATAAATCAGAGCTTTGGCAATTCTATATGATACTTTTTAAATTCTAATATGCATTACAGCCCAACAAAATTAACACACAAAACGAGTGGAAAGCACTAACATCTGCCATCTGGCAAGTTCTTACATCCAAAGACAATCCTAGACCTTATTAAAGTTAGTGGTCTGGCTGAATCTTCTTCCAGGTACAGCAAAACAGCTTGGGTAAAAACAGTAAAAGCTGATCAAGACAGTTACAGATCCATAAATAAATATTGATCCTAATCAGTTATTGTAGAAATTCTTTACAAACTAGATTCTCTAAAAAGCTTAATGTTTTCTTTGAACCAAGTAGTAAATTTAGATAACTCTTTATTTAACTGGTTTCCTGTGCTGCTCATTTCTCGTGCTGGCAAAAATTGTGAATAGGCACAATTTCATGGCTATGGACCCATGGTCTCATCTGAGCAACAGATTGGGCAACAAACCTCTCGATTACAGAGCACTGTAGAGAACTGACTTTAAAATAAGGATTTGTATGGGAATAAAATAGTGGTGCAATAAGATGAGCAGGTAGCATGAGCACATGTTTTAGTAGATTTTTGTCAGTGCTTGGTCTAGTGAATAGATAGAATGGATACTCAGAAAACTAGTCATATGTCCTATCAGGAAAGCATGGGTGCCCAAGCAGGGCATTTTCTTGCTGCAATGGTGTGACAGATATGCTCCTTCCTCAGCTCAACCCGACTTCTCACATATAGCCCTGTTCAGCTGTTAACGACCACATTATCTGATCCTGGGAGCTGCCTCCTTGATTTCTTCCCCCACTCAGACATTAACCATGAATAAGAGTCTTGATGGCCCTATCCTGATGGGAAGATAAGGCTAATTCTGTGTACACGAACCGACAGTCCAACCAACAGAATTGAAAGGATGACTATATGTCAATCATCTTATCCCATAAGTATTGGGACAGCCCATACGTAAGGAGAGCCCATTGAGTTCTCCTTGCATTTTAATGGGCTGCACGCCAGGATCTCACCTTGAGCAGGGACGCCTCTCAAGGATACTCCTGAAGATTAAGAGATCCTTCCCACTACAGATTTGGGTTAAGTGACTATAGCGAGCCTTTCTCTTTTTGAATTTGTAAACTTTACTTTGGAACTGTGCACAAATCCCTTAGTCATAAACCGTTGACTAGGTCTGGGACTAGGATTGGATCCAGCCACACCTAGACTCTTCTCAGAAGGTGTTTAGAAAGCAAGGGGGTCCAATCTGAACCTTGTGACCCAACGGGAAGGTGTCCTTGGTAATTCTGTGTGTATTACCTTGAACCTCCATGCAGTAAATAATAAGTGACCTTGTCATAGAATCTCGTGGAACCATTGTCATTATCAATAAAACTTATTCCTATTTCTTTTCCACGAGTGAAGTGCATTG
Source organism: Crypturellus tataupa (assembly GCA_034781795.1). NCBI lineage: Eukaryota > Metazoa > Chordata > Aves > Tinamiformes > Tinamidae > Crypturellus > Crypturellus tataupa. Next base: position 2,284,277 of record JAWLRI010000738.1, read on the forward strand.
TGTCATTCACCCCCCCACCACCACAATTACTTGTTCCATGACAAATGGTTAATAATTTAACCAAGTGACAGTTTTTTAACTGTCTAAATACCCAAATTCTTCCAAATTCATCAGCAATAAATGCTGATGCAACGTGTGAGACACTCTTTCATGAGCACTCAGCTTAATCACAGAATCTCTGAGGCTGGAAGGGATCTCTGGAGGTCGCAGAGTCCTCTGCTCAAAAAGGTGACCTAAAGCACATTAGGCAGGACCATTTACAGTCATGTTTTGAGTATCTCCAAGGATGGAGACTTCACAGTCTCTCTGGGCCACCTGTTCCTGTTTAACCAGTCCGACAGTATGAAAAGTATTTTCTTAGATTTAAACAAATGCCCTGTATTTGTGTCTGTCTCTTGTCCCATCACTAGATGAGTCTGTCCCCATCCTCTTTACAGCCTCCCTTCAGATATTTACAGAAAACAAGATTTTCCTGACTCTTCTCTTCTCCAGCTGAACAATCTCAGCTCTTTCAGCCTGTCCTCATATGACAGATGCTCCAGTCCCTAAACCATCTTTGATCCCTTTACTGGACTTACCCCAGTATGTCCACGTCTCTATTGTCCTGGGGAGCCCAGCACTGGACCCAGCACTCCAGACGTGTCTCATCAGTAATGAGCAGAGGGGCAAGATCATCTCTCTCAACCTGCAGCAATGCTCTGCCTAGTGCTGCCCAATCAGTATGTTGTTGACTTTCTCGACCATGACGATACATTGCTGGCCTAAGTTCAATTTGTTCACCGGGACCTTTGCTTCAAAGTTTCTCCATAGATGGTCAGCCTCCAGCCTATACTGGCTTGTGGGATTATTGCTTTTTGGGTGCAGGACTTGGCACTTTCCTTTGTTAAATCTCTATCTTTTCTGTAAAGGGAAAAAATTAAAAAGACAAAACACTTTGAGACTGGAGAGATGGAAGGAAAATAATAGCAGAGGGCAACTGCTCCAGGGAATGTGGAAAAGTAGACCACCCTTCCCGAAAGACGGTCAATGCTCCTTAGAGCCTCTAATAACGTCTCAATGTGCTCCTTCAAGCTATGGTTGGATCCAGCAGAATAACCACTGTCGGCATAAGTGACGCAACTGGACTGAGGCCCATGAGCGGCAGTGGGTGGATGCCAAACTGTGAAGACACGATAGGGGTAGGTGACATTTGCAGTTGACTGGACTAGGGGCCCCATTTCATTCCTTGCACTGAGGCCATGCCAATCACACTGCAACCCTGCCCGGATAATTAAGTTTTGAAGCGAGAACAGAGTACGCTTAATCCTAGCTAACATAAAGCCTCTGTTAAAACTGATGCGCACATTTTTAAGAGTTTATTTCAAGCTGGCTAAGCTACTAAAAGGGGACATTCATTATTACTATTTCTCTTGAAGCAAATTAATTTCCATTCCCACTGAAGCGAACCTTGAAGAGTGAGGAAGAATCACAAAAACTAATGCGAAAGGCGTCGCCTATGTAACACCACCAAAAATATTCAGTTACTTTGTCCCCACAAAGCCACAGGGTAATTTAAAATAATAAAACATCAGAAAACAGCACAGCTTGTTTCTCTGTAATTTAGAAGCATGAAAAGGAACTGATGTTGTAATTACAGCCTAAAAAAACAAAAGTCACATTTTTAAAGTTATTTCAGCAGATTTTTTAATAGCTATTAGCTCCTCCAAAGGGAACACAAAACCTCCTGTCAAGGACTTTGTTTGAATTTGAACTAGACAGACAAAAAAAAGTAATGGACCCCAGAAGTAGCTGAAGGAGACTTTAATAGACCAGAAGTGGTCAGCAGGCTACAAGGCAGATATCAACGCTGAGACTAAAATTTGCTTCAGGCAGAGCTAAGGGAAATAATCATAGATTTAGCATATCTACAGTATTTTCCATTGAGCCAAATCAATATGCTCACTTCACAGATAAGCCACTTGAGGCACAGAAATAATAGAATCAAAACTTCTAGTTGCTGGAGAGACAGAAATAAAGCTCAAGGTAACATGTCTCCAGTATTTTTTCTTAAAACTATTCAGTCTTGGGGATCTAATGTCGTTAGTGAGAGCCATTCTCAAAAATTAATAATTTTAACTTTGAATACTACAGGACCATCAGAGCCATATAAAAGATTACATGTTATGTCTTCACACAAATGCCAAGTAACCCTGGGAGGAGTTTTCCATTTCCACTTTTCACTGAAGCAGAGGGAAACAACATAGTTTTAAGGGTAATGTAGCTTTTCCAAGAGTTCCTTGTTCCAAAGTAAAAGGAAGCACTTCCAGAAGCTCTGTCTTTCCTTGGCAGTTCAGACCGATGATGTTGATCACTGTCTATTCCACACAGGAGGTCAAAGAGATGGGTCTCCTCCCTTGCCTCTGAAAGGCGTTGTCACCAATGCACTCCAGAATACATTTGCGGGCAACGCTTCTGACTTTCTCATTTCCTTTCCTGTTTTCTTGTGCAGGGGTTTTAAGCACTTGGCTTCAGGGATCTCTTTTTATAGGCCTTTTGCCTTTGTTTATTGTCATTTCGTTTTTAGTTATTTTTGTTAAGGTGCCCAGTATCCTTCAAGCATGGATGCCCATAAATTAACATGTATTATTATTATTATAATAAAGTTGCGTCATTGCTGAAAGCCAGACTGTCCAACATAGACCTCTAAATAGAGGGGTAAGCGAGAAGCTGGATGGCATTGTCCTGTGCAAGAAGGCACATGGCAGAAAGTATCTAATCTGGGAGATGGAAAATATGGAGAGGACATGTGCGAAGCGGTGTCCATGTAAGATTCTGGAGGCCTGCAAAGTTCATCAAAAGCCCTTGAAAACTGGGATGACCATGAAAATCCTTAAAACGTTCATAGGGACCTAAAATGAATTATATGCTTAAAAGATTGTGGTTGTCCTAAACTATTGGGATTAAATGCTAAAACAGGCAGCACACTTAGACATCCATCTCAAATGAGCCAACCAGCTGAAGGGAGCAGTGACTGTGCACTACCACAATTACAGGGAGAGTTTGCTTATTGCAACAGCTACCTATGAAGTGAAGAGTGCAGCAATCAAATAAAACAGGCTACTCTTTTCCAAGCCTTTTATTTGCATATTGAAATGAAATCCCCCCTCTTCAAATTCTTCAGTGCAATCAAAAATAACACAATTGTTATTGCTTGTCAGTTCTCTGCTGTGGTCAACCAACTCATAGACAAACATTGAAAGATTTAGCAATTCTTGTTGTAAGTGCAGAAATGCTAGGTAGGATCTAGTCTGCTCCACTAGGAGACACAGAATCACACAGACCTCAAAATTGTGCCACAATTTTAGGCTAACAAAGCTATCCCTAGGGTGTCGATGAAGTAAAGGAGATTTCTTTGAAGGCTTTCAGAAAAAAAAAAAAAAGATTCTTCCATCTAGGGTAAATGCATAATGTTGAATGGGAAGTCTTCAAAAGACAAGAGGAATATCTCCAGGAAGCCTTGAAATCCTACTTCTCACCATTGACTGTCCAGGGAATGTGGTCAATTACCATAAAAGTATTAGGCCACAAAATTTAGCCACAAGTTAGGTGCTCAAGTTAGGCACAGTGTACCCAATTTAAAAATGTTTACTTTATTATATATATTTTCATTTTTAAAGTTTCTCTTATATGAGTACCTTATTGTATCTTTACACGTAAAAGCTCACAACAGTCTTGCAAAGTAAACATTATTTCCACCCCAGTGTAAGGAAAATGATTCACAGGAACAGGACAAACTGCCTCAAGTCAGGCATGCAGTCACTCATGCTGAAAACACAATTGCTAAAATTCATTCTTTCTCCAAGCAAACGTAAAAGCTCCTAAAACGTAAGCTAAGTAAGTCCACAGTCTCTCATATTAATGTGTCTTGTTAATTCATGGTTTATTAGAATTATTAATATTCCTGTATTTTCTGGAAAAAAAAACATGAACTACCAGTAATTTCTGCCTTCTGGTTAGTTTTAAGTTTGAAAATTTGAAATGTTTTCTTACCATTTCTTAGCTGGTTTGATTTTTAAACCTTTTCTAATTGAAAAATTATGGGTTCTGTTTTGACTTTTTTTTCCTGCAAAATGATGGTTTAGCAAGCAGAGAACCTTACAAGAATCTCTTGGAAAGCAATTCTAAAAGTCATATTGATTTGTCATTCCCTGGATATTAATAACATTTAATCTTCACATTTATTTCAGTTAGTAGGGAGATAGTAGAGGGTTCGTCTATGTGATAATGAAGTCTGAACTCATACTTTCATTATTGTAATGAAAAATGCTACTTTGAGTTTTGCAAATCAGTAAAAACATGTATGACTAGATATTTCTTTAAAAGCCACAGTTGCAAAATTTCTACATTAAGAAGCCCTTTTCTATTTTTATTTGTGAAAAGATGTATTGCCCTTAACACACATATTGATGTCTTGCATATTGTAAGAGTATAATGAATCACGATAGTAAGCATCCGTTTTTGCAGAGATGGGAAAAGGCGCATACAAATGTCTGTCATCCATGCCAGAATGTTTTCACTAATTTCAGACTAGTTGCAATCCCCCATAGTTTTTAAATACAATATACAAAAGTAATTGTGAAATGTAGAAATTATCATATTATTAGCACGTATATTAAACCTGTCTGAAAATTAACAGGTTCTTCTTCGAGTGAAATGAAAATCATAGCTGATTTTATTGTATATTCTCTTAAACAGAGTTATCTGGAGTTTGTTTGCCATTTTCCATAAGAATTTAGCCATAGGTGAAACTTGAAGGGCCTGTCCTTCTTGTTCCTATTAATCTTGATGCTAGTCTGCGCAGCTTACTGCTTGTTTACTTCATTGTTGGATCTGAATTGTGAAATAGAATCCTCTCTCAAATAAATCTTCCCCCCTGCATCACTACTTCTAAGTGGGCCCTACTGAAAATTAGCTAGAAGCTGGAAGAGATGAGCATCTGTTGTCCTGAATTTTGTATCATGTAAACAAGGGAGAGGCTGATCTTTTGATTTCTTACAGTCTTTGCAGCATCTAGGTAACATTTTAGTCACAGACCTTACAAAATCAGGACACAGCAGTCTGTCCATGCTTCATAATCCATCAACCTTGATCTAGTTAAACCCACATAAAATATCTCAGGGTTAAATTTTTTATAAATTTTTGGCCAAGATAAATTGGACCATGGTAATTGAATCATCTGCCATGGTATTTTTCTCCCTCTACTGAAATACAATTCAGTTATTCACGTGTGTTAATTAATAATCCTTCAAGAGCCAATGCATTAGTACATCATTTATTCTCTGCTGCCAGGGAAATTATACAAAGGACTTTGTAGTCATTGCTCTGTTGCCAGAAGTACTATACTTACGAAATGGAAATATGTTCAGACAGACATCCCATTCAGTGAGGGCATCATATATTTTTATTTGGCCCATTCTTACTGCAGAAGGGATACCTCAGACTTTGCTTATCATCTCCTTGAACAAAAACAGCCAGCATGGATATCAAATGGGAGACTTCAAGAAGCAAATCTTGTATAAATTGCCAACTCACTTGGAAAAAAGAGAAGTCCTTCCCTAGACACTTTTCTTTCTTATCTACAATCAGAGCTACACAACCGATACTTTCTTTTAACTGAAATTCTCATTAATGGGGACCACTTAGTGAAAACTGCATCATGGTATTGATACAATGTCCCCAGCTGTGATTTGGCTAGGGAAAATGCATCCCTATTATTAACTAGGGAAAATACATGCAAGGATAAACACTGTGAAAATTTCCCATGACTCTCCGGCCCGCTGGTGAAAGGGAGGCACTTCAGTGCCCGTGAAATATCTCTTCTGCAGCAAGCACCATCTCTGCATCCAGGAGCTGAGCGGCACCTGTAGTGTGTGGAGTGGCCAGAAAGTTTAGCTTCACAAACAGACTATGTAGTTAAACATTTAGGTCAGTTCAGTTAATTATTCTCATCTAACTAACTCTTCTTGAATAGTGGTTTTCTGTGTTTTCATATCACGCTAAATTGCCTGTTTGCTTTCTGCACACCTCTATTACCCATGTGTCACTGAAAAATTAATCAAATGGAAAACCTGCCTAAACATTTATTAAAATGTTCATTCTTATTCAGCAAAGCTGTAACTCAAAGTAATCTACTTTCTCATAAGGGATGATCTTATCCATCCAAATGAAGAGCCCTAAGAGATATTGAAACATAATTAATGTAGAGCTTTATGAATTCATTGCATAAAACTCTTGCCTGTCAAAAGAGTGAAATAGCCTACCCCCACCTCAAGCTATGTATTTTGGTCTCCCTTTCTCCCGATAAGGCACAAAGATAGCATTCAGTCTGAATAGGCTTTACTTCAACGTACAAGTGACTATTTGAATATCTAAATATATTGGTTGTTCCCCAAGAAAACATTTTCTCCTACAAGATTATGTAGCATTTGGAAAGCACCCAAGTAAGATCTTCATAAAACTGTCTGGTTTTCTGGTGGTTTTGTCCTCAAACAAAACAGATGTGCTCAGGTTTTGCTGCCCTCTGCCAGTACAGGCACAAGTACTGTGGTAAAGAAAAAAAAAATCTGGTAACCAAGCCTTTGATATAGAAAAACCACACGGAGTTGAGTCATAAACTGTGGACACGAGACAACTAATTATGGGTTATGTTAGGCATGGGGAACAGGTTAACTGCTCCATAATTACAATTGAGATCGCTGTGGACACGGTCAAGGAAACCCAGTTAATAGAAAGAAGAAAATTAAAATGTATTGGTATCTATGAAGGAATGAAGGAAAACAAGTCCTCTCTGTTTTCTTTAGCGTCTTCAGTGATTTCAGATGTTCTTGATGTTTTACTACTGTTTAAGAATCATACTTAAGAAGTATAATCAGGGGGTTAGGTTTCATGTCCTGCTCTTTTTTTTGTAAGAATAGCAGGGAAGGAGTTTCTCTTGTAGGTACTTTCTATGGGTTGCACTACTAGTGGAGTGAAAGTCTGGATAATGGTGACATGATACAAGCTGTGAAATGGAAACTGCTATGAAAGGAAGGATCAGGGAAGAGGAGTGGCTGGAGACTAGGATCTCCTGGAGCTGTCACCCATGGCAGAGCACTGAAGCTGCTGGTCACTCTGTCTGGCAGCAACAGACTTGCCAGGGCTCAGGCAGAGCTGGTTGCCCCAGGGCAACCTCTTGCAGAGTTAAAACCATTTCTGGCAACAACTGAGTGATAAAAGTGAGGTGAGCACCCAGACAGGATTAATTCCCAAGCCTTCCCTGAAGGCCTGACTCAAATCTGTTTGTAGGCTTCCCCTTTTCATCCTAGCTCGGTGGAAACTTTTATCCTGGTTCCTTTAAGTCGCCCTCCAAAAGTACACACCATTTCTGAGTACAGGCCCTATATATAGCCTCCCTCTTCAATGCTACCTCCGTGGCAGAGCCTTTTTCCCGTTGACATCAGCTAAATGTGGTACTAAAGTTTGAGGTTGAGGTGCTGGACCTCTTACCTGAGTGAGTGGGCAGGCAGGCAAGCGGACACACAGTTTGACCTCACCGTGGCATCACAACTTGCAAAATGAAGCTGCAGGCAAACACTGTGGCTCCCTGGGTTTCTCTTTTTGTTGTGCTGACTCTGCCATTGGTACCATTACAGGAGAATGTGCACAGACCCTGTAGTGTGTCTGCGTGCCTAGCACTGGGACCTGCCGGCTCAGCAAGGTGCTCTGCCTCGCTGGGGGTTTTCCTTCCAGCCGCAAGTCTGGAAGGAGATGGGGACATCCCTTTGCTTAGGAGACACAGAGTTTTCTTCCTCTTTGAGACACACAACCCTCTGCCTAGTTTTAGATCCACAGCTACAGAGGTACAGCGCTCCTCTTCTGATAATCAGTGAGAACATCACAATATCTTTCATCCTTTTCCATAAAAATTTCCAGTAGTTTCTGAGTGCTATATATACCGGAGAAGCAGTGTCTATGTAAAGCACATTGGCATCAATATATTTGTCCATGTTAATCATGTGGGAAATGCTGTCCAGTGTTTATAAATCCATCTGGTATTTCTAAAGTCTCCACAATTTTTCACTTGGAAAACAACTTAGTCATCAGCAGATTTTAACTAGATTGCTACCTGCTTCCTCCCACATCAGTATACGAGATAGCACTGGTCCCAGTACAGACCCCTGGGTTTCCACTTCTGTTGTTTGTTTGGTTGGTTGGTTGTTTTTTTTTCTTTGCTACGGAACTCTTCCCCCATGTAGCTACTCTTTAGTCCTTGCCAAGATTTCAGGTCTTCCCCTATGGTTACTTACACTCCAGTCATTTGTACTGTGGATATTTGGAAAGTCTGTTCAAAAGAATATGAAGGACTCTTTTCAGCACTTCGTAAATTCAACACTTATGTACATTACTTACCTAAACTGTGTTTCTATATCACCTCTTCTTCACGACATACTATTCCAGCCTCTAACAAATTACTGCCACCCTACTCCCCAAACCTATCATTTAGGAAGACAGAAGAACTTGTGATTTCCCTCCACATAAAGAAATGTCTCCTGAGCTATAAGCATGTAGAAATTTTGCAGCCATTGCATATTAGAAATAACAACTAATTACAAAATTGTATGAGGTGAAACATAATTACAAAGGAAGAATATTTAAATGCCACCACGGCTTATTTTGACAGATAAGTCTGCCTTGAAGATGAAGGATTTCCCTCGTGAGATTCAGATGGAGAAATATAGATTCTTAAGTTGCTTTTTGATCTAAAGGCAGATTCTATACTTTTTGTTTTATCACCTCCTTTGAAGAGGCAGATGACTCAGAGAGACATAGGGTTAAGAATGGAATGAACATTAAAAGCTTCTGTCACTAAAGCTAGACTATGAAAAAGATTTTCAGAGACTCCAAACCTATGATATTTTTTTTGCTGTTTCTCCTGGTAGTGGTGTGATAGGATTTAAAATAAATTTGGGCCTCTGACAGATGGCAATTGCTGCTACAAATGGAAAAATAGAATAGCTGATTTCAGAAAAACTTTATATATCAGGCAAGGACCATATATATCAATGTTCTGGGATCCACTTTCAAATAATCTGACTAAAACACACCAGGAAAAAAATAAATAAAAAAAGAGAGCGCGTAAGGCAGCCCTGTGGGGCACCTGAGAGTTGTTAGATTATCCTGCTACTTACTATACAAAAAGATGAAAGTCCTCATGAAGCTTTGATCACTGCTTTAGCTATTTCTATAGCTAAATTGCCTGCTTTTGTGCATACCCAGGATTGGCTGGTTAAGATATTTGGATCTTTGTTGGTTCAGTGTGTGACAGGTTGCTCCAGCTGTCCCCTGGTAGAGCACCCAGGTGTGTGCTGTCTATTTGTCCTCACTGATGCTCTCCTGGGACCTGAGCTTGAAAAGACATGCAGCAGTAAACACACCTTTTGAGTACATTAATTTGAGGAATTGTGGTAGTTCATAGGTCATCCCACTGCTTGGTTCAACAAGCTTATGTTAATGCAATGGAGTCATCCAGCTTCCCCTTAAACATCCATGGAATTTGAATTTAGCATGTGCTGCTGCTGGATTTATGCCATGGTCCAGACTTCCCTCTTAAAGTTCATAGGAGAAGAAGCTAAACTGCTAAAATGCAAGTTTCAGTTCCACTTCAGATATCCTACACCTGCTCTTTTTTTTTTTTTTTGAGAACATTTCTGGCATTATCTAATCCTTGAACATTTTTTCTTTTTCTTTTTCTTTTTTTTTCTTTTTTTTTTTTTAAACTTTTAAGCTTTTCACCTTCTACAGTCTTATTTTGGTACCCATTTCCTTCAGGTCCAATTTAGGCATGGGCCACTTTCCCAGAACTAAAATGAAGGCATGAGTAAGGAAACTGGTATGTAGAGTATGAGCTCTAGTGAAGAGCAGATGTCCTCCATTACTGCCACCAAAGCCTTATTATCAACACCATGGGCCAGGCCACACTACTCATTAAGGCAGTGTTATTTTGGCATCAGAGGACATAATCAATAACCAGTTACTTCTTAAACTGCGTTTCAACTTCACAGACTTACACCAAGGAGCAAAAGACAAATCTCTTTTTATCTGGGCAAGATGCATGGACACCGTTCCGCTGGGCAAGACACGGATACCGTTCATCTGCTTTGGATGAGTCTCACAGAGCAACAGGGCAGGAGTCTTTCTATTGACTTCAGTGGGGTTTTTGACCTCAGCTCAACATGGCCGTTCTACTGGAAATGACACGTTCATCAATTTTAACCTTTTTTTTTTTACTTGCTTGGGGCAACACTACATCATATTACTCCATGTTGCTGAGGTGAGTAGGTTTATTAGTGGAACCCCAGTAACATCGTGGCACAGAAACAACCTTCCTGGCATGTAAAGAAAGTTCTGGTGTCTCTGCATCCTGCTACCATCTTCATGTGGAGGTTTGGCGTCCCTATGGATACTTCCTTTTCTGAGAACTGTATGACCAGTTTCCACATATGCCTAATGATCACTTGTAAACAAAATTATGGCAACTGATGAAATAATACTGATGAAGCAAGACTGCAATTTCCAAGAAAGGTTAACCTGGGTATATACAACTGTTTATGCATTCAGCTGTTTTTTCGTCCTATCTTGCAGTAATACATATCAAGCTGAATTTAAAAACAGGGACCAAATGTGCATTAAAAATAAAGATCTTAATTCTTTTTTCCAAGCATATTATCTTATTTACTAAGGCAAATGGGTAAAACTATCATCAGGAAAACATTGTTACCATTGCCAGAATTGTATTCTTACCACTGGATCATAATTCCCTTTCTTTCCATTCCTTAAAAGTTCATTCAGTTCTAACTTCTACAGTAATGTTTATCTAGAGTACCTAATTATATAGTGCAACCTGCATCTGGAGTGCTGGTTCAAGGTTATTATAGTTCTTCACAGACATAACAAAAATATTGTTTTAAACTTATCCATTGAGGAAAATGGCTACCTCTTGCCACTGATAGAAATATATGGATATAAAACAAAATTATTAGAGCGTTATTAGCATTACAGCATTGTCTGCTCAGAAGACTGACTTACCTGTATGACACTTGCCATCACAGAACAAACTTCTTCAGCAGACATAAAATCTGATCAATTTAAACTAAATGTCCAAGACTTATACCATGACAGGTTGTAGTGATACGCAAATAACAAATGAATTTAATGATGCTGAGAGGGTATAATTCAAGAAAGCAGGCTGGGAAAACAGGGTAAAATTAATGAAAGGCTAATAAAATGGAGTTGGAATAATAAAGTAATGTTTTCTTATTTGAAAAAAAGTTTTGCATAATCTATATTGTAATGATTATACACAGAGCACTATTTCTTTTACTACAAAGAAGAAAATTTTCTTTTTTGGCAGCAGTAAAAGGAAAGTGGGTAGATAAAACAAACTCTTTAATTCATATGTCCTTACTCATACATTTCCCGTCAAGCATGGTTTCTTCTTTATTTAGAATCAATACTAAGTAAGGAAAGGATAAATATATAAATCGCAAAACTCTTTCTGTGGGTGTATTGGTAGCCAAAGTAAATTGTCTGAGGTTTGGAGAAACCATGCACTTATTCTGTACTTGCTCTAAAATTCAGAAGCGAGAAAGAAATATTTTGTTTAAATCCCTAGAATGAGGGTTCTAAGGACTGTTTGGAGCACAGGCCATGTTTGTGACATACAGTGGGGTAAGAAATGGCAGCAGCCTCCTTGATAAATCCCCTGCTGTTATTTCCATATTCCTGTTCTCTGTGAGAAGGGTGAGTCTCACACAAAGCCAGAACGGGAAGTCAGAAGTCCTATGGCTGCGCTCTGCTCCGCTCCCTTTCTGCCATGCCAATCAAGCGCAAGGCATCTATAGGCAGTAAAGTCCTAGGAAGCTGTATGGATCCTTTTCCAATCCTCCAATATATGGAGGAGTGATCCTGCTAAGAATTCAAGCAGCGACTCAAAAGCAAACATAGGAGCAGTCCCTTTAAATTCAGCAAGGACTTTAGATAAAGTACGTGCTAATAATGTGTTTTACTGACAGAGGCATATATTAAATATTAACATATTTTACAAGCTCCCCAAAGAGGTCATAGTTATCATTAGTTATCAGTCACACTCTCGTGTCAATGATGTTTTTGTGACATGGCAGCAGTATATACCTGTGTAAAGATGTAATACTGTTGTAAAAGTTCACATTTCTGGTGCATTCTAAGATATTAGGGAGAAAGTAAGTCAGAAATGGAGAAACACACCCTAATTTTTAGAACATTTCTGGTTAGTTGCTCAGGTAAGACAGTCCTTAGATAATGAATACAGCTGGGAGAAATTACAAATTTATTAAAGGTATGATTAAATATAATTTGAAAGTTCCTGCAATTTTTAGTGTGCCAATATTTTTAAATTCTATTTAATCATTAGAAACAGCCTTCACTTTTATCTAGTTAAAAAATAGTAACAATATTAAAATAGCTTTGGGGACATGGGAACTGATCATTCTAGGTATTTGAAGTAAGATAAATTTAAAAGATAGAAATGTGTGAAATACCCTAGTATGTACTGCTATGCATCAGGGCTCATCAAAGCTGTGAGGTTCTTCAAATCTAGACTTAGTCGATTCTTTAAAATCAGGCACTCTTGAAAGCCACTTGGACAGTTAAGCCTGATGAAGTCCCTGTAAAAGAATCCTTCATTAAGAAGGGTTTCAGCATGCTGCACACCTCAAAATAGGTGAATGGAACCAGCTAGCAAGATCTTCTTCTGTCCAGTAAAAATTACCAGAAGTGGTCCAACATCCTGAAGAATTACTGCTTGCATTATAGCATTGTACAGCTTGAGAAACGTTTCATTTCTTCCTTCCTTCACTCCCTTCCTCCCTTTCTCCCTTCCTCCAATTGCCCATTCTCTAGGAAATGGCAGGAAAATGAACAAAGCAGCCAAAATGAGCATGACAAACAGAAGGAAAGGATCTCTGGCTTTATTGACTCCATTCCAAAGCAAAAGAAATGAGCTTGAGGAATTTTCGAATTTTGCATAAAATTAGCTGGATGCCAACCCACATGGTTTAGATGTGGGTCAAATGAAAATTGCTGTCACAGGAGTTCTGGAAGGTCAAATGATGAGACAACCCACTTCATGTGCTCATGTCCAACAATGACAAAAATCTGGAAGGAAGTGGCAATATAAGAGTGATATGTGGGATTACCGGGTGCCAGCACTGCTGTAGAATTTTTGTTGCTTATCTCAACAGAATTGAAAGACATAGCAAAAAGAAATGTCCTAAGGTAGCTCATCACTCATGTCTGAAAAGTCCAGACACGTGTAGTTTCAGAGTCATTGCATTTCCACAGGGATGATACTGAGTTGGCAGAACTGTCTACATCCTTTTTTCAGGAGCAGCTGTTAGAGGAATAGAGATGAAAAGTCAGTTGTACCAGAGAGAGGCACATCTGGCATGTCTGGTGAGGGGTACCGCATATCTTACATGGCAAGGATCACACATGCAATTCAGAGGTCCTGGGGGAGGGCTGAAGCAAATCTCTGCCCAGATTTCTTGTGGTATAAACACAAGAAGAAATTCACTGGTCTGGACTGGAAAGCCTGGGAGAGGAAGATATGCTGTCCTGCTTCGATTTCTTTCTTGATTTTAGTCTTTAGAAATAACAGGGAATATATTTGTATTCCCCAGTACAGCTCAAAAAGGTGATTAAAAGTTATGATGATATTTCAGGTATAATTAAACACTGAAGATGCTCTCTTTTGTGACACCAGTTAAAAAGTGTAAGACTTGGTTTCTTCGGGTCTGGGATACAGTAAGTGGTTTCCTTGATGCTGAGCAACAGCCTGATAAGAAATGGTAGAAAAGAGTGGAAATCTCAACAGCTAAGCTCAGAGGGTGACAGGTAGACATGGGCAAGACTGGAGAACACATGATGAAGGAACTGGGGCTGATATGTCCAGGCAAGTGGATTCCTGAGAGAAAATGTCAGGCTCTTGGTCCAAGGGAAGTGGGAGAATTTCACCTCTATCAAGTGAAACACAGGACCCCTTGGAGGAAGTACATGTTTTCCAGAGGTCAAACCTTCACAATGCAAGGGTGCCCTCAGCCTCCACACAACTACTGCCAGTGATGCAGGGAAGGGGGACAGCAGTAGAACAGAAGCCAGGTCAGGTCCAAATCTGCTATAGATTCTTACATCCAGCGATAGTCTACATTTTTTTTCAGATTTTCACCAATGCTGTGGATTGTGGGACCTGGAAATCAGTGCCACAAGATAATGCTGATTCCAATTTAAAAGTAAAGAGTAATTTTAAAAAGTTGAAAATCCTTTGTTCTACTGACAGTATGAAGCTCATGGAAAGCTGCAGAAACAAATTCTTTGCTAAAGCTCTGACAGCTCCTGAATCTGAGCCTGCCTCTGAAACCTCTACACTTCATATACCAAATCAGCTATCAATATTTCTTTATCACAGCAAACATGATTTTTTTCCCAGGATTTTCATATGAGACAAATGCTTACGTGACAAAAAATGTACCCAGGCACTCTAGAATTGATATATTTATAAATAAAGGCTTATTGTCTCATAGCTAAAAGCACTTCCAGACCTTCCTGCCAAGCTAGCAGAGTGTAATAGATGCTCTACTCTTTTGGGAATTGAAGGTTGTAGTTCAGCGCATAATCTGGACGGGTTTAGTGTGTATTTCCCACTGTCTCCTTCACACTCGTGTTCAAAGGCTTCTGAGCATTATTACTGAATTCCTCTGAGAGCAAAGCTGAAGAAAAAAGGAAAGGTAAAATCCCAGCCTTCTGTTTTCCACTTTTCTTTGTTTCCCATGTACTCCAAGTATGCAAAAACATTGTCCCAAGAAGAATCATTGCACATAATAAATTTTATTTTATGTCAAGCTAGGGGACAATGAGTTTACAATGGAAAATTTGCCTCACTCCTTTGTTTTCTCTTGTTGTATTTTTGAATTTCAAATGCTCTAGAAGTTTTCACTCAGGAAACACAACATAAACCATAAAGCACGTGGGTGCATTGGCAACCAATTTGGATTTTAGTAAGCATCATGTATATTTTTACTGGGGAGAAAGAAGTTCCTGTGTTTTTTTTCCGATATACCATTGCTTCAGTGGGAGTCAAAAGTGAAGTGAAACCAAGATGATAGTGTTCTTTGGTTGTTCCCGGCACTAATACCCACTTGAAAGCTGTAAGGAGACCTTATTTCCTTTTAGGGGGTTTATTTTAGCATCTGAAATATGGCAGATAGCATAATTGGATTTTAAATATCCGATCCAAATTTATTTCAGAGGATTGAGTCAAAACAAATACAAATTCAAGTTTGCCTCGTGCATTTAAAAGCTGGCAGCACATGCATTTCAGGACCTCACCAATTACAGCACTTTGCTTATTTCTGAAATAGTTGGCTGCATATCATTTCTATCTAAAACCGTGTCCCACACTTTCAGGCTTAGCTGCGGGATCGTAAGTGTTTGTTCTATTATTCAATCATATTATAAAATGAACCACATTTTCCAATAGCTACTTCATGTTCCTTATTTCATTTTTAATTGTGGCATTTCTTCAAACATCAGTTGTCCCACAGGATTTCATTTTTGGACCACTTCTGCAAGCCACTAGAAATGATAAATTCTTAAATTCTTGCAATCTGAGCTCAGTTTAAGCCCACATACCAAAATCTTATCCAAAACCATGTCAAAGAAGCCAAAAACAACCCCACACCACTTCCTAGGTCTAAGTTGCATAACAAATAGGTCTGTACTCTCCCATAAGAAAATAAAGGTCCCTGGCCACATGCATACTGTATTTTTCACAGATTGAGAGTTGCCTCCGTGCCCACAAGGCTTGGAGTGCTGTCCTGCACCATGCAAACACGAGCCTTGTGTCGTCAGTAACTGTTTTAACTCCTACATTTTAAATTATCTGGTTTCCCATGGTCTGATGATGTTTTATATCACTCAAATGGAGAAAGGGCTTGGGATTACTAATGGGCTACTTTTCATGAGCTAAATCTTCTCTTCCTCTCTTATGAGAACAATATAGGAACATTGTCAAAGAATACAAGAATGCAACGAGGAAGGCCAAGGCCCGTTTGAAATGAGAGAGATGTGATTCATCTTTATTTTAATTCTGGAAGGACATATTTGAATTTCTAGAACTGTCCAAATGCCGTTAGTAGTTTTTGTGCCTCGCAATCTAGCAGATTCTTCTCTTGAACACAGTGTTAGAACTAGGAGATCCTGCACTCTCTCAGGTAAGTATGCAAGTCTTTCAGTGTGGTCCTTGAGAAATTAAAGAATAGAATCATAGAATAGAATCATAGAATCATTATGGTTGGAAAAGACTGTCGAGATCATCCAGTCCAACCATAAGCCCCTCAACACCATACCTGCTAAAACATGTCCCTAAGCTCCTCATCTGCATGTTTTTTGAACAGCGTCAGGGACAGTGACTCCACCACTTCCCTGGACAACCTGTTTCAATGCTTCACTACTCTTTCCAGGTAGAAATTCTTCCTAATGTCTAATCTGAACCTCCGCTTGTGCAATATGAAGTCATTTCCTCTTGTTCTACAAGCAATTATTCTGAAGAAGAGATCGACCTCTGCCTCACTACAAGCTCCTTTCAAGTAGTTGTAGAGCGCGATAAGGTCTCCCCTGAGTGTCCTCCAGGCTAAATAACTTCAGCTCCCTCAGCCACTCCTCATAATGTCTGTGTTCCAGCTGCTTCACCAGCTTCCTTGCCCTTCTTTGGACCCTCTCCAAGACCTCAATGCCTTTCTTGTAGTGAGGGGCCCAAAACTGAACACAGTATTTGACGTGCAGGATCACCAGCACCAAGTTCAGGAGGATGATCCTTTCCCTGGTCCTGATGGCTACACTGTTTCTGATATAAGCCAGGAGGTCACTGGTCTTTTTGGCCACCTGGACACACTGCTGCATCATGGTCATCTGGCTGTTGACCAGCACATCTAGAGCCTTTTCTGCCAATCAGCGCTCCAAATGCTCTGCCCCAAGCCTGTAGTGCTGCATGGGGTTGTTGTGACTGAAGTGTAGGACTTGGCACTTGGGCTTGTTGAACCTCATACAGCTGGTCTCAGGCAATTGATCCAACCTGTCCAGATTCCTCTGTGGAGTCTTTCTACCCCCTCTTCCTCCCAGCTTGGTTTTTGCAAATTTGCTGAGGGTATACTCAATCCCCTCATCCAGATCATCAATAAAGATATCAAAAAAAGAGGACCGGCCTCAACACTGACCCCCGGGGAACACCACTTGTGATGGTCACCAGGTGGATTTAGCTCCATTCACCATTGCTATCTGGGCCCGGCCATCCGGACAGTTCTACATCCAGCAAAGAGTCCACCTGTCTAAGCCATGAGCTGCCAGCTTCTCCAGGTGAAAGCAGTAGGAGACTCTGTCAACGGCCTTACTGAAGTCTAAGTAGACCCCATCCATGGCCTTTCCCTCATTCACTAGGTGGGTCACATGATCACACAAAGAGATAGTGTTGGTCAGGCAGGACCTGCTTTAATAACCTCAGGACAGTGATCCAGCCTTGTGATGAAAAAGACTGATCACTATAACAAAGTTATGTCTGAAAAAAACCCCACAATCAGTCTTGCAGTGGTGAAAATCTGGTGAATTGTGACCCTCTTGTGACTAAGGGTGCCTGAGATCAAAGAAGAAATAGAGGTTAAAAAAGACAGAAATCTTATGTCCATTGTCCATTGTCACCACTCTTGTAACAACTTTCTGCCAAACTGCCAACGTGTTCAAATTTTCATTTTTCATGCTTTACTTGTTGCTAAGCATTTGAGCAGAAACACTTCCTTTGTCTAAATGCTCAATCTAAACTAGGACCACAGTAATGCATTTGTCATGGTGATTTTTTTTTTTAAATACACTCCTATGTGAGATGCACAGCCAGTCGTCCCCTCAGTGCCCCTTGCGGCTGGAGATGTAGCGCCCAGACAGATATAGCGCAGAGCAGCAGCCTCTTTCGGGGTCACCGCACCTCATCACTGATCCTTTCCACTACTGAGCCATGCTCAAAGTTATACTGAAAGCAGAGAGGTGGTGGGAATGCTGCCCAGCAGCAGTGCCTTCATGCCTGCAGAAGTCCACCATGTGGCTTACTTCTGGCTTCAGATTACTGCCATATTCTCTCTCAACATGAAGTAATGCATCGGAGATATCCCTTGCATCCAAGCGTGCTCTGTAAGAAGAAAAACTTTGGAAACTTGTTGAAAGTACAGGCAGTGACCTAACCTAATCCCAATATGGTCATGCAAAAGCAGGCCTAGTCTTTATTTAGCAAGCTGAGTTTGCAGTTCATGTTTCCATATAATGCTTGAAATGCTTAGGCCATATTGCAATCACTGTCCCACATTGTGATTACAGGCTTCTAAAATGTGCCTTCGTGATCCCATCACAGAAGCTAGCACAAAACTCTGTTTCATGTTTCATGAGTTACTCACAAAGCACATGTCTAAATTTCACATATAATTCCTGTTTCTTTTCAGACTAGACTCCTTCAGGTCTTCCCTCAGCAAGGCCAAAGAAAGCAAGATGGAGCTGCATGTTTTGCTTTCACACCTAGTGAGAAGCCATAAATATTTCTTACTAAACTGTTACGAAGAATATGATACTATTGTTAAAAAGAAGGTTTGGGCTAGATCCTCCTTTCTGTTGGTTCTGAAATGAAAACTTCTGGGAAATGTGCTTCCAAAACACCAGGTGAGTGTAGGTTTCTGAGAAGCTTGTTAGAAATAAATGTCTCAATATAAGGGCTGTGCCTCTCAGTCTAAAAGGCAAGCAGATCCACTTGCTGTCCTGGTGCCGTATAAAAGAAATTGTAGAATCCCTCAGGTTGGGAGTTTTCAGAAAATCCATAAAGATGAAAAATGCAAAAAAATAAAGCAAGTAAAATGCGGAGTATAAAGCAATACAGCATACAGGTGGACCTACACCCTGGTACAGCACTTAGCTCATAAACCCTTAGCATGTAACTCCTTCCAGTGGGTTTCAGCATTCTTCAGAGCCTTCTTGTGATTCCACATCAGAGGAGTGTTAAAACAATCTAATTTTCAGGTGGCCAAAATCTTACGATTGTGACAGATTTGCATCCTACAGAAAAGATTACACTTGCCTTGACATGTGCAGGGAAGTGCCCTTGGCTACAGCTGCTCTTGAATTGCCCCAAGCACGCAGCTGAAATGTCCTGCATCAGTGTTACTCTGCCTTACAAATGGCACTTTCACAAGGAGGAGCACTGCCATAAATGTTGTCAACCCTTCTGGCTTCCTACCCTACCCTACCCTACCCTATCCACCTTGTCTGGCATGAATGGTGAGATCTCAACTAGAGTATAAGCTCATCAAAGTGGTCCTGTCACTTATCATTCAGGTCTAAAAATGATGCAGTGATGCAGTGACGCAAAAATCATCAATAACCTTAATGCACCAAAGTTGAAGATCCACTCTAGTCACTCCAGCATATTCATACAAACACAAAGCCAGATTCAATGGGATATAAACTGATATGGGAATACAAAATGGTTTTGGACTATAGATTTATTATGATCTCCTCTTCTAAAAGATTAAAGAAAGACTGATACCAAAAGCGAATTGTCCAAATCTTTTTTTTTAAGTTCTCTCAAGATAAAGGCTTTGTAAGCTACAAAATCTCGTGTTCAGACGTATCAGAACATGGTTTCATAATGGTATCTTAATCCTCAAATAAATAAATCTTCATCTAAAGCTACTTCATCTAAAGTTGAAAATTATGCACAGTATCTACACTTATTATCAAGTTGACCAGGCAAAGGGGAAGCTGAGGGCGCAGGGCATTTGACACCAAATTCTCATCCATACGGAAATTAGGACTCCTGATTACCCATTATTTTGATATGGCTGAATGGTGAAGTCTTCATCTAGGCAAACAAACTCTGTGAAAAGAAATCAAGAAATTACCATATTCATGCTGTGGAGGTAAGATATCTGTTGCGTTTATATGCAAAGTAATACTTATTTATAGCTAGAGCATGTTGATACGAGACTTCTCCTCAGGGCTCATAAATGAGGTAAGTGGGTAGAGGAACTTAAAAACACTGCCAGAGTAATCAGAGGTACTTTCCCAAGACTTCCTTACTGTTACAGATAAACATTTGCTCTGATGTTGCCAGTCTCACAGTTTTTCATAGTACACCTGTTCTTCCTTATAGATTTTAGATTCAGGTCTCCCTGTCTAGCCCACTTCTCTCTCTATGTGTGTCTATTATTTAAATTAGGACAAAACTGAACATCTGCCATGTTTTCAGGTCAGAGTCTTACTCTTCTTTGACAACTCGTCTAAGATCTTGACTTCTCTTGCCTGGATCCAGATTGAATATTTTTTTTCTGCGTTGGCCTAGCAGTGTGAAAAAAGGAGACACAAGTCACGTAACAGTGGTTGGTAAGGATGCAGTTGGCATGCAAAAAATAGCACATACTCAGGACAGACAGGAATTCTGAAGAATTTATTGCCAAACTCTACCATATTACTACTGAGTAGGGCTTAAAACCCAGCCAAATATGGGCAAATGCTTATGTGTCTGGCACCACGATAACTCCAGTCTGCCAACCTCCAAGTCAAAGTACAAAGAAGCCAGCATTTCCAAAAAAGAATGCTTACAACCAATTCATTAACATTGGCAAAACAATATATTTTTTCCTAATCTTTTTTTCTGGGAAATAGCATAACCATTTTTGCTGAAACTTTCCAAAAAAAATTTAAGCAGAGGCAGACACCCAGCATAAAAAATCGCACAGTTATAAATAACTGGAACAGGAATTTGTAATTAGAAGTATCAGGCAAATTTATAATATTGGGTAGTATGGAAAACAACCATTTCTATTACTGTAGCTCCAGAAATGCTGCTTGGTGACCACAGCTCCACAGTGTTACAAACATACAAACAGGGAAAATAAATGATTACAATACTGTGGTGCCAAGGAGCTTATCATTCAGATTTTAGATAAAATAAAACAGATAGATCCAAACGGATGCAAAGTACAAGGAAGCAATAAGAAGATATTAGTCAATATGATGTCAGATTATCTCAAGTGGCACCCTGAGATGGCACTAAGTACTGTCAAGTTTTCTGTAGATACTTGGATATATGAGAGTTTTAAGGGAAATGAAGAGTGACTAGATGAAAATCAGAAAGTTTTACAGACATTTACAGAAAGCTTTTCCCAGATGTGAGGGGTTAAATGGAGAAAAGTATGCAAGAATTTAACTGAAACTAATCAGCCATGCTTCTGACCTGCCAATACCTGACAAAGAGGGCAGATAAGCAGAGGCAGAACTGAGTGGAAATCAAGCTGGGAAATCAAGTAGGGCAGCCAGCAGGACACCCTAATTGCAGGGATTGCCATAAGTGCCATTTCTGTGATTTCTGTGTATACTTCCTCTGCATGAGGGAGTGTCCAAGGCATGGATCCATCCCACCATGCCATCGCTGTCCCCCTTTTTTTCTTCTTCTTCCTGCCATTAAATCAGGAAACTTGGACCACTTCCTTCCCTAGGTGTTCACAGGAGGACAGGAAGGACTACGATTTTCTGAAGACAACCATTGCTTTGTACCCCATGTGAGGTTGCTCAATGAAATGAAAATTCACAAATGCCTCTAATTAAAGCTTGTTCTTTTAATATGGCATCAGGGTGGCCTTTTCAGCTAAATTTCAAAGCCTGAATCTCTCTACCCAAACCTAACACTGTTCTTGGGCCATCTCCCTCTGCAGCAGAGGAGGAGGCTGCGGCCCTCGGGGTTGTTTTGCACGGGCGAGTGGCTGCTCAGATCCATAAGGGTTCGCTCCACTTTCCCAGAAAGAGGATTGCAAATCAGCCGGGAGAACCTCATGGTTTCACCTGAGATGGAGGGGTCCTCTTATACAGAAAGAGCAAAGAGACCTTGAGGCCACCCAGACAAGCTGGCTTAACCTACGCCCTAGGTGTTGAAACTGTGGCTGTGTCTGGAGCCATCATGTTGAGCTCCGAGCACATTTCCCCAGCTGGCAGCAGAGCCAGGACGCTGAATAATTTATGCCTTGCAGGAAAGTTGATAATCTGTGTAAGGCTGCAAACGGCTGTGGTTCTCAGCACAGCAAAATAATGACGGATGGCCTGGAAAGCGCGGCAGAGTGTCTGCAGGCCCAGCAGAGACACGGGCCCTTCCCTCGCCCCGCTTCTCCTCGGCCAGGGCTGGGCGGCGGGGGATTCCTGCGGGATCGCGCCGTGTGGTAGCCTGGAGTGTGCAATGTGAGTGCCATCTGCTGGGCCTGGACATGCTGCACAGGACCACGCGGCCTCCCGGAGCTCGGGAAGGGGCTCCCTCCCTGCTTATCTGCGTGAAGCTTGAAGTGTAGGTAGCGCCCATCACCAAGGTGGACTGAAAACTGCAGGGATGTGTGGAAAAGCAGCTTCCCTCATGGTGTATGATGCCTGGAGGGAGGAGAGCAGAGGCTGCAGATCCTGTGTCTCCACAAAGCCCCAAGGGGAAGCCTCCTGCTGCGGCGGCCACGCTGCTCCTGCTCTCCAGCCAGGCTCCATGTCTTCTTCCCACTCACACTTGGTTTGCACGATTTGGTTACTATTTGCTCATTCAGGGGGCTTCAAGCTGATTTCAGAGCTTTGTGACAAACCTGCAGTATCTTACATGTCAAGGCATTGGTTTAAAACTGTTCTGGTTTATCATCTTTGGCTAGAAGATAAGTGCTTCGAAAAACCTAAGACTGCCCTCCAGAAACTGCAAGGCAGCTCATGGTCCCCAAATGGCAACTCAGAAGTCTCTAGACCTTGGCCAAGAGCATAGTTATGCCGCGAAGCTGTGCAGAGGGCCATGAACATCCCCTCTTACAGCAATCAGCTGCTGGGACCTGAATGGTTGGCAGAGGTAAGAGTAGATCATCGGAGGGGATGGAGCAGTATGAGATAAGCAGTTTGTTCATGTTGGAAAGTTGCTGGAGAAGTAATATCAACGACCTGGTGTGACTTATGTTGCTGCAAATGCTTGTCTTTGGCTTATGCCCACAGCTTCGCTCCATCACACATTCACAAAGTTTTAAGAGAAGGTACAGACTGTTTTCTGATGGATTTCCCCATTATTTCTGTACTGAGTCCACCGAGTGAAAGAACATCTCCAAGAAAGAAAGAACAAGAGGTGACAAATCCATTTTTTTTTTTGGTAATTTGTTCCAAGGTTTAGTCACCATCCTGGTTAAATTTTTATTACTGATTTCTAATTTGATTTTTCTAGCTTTATCTATAATTCTGTTTGCCTTCTTTTTCACTACTTGGTAGATACTCAATCACATATTTGTTCAGTCTTCTTTTTACTAATAACCTGTTGAAGTCATTAAGAACTTTTGCTATGACTTCAACAATTTTGTTACTTCTAATATTATTGCCAATATTTCAACATCATTTCCAAAATGTGAAGAATTGATCTGTGCAAGTATTCTAGTTTCAGTCTGAACAAAACCATGCAGAGAGTTAAACCACAAGACCGATGACTCCCCTCTAAACACATCTAAGATCATTTTAACCTTTTTTCTTCGAGATTCATACTGAAAGCTTATAATGTCTTTCTTCTTACCAGCACACTTGTAGATTTATTTTTCTGGACGTACTATGTTAACTTGCTTTTAGTAAAAAAACAATTAGTTTGCTCAGCTTAAGAAATTATCTTTTTTTTGTCCTATAATTATTTTTTACTGGAATAAATAATTTGATAAATAATATAAAAATAAATAAATAAATAAATAAATAAATAAATAAATAATAAATAAATTGATAAATAAATAAATAATTTGATGGTAATTCCTAATGACCGCTACTTTATAAGATTTGTAGTAGTTATACATAAAGTCAATATGTGTACATATGTGTCCTCATTGACAATGGGTGGTCTCACAATTTATAGCACAATGAGTTTTGACGATGCGGTATGTGCATGCTCTTAGCCTATAGCAAACATGAGATAAAACATTTCAACTTAAACCTCAGTAGAGGACATGGGTGTCCCTTTGCACGTGTACTTGTAAACTACTGTGAATTCATTCAATAACTCCTTGACTTGTGACTAGTCACTCAGTTGCCTAGTCTCAGAAATTCTGATCTTCAGGATATCTTTAGGCCTCTCTTTTCTCTGAAGTCTCTGATATAAAATAACCAAATGGCACAAGAGTTATTAAAAATAGAGAGAAAATGTAATTGAAAAGTGGGGGTGGAGACTTGAATAACATCCATATTCATGTTTCACAGAATCACAGGATCACAGAATGGTTGAGGTTGGAAGGGACCTCTAGAGATCATCTAGTCCAAGCCTCCAGCTCAAGCAAGGTCACCTAAAGCACGTGGCACAGGAGTGCATCCACAGATGCAGTGTGTCCCCAAAGCTGAACCAAGAGCAATGAATTGGTTATATCTTCTCTCCAGACACTTTTTGGCAGGTCTGCCAATAACTCCTGTTATCTAGGCAGCGAGAATCTCCATGCTGTGTCCAGAAAGCTTTCTTTTCAAATCTATGCTATCCAGGGATGCTGCTTCTGCTTTTCCGTGTTTTCAGAGTCAATTTTCTCCAGTTATTTACCGGCTCATAGGAACCTGAGCCTTTCTGAGCTTAGATCACACTGAATTGTTCTGGCCATTTAACTATTTTAGAGAGGGAGATATAAAACTGTCTTATACCAGGAAAGGTGATTCACTTAACTTCATTATAGTAATGGTGTACACTTCTGGGAGTTGCATTGCTTTAACAAGGTTGATTTCAGATTAAATTAATTAAAGCTGCACAAAGAAATATATGTAGATGAGTGCTGAGATATCCCACTGAGGTTTTAAACACTTAACAATGATTAACTGATATCTTCTGACTGCTTAACTGCTCACTTCTGAGACATTATCCCACAGATCCTCTCCATACAGAGCACAACTAAACAAGCCTCTGGTTTCTGTCCTCTCTTTTTATTTACATTGCCTTCAAGCACCATTTGGAAAATATATGAATGATGGTTTCAGATCATCTGTAGTGATCTTGCAGGACTCCTCCTCAGGAGTTGCAACATTCACCTTCCACTGTATTTTGAGATTAAGATGAGTTGCAAATCACCTGTAACCAAAGAATGCTCTCTGGTGTTCACCTCCTTAGGACTTTCCTTGCTGTAGTAAAAACTAAAGCTGGCACATACAACAACATTAAAAATATTATTATTTATTCATCTATTCATTTACCTATTTTTTGAAATAGGTAAGTATTTAGCTCTCAGTAGCTAAGAAAACAATGGTCTAAGTTACAAGGGTCTAAAGAGAGTTAATTACTAATCATTCCCAGTTTGCCGCTTTCCAGTTTCAGTAACATAGTTTAAATTTCTGTTTCTGGTTTACCCTGAGTTCTACTCAGTCAGGTCCCTGTTCTCGGTGAATCTGCATCACTAGAAGTGAGAAAGTGGAAAACATTCCAAATAGATGTGATGAAGTTTCAAGCCAATAGGTTATTCTGAAAAAGAAATAGATCAATTATTTCTTGCTACAAATAGTTTTCCAACTGCTTTGCGGTTCTGTCAACGTTGTTGGACTAGCGCAATGGGCACAGGTGAGGGCAAAGGCAGCAATACTTTGTTTTCTTGAGTTGTATTTGCCCTGATTTCACTGCTAGACATGAGAAGACCCTCTTCAACTAATTCTGTGACAAATTTTGAAGAGAAAACATTGCTTCACTTACAGAAGTAATAATGCTGCCACTGTAGGAAAACAAGATTTCTGTCTCTCAACGTTAGTGCTATCGAGTATACACATTTCTTCCATACTTAGGACATTTTAGCATCCTCCTGTGGGGACAAGGATACCCTCACTTTCAATTTTTCCTCCACAAATCACTTCTCTCTCTCGTCTTCTCTGTTAATAATATCCTTTTGTAAGTGCACTGAAGGGGTGGGAGGGTGCATCACCTGCCGAGGCTGTTGTGAATGGCTATAAATAGCAGTGTTTGAAATCTCCTGATTACCCTAATCCTGGTTCCCCAGAGTCCCTGTATGCAGGTAACACATGCAGCAACAGCCGTTTTGGCTTCCTGCTGGGAACTGCAAGGGCTCTTGGAAGGACTGATGTCAATAAGCTGCTGTACAAATATTTGTTACAGCAAACTGCAGGCCCAAAGAGTTAAATTTAAACTGAATGTATTGCATCTGTCAATACCTGTCAATAAGACTCATGACAAGCAGTTAAGGACCATGCCTGGAGCTACCAGTAGTGTGGCAGTGCTGGATGGTAACTCCTGCCTGGGTGAGGAAAAGGAGGAGGTGCTGGAGGAAGGAGCCACCCTGGTGCTGAATACTCTGCGGGAAATGCAATAGTGGCCAGGCTCTGCCTTGGACTGTAAATCAGGTATTTCTGCAACTTGGAAGGCACAAAGCGACTTGACAAACTGTCTACAACTAAAGATAGCTCTGTGGTAGAGAGTTACTGCAATGCCGAAACCATGGCACTTTTTTGCTGCTATCATTTATATTAATACTCTGAATAAAATCAGTTGTGCTAATTAGGACTTGCGAATCTGTCAATAAGCAGCTGGTCAAGAACAATGCCTTCTTTGTACTAAAGGACACACAGAAAAACAGCAAAACATTTATGCAAATGGTTACTATGAAGCTGGTGGAAGGGCAAAACTAGTCATTTTAGATATTCCTTTGTTTATATTTGTCCATTGTAAAAGGAATTTTGGACATTGGCTTCTTTTGGAAAAACATTCATTCTTTTTTCTTATCTTCAAAATATTCTGCAGAGTTGACTGTTTAGGAAAAAAAATAATTTTGGGTGGCAATTTCTGGAAATACATGTTGTTCATATCAATGGAAAAGAGAAAAAGAAACAGAGGTAGAAGACATCTTAACTCATTCAAATCTTAAATGTCTGACATTTAAGAACAAAGATATTTGCTTTTTTTTCTCCCTTTGAACTCTTCATCTTTCCATTCAACTGAGATATGAAATATTTAAGAATAGTAAGATAAAAATACCCTCTGGTAAACTGCATTTACCTGAAGTGGTTAATTAGAAAAATGTTGATGTTTAAACAATTGTAGAAATAAAATCAATAATGAATGCAGCAAATTGTAAGAATCTCTTTAAAAATGGGATTTCTGTTAATGTTTGCAATGAAGGGAAAAGTATCAGAATATTGCTGTCTATCCAAAATATCCAACCTATAGCTACTGTCTTTTGTTTGAATAAGTAAGATCTTGGACAAGTTATTAGTCCTTTATACAGGTAATCAGCATGTATAGTGTGTTACACATCTGACGAGCATAGGGCACACCAATTAAAAACAGCAGCAAATGAGTTTCAGTTCATGATAGTACCTAACAGTGAATTTCCACAGTGTCCCAGGAAGCATAGGGAACTACAACCTACATAGTGCTCCAAGCTCTGCAGCACTCTATCCACCTACAGAGCCAAAAATAACTGTGTGACCTGCAGATTATTCCAAACATTTTATTATATTCCTCCAGTGTCGTGACATTCTGGATATAGCTTTTTAAAATTGTAGCCCAGGGTCTGCTGCTCATGCACACACTCCTCTGCTGATTGAATCTGTGATCTCACCTGTGTGTTACCCTGAACTATTAATCTCCTCCAGCCAAGTGCCCAAAAAACACTGACCCCAATATGTAAATGCTTTAATTAAGAGAGATTTACAAGGATGCATAACCTGGTACTAGAGTAGCAAAGTCTATCTTAACTAACTGGAAAAATCCTGGTGTGTCTCAACACATAGCACACCCGGACATGTAGAGGAATGCAAAAACAGACAGGAGATAGTAACATACATGGGACTTACTTTGATGTTCAGCCTGGTCTGGGTAAATCCAGATATTTGATACTAGGTTATCATCTGTCGCTCAAGCTAAGACTGTGCAATGACTCACTATTATTTTTCACCTGAAAATTGCATGCATTGTGGGAAAAGCCTGTGTTGGAGGATTTGGTTCTTAAGAAAAATACTGAATTGAAATCTTCATGTATTTGTAGCTGTGACCTGACAAAGCTATAACCTGAAAGACAGAATTTTGTTTTAAAAACTGAGGCCTCAGCAGGATGGGAACATCCAGTTGGAACGACCTTCTAATAGCAAATATTTTATTGGCAAAATGCAAGATTCTAATAGAGAAAACATAATTCTAAAACATAATTCTTCTAATGGAGAAAACATTTTCTTAAAAACTAGAATTGCTTTCCTACTGAAAAAAATGTGAAAATGAAATATTGTGTTTCAGGTTGGCTTGGACAAAGCTGTTTTGCTAAACAAGGGTGTTCCAGCACCCATGCCCAGGACACATAGCTGCCTAAGTGCAGGAAGCGAGTCTGGCCTGCGGATGCCAGCAGCTTGTCTCCCGGCTGAAGGGAGGTGTTTAATTCCAGAAAGGAAGTGCAGCGTCGCACACAGTGATCCCGTTGGCTAGCCTGCGGTCTCTCCACCTTTTTCCTCCTCTGTCCAGTGCTGTTGATCCTATTCTGGGATGCTGGCTCTTCTCAGCTCCTTTGTCTGGTGCCCAAGCAACTCCCTTGGGTTTCTGACTTCCACCCTCCATGCAGGGCGTTCCTAGCCAATCTGCATCCAGATCACCAGATCTTTCCACTCTGCTTATTTACCCCCAGTTTTAACCTATCATTTTTGCTATTGCTCAATTTCCTGCTTGTAATGGCTATTCCTCCCTTTGCTTGTAGTCTATCTGATGCCTTCTGAACATAGTCTTTTCCTCATTAGTATTGACAGTCTTGCAGCCAGCTTTGTACCCGTAGAAAGCTTTATCCCCTGTGTGCACCTGCCTTCCTCAAGGTCATTGATAAGCAATGGAAGCTGTTCAACTAATAATACTAATCTGTACGTAGTCCAAGCCGCAATTCAGCCTGTAAAAACTAAAGGCAGCCAGACTCTTGAGGAGGGAGCTGGCAATGGCAAAATGGGGACCACTGGAGAACTAAAAACGGTTCTTGAAAATACAGGGGAGGGAAGAAAAAAGTAATAATAATATAGACCTAACCTTCCAACTTTCCTGACACAGAGGATCAAAGTGATGAGACATTTTCCAGTGCAGAGACACTTGGGCTTTTGAATGCACGTCTCTTTAGTCAGCTTGAGACTTCTCAGTTGAGGAAAATGGTAGAAACTTATAAAGTTCTTTCTGGGCTGAGTGACTGCTGGACAAAATACCACACATCCACTACTGTCAGCACACGGGCTTTCAACCTGGAGGAAACGTGTGAAACATGAATTTTGCTTAACCCCCTGCACCAAGGTCAATCAAACTCCAACTGCTTTGTATCTACAAGGGGTTAAAATCCACATGCAGCTACTGTGACAGAGAGCAACTTGTTACCCCACGCTGTACCATTTCCATAGGTGCACCTCTGGCTTTCCAGAGGATCTACAAACACCTGCTCCAGTCTTTCTATACCCAATGCCAGTGTTTTCCTGGATGTGATTGATCTTCAGGATCAGTTCTATAATGACAAAAGAGGATTCCTTCTGGCTAATTATCTCATTGCCAAAACACTTGTCATCTTCTTATTCAAAATATAAAATGATAGGGATGGGGACAGCTTCACATGTTGACATGATTAATATTACAAAGTGACTTCTGCACACTTCTGTGGTGTGAGCACTGTGCTGCCAATATGGGTTAATAAGAGTCTATCACAAAATAGATAAAGGATATTTGTGTGTGGCAAGCTCCAGGCCCAATCTCAGGAAAGCATGTAATTACAGACGAAAACAATTTCTCTTTTTTTAGGAACATGAGGGATAAGCAGGACCTGGCAGGACCGAGTTAGCAGCAGTCCAGCGAGCCTCGGTTGAGGCAGGAATGTTGCCTTCCTTCCTCTGGCTTGGTGGCAGAATTTAAAGAGGGGGCTCCTGTGAGCACCCTCGGAGCCCAGCGCTGCGTGTAATTCATTACCTCGGCTGCACCTGAGGTCTTGGATTTTCTGGACAGGGTGCACTTCTGTGAAGTGACTATAAAAACCAGAGGCTATGTTCAAGCTCAAACCTCCAGAGGAAGTCCAGATGGCTATTCTAAAAATACAATCAAAAAAGGCCTCTGGCCTTGATGGTTTGTAGGCTGATTTTAATAAGAATTACTAGAGCATTTTCTCTCCCAAATTGGGAAAGGATTTTTCGGTACAGAAATAACAATCTGTCACTCAGTTTAAATTTGTTTATGCCACAAAACACATGGAATTCTTCGTCTCAGATGGTGAATGATAGAGAGTGCTACTGACAATCCAATTTGTCTGTTTTCTTATTTGGTTTCTGTTCTTCCTAATACCTTTGTTCTAACTTGTTTCTAAAACTCTGAATAAATGTAACGATTGTTGTGGGAAGGTTAGAGTGAGAATAATTTTAAATAGATTTGAGGAAGTCAAGGTCTGAGCAATTAACACTTCAGTCAAAGCTGCCTGCAGATATAATTTCAAAAATCTTACACGTGCAAAGAGATGTTATACAAGAAGGTATATGTTGTCTCCACTGCAATACAACAGTATTTGAAAACTTCCTAATGAACACAAAGGTGAGACGTGGGGAAAAGAAGTTACAGGTATTAGCATAAATTTTGAGAAGTGGTTGCCTTGAGAGATTATTTTCATGTGCGCTTAGGCCACGAAGGATCTCTCTTAACCAAAGGAAAAGAGTAAAACTGAATAGTTTTTCTTTCATAA
Source organism: Crypturellus tataupa (assembly GCA_034781795.1). Lineage (NCBI taxonomy): Eukaryota > Metazoa > Chordata > Aves > Tinamiformes > Tinamidae > Crypturellus > Crypturellus tataupa. Next base: position 2,315,101 of record JAWLRI010000738.1, read on the forward strand.
TGTATAATTAAGCTGTGAAACTTTGTAAAAAAATACTGTAGTGAAGATTTTAGTGGCATAAAAAAGAGAAGTTTCATATTTTATGGATAATACTAAATCAAACGGTCTGGAAAAATTTTGCAGGTAACATAAAACCTTCCTGCCACAGGCACAGGCGATTCCTAATTAATAAAGAGAAGAATTTTCCTCTAGGGCAGGTTATGCTGTAATTGTTTACTAATGGCTTCTTGAGGCTCCCTCTGCCAGGAACAAACTATTTGAATGAACAACTCCAGCAATCCAGCATTGTACATCCTGTTCCCTAGGTACTTACCTCATGCAAGCATATCATGAAGTCCCTAACAAATACGAGGCAATTTTAAGTGAAAAAGATCCATTCTTGCATAGCCCATTCTCTCTAAATGACTGCTTTTTTTTTTTTTTTTTTTTTTTTTTAAAAATGTCAAATAAAGGACTAACACATGAAAATTCATAGGTTTAAGGGTTGTGGCACCAGAAGCACTAAAATAGGAAGGCACCCATGCCTCAGCACATGTATCTACAGTCCAGTCTTTTAGCTCACCCTGATCTGCTGAAGCACATAACCCATTCTGGTATTTGGAAAAAAACTCTGGTAGGGGAATAGGGCAAAAAGAGATGGGTTTTTGCCTCTGTAATATGTCCAACAAAAATATAAATATGGACTGTTTAAGCCTCTGAAGTGCAAATTGACATACTCTGAAATAGTAGTTTATCTTCTTCCACTATTTCCCATAAAAAAATCAAGGTCATCAGAAAAGAAATTACATGTCAGAGATGGTCAGAGAATATGAATTCTTTCTAATGGAATAAAACAAAGCAACTCTCTGTAGAATTTCTTATTCATAAAGAACTATGAGGAGATGAATTCTGACAAAGACTGGGATGGGGAGGAGAAAAAAACATTCTCAATAAATAAAATTATTTTGGTAAAAGTAATAATAATAAAGATTTTGTAAAAAGCATCTTCTTTGAAAACTTTAAAAATGGCTAAAATTTAATATTATCAAGCATCAAATTTGAAAATATTTTTAAAATAAAAAATTCCAGTGAAATGTCTGCTAATTCTGTGTAGAATTATCCTCTCAGGTAGGGAAAATAGCAGGGCAAACAGAGGAGCTTGCAGAATAGGAGGCATCAAGTCAGCCTGCAAGATCTGGTCTCGTTTATGCCTGTTGATCCATTGACTTCACACAAGGATTGCAGCTCCTTGCCAATACCCAGGACTCTAGCAGTTGTGCCTTTAATTAACTTGGACTCCAATCTCATATTTCTTAAGTGATAATGGCATTGTAATAAACCCAGGAGATTACCTCTTTAACATAAGACTGTGAAGATGGGATTGTGATAAGTAGCTTGGGAAGCTTCACCAAAAGACGCTCAGATGTAAAAAGCAGGGCCAGCAGACTCAGAGCTCCAAAAGAGAGGAAATTCAGCAGGCCACACAACACTGCATTTGAGGGTGCTAAATTGATCACTAAGTGGATTAAGAGAGAACCCAGCTGCTTCTGCAGGAGTGCACGCTCTTAAGGTCGCACCAGCCAGCCCCAGGCCAATGTCTCAGATGCTACAGGGTGCATCAGTTGGCCCCAGATTCTCCTGTGCAGGCAGCTGAATTGAGACCAAGAGCTCTCCTCACCAAAATAGGTTTAGACACCTACTTTTAAGTAGACATGTCATTATCTCAGGCTGAGTCTGGCCCTGTCATTTTTGGTTGAGTGCTAACTGCTCAGTAATTAATTTTTAAGCTGGTAAAAGACAAAGTCTTTGCCATCCAGAGTGCAGGATCGCAAATGCTCTCATTTTTTTATGAAGAGAAATGGTAAATATTTGGTCTGTAAATGAGGTTCTGGAAAAAGAAATGGCAGTGTGGCTAAATATATCCCCCAAATCTTATCCTGTGAATCTCAATCTGAATCTGCAACCTTCCTGGTCAAAATTCCCCCTGCTGAATATAGAATCGATCGCGTCTGTAATGGGTGGAGAGGGCAGGAGCAGAGGGGAGCGGTTCCATGGGCATGGAGCACATGCTGCCAGCTCACTGCCCCATCTACACGGCTGGCCAGGCTCCCCTTTGCCAGGGGAACCTGCTCTCTCCTCCTCCTCTCTGCAGAGCAGCCTTTGCTCCCTCTCCCCGTCGCCACTTACTAGAGCACAAGGAATTGGATTACGTTAACTTCTGTGCTCATGTAAGGGAGGAGGAAAGACTTCTTGCTTCTCTTCTTCTGCTGCTGCACAGGTCCAGTGACATCCTCGCCCCGGGCTGCTGCCTTGGCTGGATTAAATCCTGAATAAGCACAGCCAGATTTGATTCAAAGGCCCTGTTACTTAAAAAAAGATATCTGGAAAGGGTTAATAAAGAATCTGAAAATAATGCACTGAAGACATATGGCTATATGCCTAGAATAATGCAGAGTGTTTTATTTTAGAGTGGTTTTTGCTCCCTTCTATTTAAATTCTATGACCTTCAGGGAATCAAGTTAGTTCTAGCTTTTAGTTTATAGATTTTGTGTTTGGTATTCAAGGTTAACTTCTTGCTTGATTAGACATGAGTAAATGCTAGCAGCTGCACGTACCATTGTGGAAATGAAATGCCGTACTGTTTGGTCAGAAATGTCAAGAACCTGGTAGTTAACCAAAAAGAGCTCATTTTCTTTTCCATTAGCAGCATTAAACTAAGTTAAATACTCTTTTGTTTTCACATTGCAAAACATAAAAATGTCATAATCTGGGACATAGGTAATAATTTGAAGATGCTTGTCCTTATTTTACGCAGGGAGTGGTGCTATGTTTTTAATCCATTATCAATATTTATCACAGAGTTCAAGCTCTTTCTAGTTTGGAAAAATATGCTGAAGGAGTCATGTACGTTGTTAAAAATTCAAGAAAATTGGACAGTATAAAATTGCTATTAGGCAGCACACAGGGACAAAATAAAACAAGGCACGTACACAGGGCCAGCATAAGACCATGTAAAGCAGCATCTGTTTGCTGTGCCGTGTTTGCCACAGATATGTTTTGCACCGGGACAGGGACAAGGAGCAAGGGGCTACTTCGTCTTGACAGCTGCCTGGGTCAACCCTTGCACCCTCTCATTTCCACATCCTGAGTTTTTCCAGCCTGCAGGAACACGGTCCACGTCCTGGCGCTGCCTGTTAGGCCCCATGGTCTGTGGGGCTGCCTGCCTGTCGCTATTGCGTTGGTTAGGAGAGTCACCTGCACCTTTGCAAGTGCCATGCACCAGCGCTGAAGGAACCTTTCCCTCCTGAGACACCAAGGGGCTCCAGAGAGGAGCTGCTGGACCTGGAGCTGCCTGATCTCAGAGGCTGCCAAAGCTGAAGACCTCCTCAGATCCAGCCTAAGGAAGGATGAGCTCAGCCTGATATCATACCACTTCACATCTTGTTTGCGTCGGCAACAGGCCATGCCAGGGCTCTCCTGCCTGGGAGGAGGCTCAGACAGGCGCCTGAGCCACCCCCGGATAGAGGGGAAGGCTGACAGGTCTGGCCTGGCAAAGAGCCCCAGCTCTAACCCACGCAGGAGAGCAGTCCTTTAGGCGTCTAATAGTGCCCTGGATATCACTGGTTTGCCCCAGCGACACCTCCCAAAGACTTGACTCTGAATCTGGCCTGCACCATACAATGATCGCCGGTGTCTCCAGAGAAATATCACTGTTGTGCAGCTGTTTCATATTCTCAGCTCCAAAATCGCTGTTGTGCAGCTGTTTCGTATTCTCAGCCCCAAAAAGGGCATCAGCTTCAAGTCAGACCTTTGGCTTATGATGTCTGGTTTACAAATATTACTGACTATATCTTCAAGTGAAGAGAGACAAATTTAGTTTGCAATCAGAGTAAATACCTTTAAAATGACCTTGGCTAGTACATGGTTGTTATGCATCAGTTTGGAAAGAGCTTGACAAGAGAATACGCATCGTCTGCTTCCTTTGATGCACAGTTCAAGTGCTGACTTGAGAGCCTGTTGACTGGGAACATTCAGATATGGATCAGAGAAATAATGTTTTCACATGCAGCTTCCTCCCCCACCTTTTCTTTTCTTCCTTTAATATAATTTCCAGATATTTCTGCAAGGTACCAGCAATAGTAGTTGCTATGAGGCCAAGAAACTTCTTTTAGAGGCTTTACAAGACATTCTGGACAATCACTCAAAAGATTTTTCAGTGTAAAAGGAACACATGACTTTTCACTTACTAAGTCAGGGTTCATGGTTCAGACCCACACTTCTTTTTGGAAGTTGCCAGTGCAAATTGGAGTGAAGAAATGTGAATTAATGCCTTGAATATTTGCCTTTGTATCTAAAAAGAGCACAACTTTCAGCATTTCTACCAGGGTACATAATGGCCTAGACCTTCAGTGGAATGCGTGGTTATGTACCTCCTCAGTTCTCTGTAGAATAGGTCCTAAAAGCCATCATCAGAATTATAGCAGGGTTTAGTTTAAGAGCCTCCTTGGTGTGGGAAGAGAAGAGATCTTCAGACTCACTTCGTTCTTTTAGATAAAAGAGATCTTTAGAAAAAAAGAGATCTTCAGATACAATGAGATCTTGTTTGGTTTTGGTCATCTGGTTGGGCAGGTTGTTTGATCTTTTGTTTAGTGAAAAACATACCATGCAAGGAAAAATCTTAGATATGTGAAAGGAGTGTCTCCAGCAGAAAGAGTTACTGTTTCTCAGGGTTATTCTGAGCTATCTGAGAAAACATTTTTTAGGGACTGTCAAAATTTCTCCAAAACCAGGTACAGGGAAGAAAAGAGTTAGCCAAGACTCTACTGTGGTGTACCTGTGGTCTACAGGTGTTGAGAAAGGACTTGGAACTCAAAATTGCCTATATACATTGAGGAGCTTGAGCAACTGATATACTTTCAGCACCAGCGGTGAGACTGTCCTATACCCATTAGGAGGTCACCAATGGGATAGCTTGGGCTGTAGGCTCTGACATGTGAAGCACACGACTCTCCTAAAGTTCCTTCTACCACTGCCTGTTGTACCATTTCCTTTCTGTCACCATCACTTTGTCCTCCCACACTTTTCCCAGCTGGAAAGAGCAGAGTAGCTCCCTGATGTGGTGATTCAGGGCTCTCTCCCTGTTCTGAGGACTGCAAGTCTGTCAGCTTGATACCACCTCTGCAGGAACCTCAGGAGCAGAGACTGATCTGAGGTAGGTTGTTGTACATATAAATCATGGTAGTGTTGTGCTCTTGTAAAGGTTTAATATAAACAACTGGGGAGAGACAAAACTTGAGGTGTTCTAACCAGCATTTACTCCCCCAATCCTGCCCCAAAAAGAAAGCTGCAGCCTGCCACTTTGCTATTCCTAGTAGGCTGACGAGCTGTGCTCTGTTGTGGAGCAGCACCATCTCCCTAAGCGCGAGCTCTGCCCACACCTCCTCTGCAGTCCTTCTCTTTCTTCTGAAAAGGAGTTAAGGGCTCTTTACGCCCCAGCTGCAGTGGCACAGCTGTTGATAATCTGCGCTCCCAGCTCAGCTGGCAGCACGAGCGGCATCCTGACCAAGAGGGAGCACATGGCCACACTTGCGTAGCTGGCCAGGGTCCACATCATAGTCCTGCTGCTCAGGACTATGGCAGGGATGGCAAATCATCTCACCTACCTCTGGGCAAGAGCAGTGTGAGTTGATGCATGTAAACTAGTCATCTAGAAACACATGAAGGTCTAGAGAAGGAGAAAGGTGTGAGTTGTCCTACCTGTAAAGTGAATGTCTAACCAAGGACATGCATACAGTCTTATGTGGCCCCCCCGGATGACCTCAGGGCAGCTGCCAGGCACAAGGAGGAGCCAGCTTCCCCCTCACTGCCTTTGACTCTCTTCTTAAAGCAACATCATATGCCGTAGTCTGCAAACAAACAAGTCAGATAATCCTTTCATTAGAATTTCAAGCAACTGCATTGAATGTGACAGTATTGCAGATAGAGCAAAACATCAGCTTTCTTTCCTAGCATTGTCCTAGATGGAGGGCAATTTCCTGACTGAACCCACACAAACTCATGCCATTGTTCAAAGCAGAAACCTACAACAAACAACGTATGTACTGGAGATTTTGCAAAAGAATTTTCTGAAATTAGGTGAGAAGTATGATGAAAAGCGACATGGTGCATGAGAGGAAAGCCAGGCACAGAGTAAGGGCTAAATGCTTGCTTTTGTGAAAAGCTTGAAGAGAGAGTAAGTTTGGGGGGCTAAAAGATGGTGGAAAGGAACATCTGAAAAGCTAGCCAAGTCATTTAATCCTTCTATGGAAAGAAGTCGTGATCCAATATCAACAAATGAGGTTTCCTAATGAAAACGTTTCAAAGGACCTAACATTGCCTAACTCTTGGGTCAAAACTTGTTTGAGTATGGTCTTGTAGTTGGTGGCTTATTGCATTCAGCTCCTAGATGGCCTCGTCTGCTGGCTTTGCACCCTGGAAGTTAGCTGCATCTTGCTTAAAACACAGCATGCAGCTCTTGGATCCAAGTGATTATTGGCTGATTTATATAAATATTAATATTATGAATACAGAGGTAAGGGCTTTCCTTACTCTCCAGAAGACTTCAAAATAAACCAGAGTTGCTGATGTTGATGTCTTGAACATTAAAGCTAAAGTAAACTGTCAATGAGACTTATGTAAATGACTCTCATAATTTCGTTTCGAAGAGAACTCAAACTCTTAAGAGTCAGCCAGCTGGCATGCTCTAAGTCTGTCTGTAAATATTAAAAGCTTTTCCTTGGCAAGAATACCAAAATATTGCTGGTATCTCTGGCACATAATTCAAATAAAAAATGAAGTCAACTGTAAATGTTATCACAAACCTTAAATAGTACTGATATGTACTAAATGTAGAGCTTCATTATGCCAAGCTGATGTAACCTCTAGAGCAGCACTCAAACAAAAAGGACTGTGTTGGGTGATTCCCTATTATGTACATGAAATGTTTTTAAAAGCAGTATGTTTTCTTACATAACTTGCTACATCTTTATTTTTGCTTACTGTATTGTGATAACCTATCCCATCTGTTTCCTTCTGCAACAAGCCCCAGGCTAAGCTGCCATATAATCTAGTTAAGTTTTCTTCAGCCTCATCCTGTAAGTTTGAGACATGCTGCATCTCTTGCATGCAGCCAAATAAAACATATGCCAAAGCTCCAGTGCCTTTTGGAGAAGTACAGGGCAGCACATGTGCTGAAGGCCAGCAGTGCATACACTTTGAGGATTTCTGGATGTGCAGTGGCCCTAGCAGGGAACCTGAGCATGGATCAGAGCCCGCTGAGGTCGAGTCCAGAGATGTGGCAATGCAGCGATATGCATACACTGAGACTTTGTGAGCCCCGCTCTAGCACTTGTATCTGAGTAGTAACCTTATAAACCTCAGCAGAGTTGTTCATGGCACACGATTTAGCACGTGCACAGTATGAACTGCAAGATTTGTGGTTCATTTTTTACAGTTCTGTCATATGGCATAATGAATCTAGCAAAAATGACAATTTTGTATCCTTGAAATATCAAAAAGTAGTGTCTGTGGTACAGAAGGAATACATTTCGAGGCATAATTGTTGTTTAGATCAAAAGTACAAAGAGATGCAGACCTTTTTTCCTGTCTTTTCAAGGCTTGGCAAAGTGTTAGTTTTACTTAATTCAATATTCCATGCTTACACGGAAAGACAACTTGTGCAGTATGGCATCATATTTTTCAAGAACTAAGGAAACTAAGTTTCTAACTAAGAAATCGAAACTAAGGAAAAAACATAAAAGTGTGTCCATATTTTTTTCTGCAAAACAGTAATGTGGAAGATGATAAAATATTTATGTTACATAACAACCCTCTGGTTATGCTTTATTTTTGCAATGTTAAAAAATACAAGGGCTTCTCTGAAATGAGCATTTACTAACTTACTGGGAAATATGATGTGGATTTAGCAGAAGCAATGAACAAAACCAGCAGACTGAGGTAGGAAGTGGAGTGCTCCAGAGTTTTGATACATCATGCTTGCTGCAAGCTACCATCATGTGGAGGATTATGTGCTTACTGCATTTGCTAGGAAGGCAGTTTTTCTCTTTTTTTTCCCCCAAATGTATGCTTTGTGTGCTTCTAGGACTTTTAACTGAGATTAAGTGTGCTTCTGTAGTGAGGAGAGAGTCGATCTCTTTTCCAAAGTAACTACCAATAGGACAAGGTGAAATGGCCTCAAGTTGCACCAGGGGAGGTCCAGGTTAGACATTGGGAAGAATTTCTACCTAGAAAGAGTAGTGAAGCATTGGGCCAGGCTGCCCAGGAAAGTGATAGAGTCACTGTCCCTGGCAGTGTTCAAGAAATGTGTAGCTGAGGTGTTTAGGGACATGGTTTAGTAGGCATAGTGTAGAAAGGTTTACGATTGGACTCGATGATCCTAAAGGTCTTTTCTAACCATATGATCCTGCACAGTTGCTAGTGAGAACCGTGCAAGGAGAAGCAGAGCTCAGCCTAGACATGCTGGTGATGCCTCCCACACTGTCCAGACATGTCTGGAGGCTGGTTTTGCTGAAGCATCTCAAACCAGGAGGTACAGGCTAACAAACTACTGGTGACGTTGGAGCAGCTTTTCTGCCTCCATTTTAACTCCCTGTGTACAGAACAGGGACAGAAGTGTTCTCCAATAACATCACATAGTCACAGGCAAATTTGACCTTTCCCAAAATGATGAAAAAAAAAATCACAGAAATATAAATACAATGCTCCTGACACAATGTCTTAATATTGTATCAGAACATTTCTTCATAACAATGTACATCATAAATCTACATCATACCACTTCCTACCTTCTAATAGGAAATCATCCTAATTAAGGTATCCTACAGAAAAAGATGATGGGTAAACAGAGACTGAAAAAAGCAGGAGCTAAATGGAGAAAAAGTTGGCAAGAGCCTGACCCTTAAAACTGCAAGTGTTTGTGAGCAAGGGAGGGAGAACGGGCACATGCACACAGTCCTGCACTGTGTTACTAAACTTATTTATTCGATTACTCGTCCTGCAATTGAAATGATCTAACTTTTTGTCAAAGATGTGCTTGTACAAAAAAAGTACATAAGACCCTAGGTTTTTCTTAACATGGGTGGATGGGGGTTTTATTCCTGTTTTAGGACCCATTCATCCAAAGATTACTTACTTAAACCATATGGTGAGTAGCCCAGCTGGCACTGGTCCATGGGAAACCTCAACTTCACACCCTCTCTGCCTATGGAGATCATGGCCTCTCCTAACAGCCAAGCTGTGCAGAGCTGCTTTGGGGGATCAGACTGGTTGGTGGTGCAGGAATAGGCGTTACTAGTAAATGCTCAAGATTTGTATCAACTTTCACCTCCTTCATCTTTGGGAGTATTTTCTCTGAAGCTGGTGGAGTCCATCTGCTTCTTTCCATAGGTCCTGTGTTATTAATTGGTGAGCAGATGATGGGGCAGGAGAGTGACTGAGGACAGCAGGTTATTGCTGAGCCTGGTAAGGCTTAAAAACACCTGGCAAAAATGCTGCAAATTCTCTGCCTGTTCTCTGAGACCCTGGAGTAGGGAAAAAAAAAAAAAAAAAAAAAACCCTGGTAAATCTCAGGATGACATAGACAGCAAACACGAAGTAAGCAACAGCTTGGATCAGGGCAGTGTTAGATTTCCTGAGACCATGAGGAGTTAGTTGGCAGCATCCAGCAAATATAATAGATGAAACTCAGAACATTTACCGAAAGGAAAGCTTTTCTTATTGCTGCTGCTGCGTACAGACAGCTAGAGGGTGGACAGCAGCACACGCGGAGGCTCGACAGGGTGCTGTCTGGTTGGCGGTCTGGCAGTGTCCCCCAGGGGTCAGTATTGAGTTCAAACCCGTTCACTTTATTCACCAGCGACCTGGGTGAAGGGACAGAGCGCCCTCCCAGCAAGGTTGCGGCTGGTATAAAACTGGGAGCAGTAGCTGATAGCCCAGAGGGCTGTGCTGCCAGTCAGAGGTCTGGACAGCCTGGAAGGGGGTCAGAGAGGAACCTCATAAAGATCAACACAGGCAACCGTAGGGTCCGGTACCTAGTGTGGAATAAACCCAGACCCCAGTACAGGCTGGGGACTGACCTGCTGGAGAGCAGCTCTGCAGAGAAGAACCTGGGTGTCCTGGTGAACAAGTTGTCCGTAGCCCACCAATGTGTCCTTTGGGCCAAGAAGGCCTATGGTATCCTGGAGTGCATTAGGAGGAGCTGCCAACGGGCCTAGGGAGATGATCCTCCTCCTCTACTCAGCCCTGAGAGGCTGAGAGAGCTGGGCCTGGTCAGCCCAAAGGAGAGAAGGCTGAGAGGGATCATATCGATGTGTATTAATACTTTAAGGCAGGGTGGCTCTGTCTTAAGGCATTTTGTGACAGGTGATAGCTGCTTTGCTGCTGGAAGCCGTCATCCCGTTCTGGACAATCCCTTGAATCAGCAGATGCCCTGGCCAGGGCTGATGTTTCAAGGGAAGGTGAAACAAAACAGATGGCTATATTCATCCAGCAAAGAAGAACATGGATGAAGGGGAAATTCTTGCTAACTTATATGGATGCCAAATCATATTTGGCAGCTCTACTATTGAAAAGCTGCGGGGGAATGCTGGAAGAGTGATTCATTAAATCCAAAGTGGAGGGATATTCAGCTATTAAAATAGCTCTTTCTTTCCATAAAATGTAATATTATATTTATATATATATATATTGCTTTGGCAATGTTGTTTTCTGAAAAGGAAATCAGTGTTTGATAAATGATTTAGGAAATGTGTGACTGCAAAGTCCTAATTTGCATCTGCTACTGCAGCACTGGGCAGTAAAGAAGAGGAGGTAGAGACACATATACAGTAGGCACCATGGCGGGGAGGGGAAATATGTATATATTTGGTACGCAAGAGACAGTTTGGAAAATTCCCAGCAAGCAATTTGCTTCCAAAATTTCTAAATAATGCAAAATCAGAAAAGACCAGCCAGGCATGGGCATACTCTGCCCTTTTCCCAGCTTTCTGCCATTTCCCATTTAGAAACATTCATCTCTCCTCAGCAAATGTTATATGTGTGCCTGCTATCAGCAGTGTGCCAGTGCGTGACTTCAGCCTTACACAATTAAAACTTTAAGAGGCTTTTAATACAGAAGGCAAGTTCCTAAATCAAATAAAAATGTTCTCCACTTGCTTCAGCCTCTACCATAATTTGTTCCAAATTTCATGCTCTCCATTGGTCCAATTTTCACAAGCCCGCACTAATTAGCTGCAGAGCTTCTTTTAAATTCACAAAAGCAATCATTCTCTCTGATAGCGGTATGCTATGCCCAACTCCCTCCCTCTGAATAGACTTTAATGACACAGTAACCATGGTTACAGTATATAAAATATGCAGCCACAAAACGTGGAAATGTAAAAGTGTAATATAATTTTCTCTGGAAAATAAAGGGTTTTGGTGTATTTACATTAATTGGGACATTGCATGAAGTGTTTTATGTCTGCAGTCTTTATGAAAATTTAAGTCATCACAGACAAAATGACTCTTAATTTCTATTCAGCAGCAAACAGAACCATTGAAAAAACATTTTCTCTGATAAATGATAACATTTTAACTGGACTTCTATAAGTGCCGTTCTGGTAGTTCTGAATTACAGTATGTTGGAACAAACCCAGAGATCCACTGTGACTGGACTAGCTATACGTCACTAAGCTCAGGCTTTTACTCTGGAAAGTGTTGACCAGGAGGAAGCAGTAAAATCTCTCATGTGCAGAATGGAGCAGATAATGGGGGGGAAAATTTGCGAACCAACACAGCACGTTTTCGTTCTTTTTGCTTCCCTGTTGCTATTTGCCTACTGCATAGAAATCTAGACTACTGTTGAGTGATACGTTGGATCTTTCATGCACACTGCAGACCCCTCCCTTGAAGTTTCATACATCAAAAATCTCTTAAATCTTTTGGATATGAGCTGAGGATCCACAGGTCCCTCTCTTGCTGATTTGCTTTTCTGTAGTGGATCTGATCTCACCAGGGGCTGCGATATGAGCGGGAGCAGTTGATGCCCGGGAAAACCCACATCACACAGGGAAGGAGTGCCAGGACCCTAGAGCTGTCGGATCTGGGGACCCTGCTCAGCACAGCCCTGTCCCACTCCTGCTCAGTTCTGGACACCAGGAGCATCTCTGCTTTCACAGACTTGGGGAAGATCAAGGAGGATTGCTGGCTGAGGAAGGGAGAGGCTAAATGCAGCCCTGCCCTAACTTTTGCCCTGACTGTATTGTGTCCTAGGATGCACGTGTGAAATGTAGCAGGACTGGTGCATCACCCGTCAGTATGAGTGGTAGGGAAAACTCAAAACAACTTGGCTGCAGTGACCAAAACCCTGAGCTTATTTCCAAACGAGAGGCTACTTGCTGCCCTCGGTGCTCCAGGCTGGTCTGAAACACAGGTTTTGAGCAGAGTTTCCAGGTCCGAGCACAACTTTGATGAAGTCCTGGCAATCTCCTGATTCTGATTGGCAGCAGCGATGCTGTAACCAGTGACAAGCATCCCTGAAGTGACAGTTCTCAAGCAATACAAAGGCGGTTACTTTATTTTCTCTTGAAGCATTTATCAAATGGCATTAGACCAGAAATGTATTTATAAAAAATGGTCTCTTCATGACAAACTGATGTACAAGAGAAAAGATTAAATTAATTGAAAAACATTTACTGTGAATAGTTCATTTAGCTGTAGCCTCAAGCAAGCCACTTCCTTATCAGCTGGACATGGAAAGATGCCCTGAGTTCAGAGATGTACCTCTTGTTCTCTCAGCTGCAGCCTAGTGAAAGCAACACAAAGGAAGCAAGATTAACCTTAGAGAACACAAAAGGATGAAAGGTTGTTGAAAATCCTTCAGTTCCATTTAGGTCAGACAGGCTTTCAACAACAGCTCTGGAAGAAGGAGTCCTCATTAGGCAACTGGAGTGGATTTGCTCTTTGTCCACATGCCCTTTGCATCCTTTTTGCAGAAACAGAGGAGAAAGATAAAATTTTTATTCCAGTTCCAAAATACAGATGCAACAATATTTGATGTAGGAGGAAGATAGTGCATATCTTTTTGTGATCCCCTTTTTTGCTGGGGACAAGCTTAGTACCTCAATTTTGTTTAGTTAGATTTGTTTTCTTTAATATGATACTCTGATTAGGACTTTCACATCCATCAAAGATAATACAAAAAATTCAATTAAGGTTGTCGTGCATGCATTCTTTATAACCATGGATTCAATCCCTGAGATATATTTTGTCCATGAAGAAAAGATGAAATGAGCAGGACTCTTTTCTGAATCTTGCACATTTTGAAGTGATTTCTCCTCGCAGTACAGAGCATCTCTCTTTCTCAGATATTTACAAAGCACTGTCACCATGGGAACAAAATTAAACATCAAAAAAGCAAAGGAAAATATTCTTTATTCTTCTAGCTTCTGAAGGCCAACCTGAGCAGAGTACCAGCTCCAAACTTTATTCCAGGTTTGAATTCAGCCTAAGCCCTTGCAGGAAAAAAGTAGCAATGACAGAACCCTGTTGCCTCCTTCCTTTCTTTTGAAGAATATAAAAACAGCAGCATATCAAAGGATGTATAAGAGAAAGCAATGCTATGTCCCAGTCCACAGAGTGTCATTCTGATAAAAAACATGGTAAAATCTTAGTCCTCATAGAGTTAATGCTAAAGACAACATGGATTTAAACCCAGCTTTTTATAAAGATCCAAAATGCTTTCAGATGAATAGACATGAAGTAAATACTTTATGACTGCCAGCTATGCAGACAGAGCCTGTGAGTCAGAGGAACAGACTCATGGTAATGACAGCCGGGATTTTCTGGCCCAGCAGCGCCTCTCCGAAGCCTCAGTGACAGCCTAACGTGGGTTTGGCGAGCGCGGTTGCTTGGTTCGGTTGGGTAGCCGTCAGCACAGCGATACCAGCTTGTACTGGCCCAGCACAACGCCCCACACAGAGCAGGGGCAGAGGTGTCTCTGCATGACTTACCCACCCGGTGCTGGCATGCCCACTGATTGGATAATGTATTTCAGGTAAATACATTCCAACTGTATTAAAAGAGACAATGATAAAGAAATATGAGCCCCTTTTTGGTTTCTAATGTTATTTTTGAGCTATATACTTGAGGGTAGTGACAGAGTTTCCATGTGCATTGTATTTTATATCCAATAGCAACTTTTGGTATCATATCACATTACAATTTCTTCTCCAGTCCTACTTACATGTAGAAATACCTGCCAGGGACATCTTGGAAGCTGACTGTTCAGAAGATAATACCCATTATCTGATGTTGTTTACACACAGTACTTGTGCTTTATAATTAAAACCTGTGCTGGCTTCATTAGGAGAGTTGCCGGAGTAAGGGCTGCCTAATAGACTTTGGCTGATAGAATTACTGCAGAGACCCTGAGAAGTTCAGTCAATGCATTGAACATCACGTCGGGATCTGCAGATGTGTTTAAGCGCTCTCTGCTCCACAGCAATTATCAAGCCATATTTACTGTCTCTTTTAACTAACTTTGCTGGCAGATCTTTTTCAGTTGCTTGGAAAGGAGAAGGTTCTTGCTTACAAGTACTACATTGCAACAGAATTACTCACTGCTTTTCAGCATCCTGTGGCGTTGCACAAAAATCCATGTCAGTGCAGGCCTACCTCAATGCATGTTCCAGCCAAGTACAACGTGAGTCATCCGCTCAGCTTCAGCTGCTGAAGAATTTGCAGGTGTGTATTTGTTTCGTAAGAAGAGATTTCTTACCTATTCAAAGTGAAGACAGAATGTCTCATTCCTACTCTCTACTCCCATATGCACATTATATTTGTCACTCCTATCAACAAACATTTGTAAACTAAAAATAATGTGTTAAATGTATGTACTATATAATAATGCTTTGGAAAACGTTGAGAAATCTCTGCTATAACATGAATTTGTCCCTTGGCCTTCTCCCTCCTTTGAGACACAGACCTTTTGCTTTACCAGTTGAAAGAAACCCCCATCTCTCTCCCCTCCACTCCCTCTAAGATTACTCACCATTATTTTTCATTATCATCCAGAGAAGTGGAACATCTTCTGAAAGTCTTAATATTTTCCAACCTGCTTTGTGAAATCTGGCTAGAATGATCTTTCGGGGCCAAGTTGTGCAACCCCATTTTCCACCAGTGGAGGTTACATGCAGGCAAATGACAGCCTAAGCAGAAGTCCCTGAGGTTAAACAAACTCGGTCCTCATTTTCAGTACAGTTTTTCTGTTTGTTCTGTGTCAATTTGCTGAATAGCTCAGACTCTCCTGGAATAATTGCCTCATTAGGTATACAGGACACAGGCTGTAAATTGCATTTTGCTACCTCAAGAATAAATTATACTGAAACAGTATGCTGGTCAGTGAGTGAGAATATAGTCCAGCACATGCACTTTGCATGATTCTTGAAACAAGTAATGTGTATATGGAATCATTAGCATCCAGGCAGTAAGGACAAGGTCAAATCCTTGACATTATTTGAGCTCTTCCAAAGGTGATGTAAAAAGGAACACACTCATTATGCAGTATCACCTAACATTGTACCCAAATATTTTTATGAAAGTCATTCCTGATTATTCTCTAGATTTTCCCAGTGGTCTTCCACATGTGATTGTAAGACAAGCAGAACAAGCAAAGAAGGAAATCAATCCATAGCAAATAAGGGAAAAGAGATAAGGGGAAAAATGTTAAGCTAGAATTAAAACTAGAATAAATTAAAAAATGAAAAGAAGGGAACAAGCACAGAAGTCAAAGATTTTAAATGAACTATCAGATGAGCGTCATTATAGACACTGGTCTTCTATTTGGCATAACTGCCAAGAGAATCTGTACTTCTGAAATTGTCTGACCTCACTAATTGTAGATTAAGCATCCAACAAGGTGACCCAAGTGGAAATAGAATACACAATTATTTTCATTTTTCTTAATTAACGCAAAATGACATTCCATTTATATTCTGTTTTCTTCTCTATTAACACTTAAAGAAAAAGAGAGAGACGAATGCTTGGAAATTTTTGTCCTTGGTTGAATCTTCCTCTCTCTAAGAAGATAATTTGCTCTTAGGTGGTTTAAGCATTTGATTAATTAGAACCCCCTGGTTTCTAATTCCGTGCGTAGAAACACACAGGCTTCTTATTAAAAGAGCAGAATTGGAATTGAAGAATTTAGTGCTGGTTTGTCTGAAATGTGCAGTGCTAGCAAGTGCTTCACTGGTTGTAACAGGAGTGCTGTATATTTAATAAATGAGTAGTGTTGGCAATTTTAGGAATCATACAGTAATATATTATATCACTGTGAGGCAGTAGTACCACCTATCCAATTTTCTTAATGGTTCTGAGAGGCCATTAGGACTTTCTGCTCCATTCCTGATTGTGAAAAAATGTCACTGAGCTCAGATGAAGTCAGACCCTACAAGACACGGAGGACCAAGACATCACACAGGAAGATATCTAGGTGTGCTCTCAGCTCAGTGTAGATGTTGCACTGGCTCAAAAATGATCATAAAACTTTTCCATTAAAATAGATTAAAGATAAAGTTGTGTGTTTCTTTTCCCAAGGGAAAGTAACTTTTTTTTGTTTGTTTATTTTTGACTTTTTGCTTCCTTTCTCAACACTTTTTGATAGGCCGTGTTAATTTGGGACAGCATTAATAGATTCTTGGTTTTAGTTACACCAATGCTCTAAGAAATACTGACCAAAGATTTTTTTAAAAGCATACAAAACTAAGGCTCATTTTTTAAGGTCTTTTAAAGCCATACTTAGTGCTGAATATGGTTTCCCGATCCTGTAATAGGTTACACATTGGCAAAACAAATGCTGGTTGAAGGGCTCCCTGTGTTTTGAAGGGTTCACACTTCTCTGAGCCATGGTCCAAGCACTCTGGCTCTAACAAGTGCTGCCAGCAGGAGCAACCTGCAGCTTCAGCAATGGTTGTGTGACACTCATCACACCGAAGTCAGTCACTGAACAAGGGCTTGTGAACCAAAAACTACTTATCGTTAAATCTATTGTCTACTGCACTGTTATGGTCAATAATATATATTTTTTCCCTTTGGCTAATATCTCTCCACCATTTTGAGATATTTCTGATTGAAGATAATATGTGTGAGGAGTCTAGAGGAGAAAGTTCATGAAAGCTTATTGAACAAACCAACCGCTTGCAGAATCTCATTTCTTCCAGCAGATGTGTAATTTAGAAATAATGATTTGCAATGCGGACTGTTCGCATAGTTATGTAGAAAGAAGGAAAATATTACAAGTGAAAGGAATGAAACTCTACTACTGTGATTAATGGAAAATGCCAAGGAAACATTGACACTGCCTGAAAGAGGATGCAGACACTCAACATGCTGGAAAGTGTTTCCTTATTATTTTAAAGGAGCAGAAAAAAGTACTAAAAATAAGCAAATAGGATTGAAGATTAGCTTTGACACACAGTATTCAGCCAGGGAAATATTACTAATGTTTATGGAGCAAATATAGAGAGTGTAGGCTTCTGGCATTAAAATTGTGGACAACCAGAAACATTGTTTAATAATGGGAAGTAATTTCAATCATCTTGCTCCACTCCTAGGCGAATTAATCCCAAGCGTTTCCGATACTGCAGCCTACCAACCTCCCTGTGGGCATCAAGGGGCTCAGTGGCAAGGGGACTGGTGTCAGAGAGGAAATGCTGTTCAGCCAGGTGTCTGGTTCATAGAGAAGAATCAGAAAGAAGATATTTAGTGTATAGCTCCTTGGGATACTGTGTTTTCATATACACATGCCTTTTTATTTTTTGAAGATTGGAGTTTCAAATTCATTCCTGACCAAAAACATTTATGTTATTCTTTTTTTTCTTTCTTTCTCAAAAGTCAATGTTTTCATTTGGAGATAAATCTTTTCCTGATGAGCTCTATCAAATGGAATAGTTTCTTCAATTTCTTCAGTTAGATGAAGAACCAACTTTGATATAGTTGTAGGCCCTCACAAGGCATCTTCAGTAATACCAGCTGCTGTGATTGCTATAATCCGGGACTGGAGCTGCTGCAATGATTACTAGTTACAGCCTTTGTGCAATTCTCCTCCTTGCAGGGGACAGAATTGTCTTTCCCAGGGTGAAAGATCCGATCTGTGGCTGAGGGGCCAGGATGAGCAGTGAGTTTTGTGGCTGGATGCATGCATGTGATGTAAATTCAGTACCGGAGTAAGCAAGGAAATGCAGCTTTTGACTGAGATTTGGATTATACTCTTTACAAAATGACAGGTGAAATAACTGGTAGTGAAAATTTTATGATTATATGATGCTTGAATTTCCCAACATGGACTGACTGGAAACTACTATTAGTAAAGGCAAATCTTACACAGTCCTGAACATGGCAGAACAGAGATTTATTTACCAAGCTGTCAATGAATCAACGGGAAATAGTGGTAATTTAGATTCTGGTTTTGGAGGGTTGAAGCTTTTTCAGAAAAAATTGCTCTAAAAATAACTTTGGATAGGATGATCTGTTCATATTAAATTGCAGTATGAACAAATGTAAATTAAGTTAGACCAACAAGGCTTCGAGTTTCCGTGATGGAAAACAAAACTTCCAGATTATTTAATATGATAATATCCAAGATGTAGGGAATTTCCAACCTAGAAAATTAAAAGAACTTGAAAGAGCAAATGCAGTAGGAAGGACTTCACGAAGCTGTCAATGTTGTCTGGAAAGTTGTAAATGTTGTGTTTATTCTCAGAAATGGAGAAAAATATGATCCTGAGTATTACTACACCTTTGAATTTGATTTTGACTCTGCAAAATTTTAAAAGAGACTTTGAAGATAATTAAGAGAAAAGAGGTAACATAGTTATAGCAAAGATGGATCATGTGAAACTAATCTTTTTTTTATATATATATAAAATCTGTAATTTCCTAGAAAAAGGTAATACAGCAAATGTAATCTATGTATGTTTAAGTATCTTTTACAACATTTTATAGTAAATTAATATTTAAAGTGAAAATATCGAGGATTAATGTGAAGTGGATAAAGAGTTGTTTAAAGGAAAACTTTCCCTAAATTGCATTAAAAAAATGTTGTGAGTATAGCAGAGATTATTGCCTTGATAATCAATCAGACTTAGGACTATGTTGCTTAATATATTAGTGGCCAAGGAGGTAGGAGCTGAAAATTGTATTTACAGATGACATAAAGTTTAGAGACATTATCAACACCACAGGAGTAGAGGGCCACCACAGGAAAATAATTTTGCCACTCTATCAAGCACTGAAATCCTTTGCTTAGAATATGATGTTCAGTTATGCTCATCTGTGTTCAAGAGAAATGAATGTAAACTGTAATGAGTAGACAAAACATTTGGGAGAATGGGGTCTCCGTTATTAGGGGAAATGGTTTGTTTAGCTTAGGCAAACTATGGTTCAGAGGGAATTGACAGTTCTTTATATTCAGGGGATAGTTGCAATTGTGTGCAACTGTGAGGTTGTGCCACGTAAGAGAATACAAATGGAAGGCACTAGTGCTTCTAGTGTCATTAAATTCTTAGGAAATGGTTGATAAATCCTATTCTCATCTTCAGGTTTAAAACAATTACCAGATTTTGGATCATTCTGTTGGTTCCAAACTGTAGGAAACAGAATGGTGTGAACAGAGTAAGTCCCTGTAACTCTGTGTTTCTATGTCCTTCTCTTCTGTAGTAGGAAAGCAGTTCAATCATCAGCAAGCAGATGTCTTGCGTACTTTGGAAACCCTCAATAGGGAAAATTTTATTGGTGGATTTAAATCAACCTTTGTTATGCTGCAAAGATACATAAAACATAGACAAAAAAAGGTTATAGCATGTTGTAAAGGAATTTAACAGAATCATTTGCCACATTAGTTACCTTCCATTCAGAATTTTCAGATTCCCTCAGGTTGTTCTTTGTCCCCAGACCTGCAGTTATTAGTGTGAACCTCACAGTCGTATACCAGCTGGGTGCCCTCAGATATGTATCAGGCGAGTCACATACCAAGAAGCCTGAGAGCTTCAGTGACTACTAGAGTCTGCATCCATGCAGATATTTGATAGAAGGATTAGTGAGAGAAACCATGTAAGGAAGCTAAGCAAAACTGGACAAAATGCCCATGGTATTATTACTAAGATGGACAATATATTCTATTGAATATATACTATAGATGTCCTAGTCCTACCTACCTTTTAACTTGCTAAATGTGTTGGCAATATTTCAGAACAAAACATCTGCATGGAATTTGCTATTTTTTTCTATATCCAGTAATATCTCTTCCAGTAAATGAATGTATAGATTTCAATTTTCTTACAGACACCAACTCCATAGAGTAGGTACAGACCTACTCTCTAGAGTGGGTGTCCTAAAATCCATAGTAGAAAGAGATGAAGTTCTCTTTGCTTCTGAGTCCTTACACATTTTTGCTACAGCAGTCAGGAGCATAGAGTCACTCTGAGTCTTAAATTCCTGTTATCCCTTCCTCGGCAGGAGCTCTTATTCTCTGCCAATCCCATATTCATGTAAGTCCATAAGCCTAAAGCGGGAGATTTACAGAGAAGTCTGTGAAAGTATTTTCTTGGTTCTCTATCTTATTAGCTTCTGCAGGCAGTGGGCCGACCCAGCTCATAGTTACTGCAGTATGAAACTAAGTAACGGTCTTAATAACATAGTGAAATATATTCACTATTCATAGGAGCCCTATGGTGCAAAATATATTAGATTATTTCAAAGACAGGACAGTCTGCATCTCTGGAGAAAAGCAAATGTAATTAAAATTATTTCTACTCCGCAAATTCACTTCTCATTACAAATGTTGCCACGGAGTATTCCCAATGCAATTTTCATTCAGAGTTAGAGCAAAAGATATTAGCCTTCCTGAAAACTATGTTATCTTGAAAAAAGGCACTGTATGCGTTGCCTTGAGTGAAAAAAAGAATGGAAATTAGATGTTAGATCGTATCAGATGACTTTCAGTCTTCAAATTTATATAGTCTAGGTAGGAAAATATGGTACCTGCTGAGGCAGTGATGGAAGACTTAACGACATGTGACTTCAGAGTGCAATTATATGTTATTAAATGCAGTTATTGAACATTTGTACAAAACTATGATGTATACAAATGAATCTAGACAAAACAGTGATGAACACAAACAAAAATCTTAGATTACTTAACTTAGAATACATTGTGTGGAATCTGGGCCATCAGCAGAAGGTCATCTTTAACCCTTATCTTTAACCCTTTACATTTCATTTTCTCAATTTATGTGTTCAGGAAAAAGTAGGCAGGATTAACTAGATTCACAGTGACTATGAATTTAAAAAATATGCTTCTCTCAGACTTAAAACAAATGAGAGAGAAAATAGCTTTCTGAGAAATGTGGTTATTTCTTTTACCTTGACAAAATATTTAAACAGCAGTAGGTAGAATCACCGTTCAAAAATAGAGTCTTTGAAACATGTAGTTTTCTCCTCAACAAATAATACATAGAGAATCCTTCCTGAGGGTGGTAGGAACAAGATCATGATTCTTCTTAAAAAAAAAAAAAGAATACAAAACGGATGTTGATATAGTAGAGAAAAGCTACAAGGCAGTAATTACAGAACAGTCGATACAAATAATTGAAATAGTTAAAAATACTTAGCCTGCGGGGATTCTGAACAGCATTGAGACAGACAGATGGCTGCTAAAAAAATAACATAAAAAGGTGAGCTCTATCATATCTAGATAAGGCCAAAGGCTTACATTTTTGATACACAGCTGAAATGGATGCCATATCCAAACACACTAGAAATATGTGACATACTGATGCAGCTTCTGGATGGCAGCTCAGTGAGGAGCTGGAGGCAATTCAGCATAAAGAATTGCTAGTGGTCAGACAGTGTATTTATATTTCTCTCTTCCTCAGCTTATCTTGTCCAGTTGATCACACCTGCTCTCAATTTCAACCATCCTATCTTTGTAGGTTTTGAGCTCTCTGCTGAGCAATAGGTAAGGAGGTTTCTGCACCTTGCCACAGGAATGTTCAGAGACACTTAGAAAAGCTTTCCCCTTTCCACTTCTCCCTCCTCCTCCTCTTCTCCAAGCATCGGGATGAAAAGACATTCCAGCACCTCCTGGCAAATGCCTCCCACAGGTACCACAGCCTTGGAAGCACTCTGTGGCTCTACACTTCAATTATTTCCGTCTTCTCTTTCTTTCTTGAAGAAGAGGGCAAAAGTGAAAGAACAGCAAATAACAGCCCTCTGCGGTGATTAGAAGCTGTCTTCACTAGCGAGCAGTGTGCTTCAGATCAGAAGTATGGAAAGAAATATAGTCCAGGCTCATCCAGGTTCTTGCAGAGAGTCTCCCCTTGTAGGAAGGATCAAAGTCTACATTACTTCAGGTAGCTGCCATTGGACATATAAATCAGATAATCTACAAGAAGACAACGTCTCAGCAGTCCCTATTGTAGAGGGTGGAAAGGATTCATTTAATGTCCTTTGAAAAGTCGCAGTTGGTGGTGGTGTCCAGCTGTGGGAGGTGCTAATCAGGTATCTTAGGCAGGGAGGGCAGTAGAGACCTTTTCTTCTGGGCTGCCCTCCCTTTGTGTGCTTGAATTCAAACTATTTCAATCTTGCCACCAAGCAACTGCAGCCATGTCATGTCAGTAGTTTTTATAGAGTAACAGCAGATTTACCTTCTCTTGAGAGGCCTCACACTCTGGCAACAGAAACATCAGTGCTAATTTTGAATTCCCTCGCACCATTTCTCCTAAGTCTGTAAAAGCCTTGAATTCCTTGTATTTGAAAAATACATACCTACAATTCAAAACCAGGACACAGCTGGAGATCTACAAAGCATTCTTCAAATTACTTTAAATTCTTGTGAAGAAAGCTTGATGGGAACACTGCAGGAAAAAACAGGCATTTTGCTGACACGTCAGAAAGCTCTACCGAAGCAATGGTCCCTGAGGTGCCTGTAGTTACTGTTTCAGGTTTGGGCACACACAGTCTCAGCTACAATGCAGCCACAATACTGTTGGCTGTCAATGTTTCTGTAGTCTCAGAGGGGAGATAACAGGTCTATTTAATTAACATTGGATACAGTTTTCCATAATATATGAATCAGTTTACTTGCAGGGTTTTAAGCTTTTGTGCAGTGAGTTAACTTTAGATCAAATCCCTGAGATGAGACGGGTTGTGCCATGTAAATGTCACTGTTGGCAAGGTTTGTGCACATGCTGAATTCCCTACTGTGCGCACCAGA
The DNA here is from genome assembly GCA_034781795.1 of Crypturellus tataupa. NCBI lineage: Eukaryota > Metazoa > Chordata > Aves > Tinamiformes > Tinamidae > Crypturellus > Crypturellus tataupa. The sequence goes on from JAWLRI010000738.1 coordinate 2,338,388, forward strand.
CAAGGATGCAGGCCTGATACCACTACAATAAATATGCCAATAAATACTGCAAGCAGGGCTTCATCACCATCAGATATTAATAATGTGCAGGCTCCAGATTCAAATATTGTGAGAGTCACTGATGAAGAAATTTTGACTATGCAAGAAGATTTAATCAAAGAGTTAAAATTCAGTCTAGCCTGATCCCATAAAGCAGAACTTACTTCAGCTATTACTTGGAGCAAGAGATAAAGAATTACAGAAAATTAAAAACTAGACTTGAGTGATATTATAGGACAAATTGAATCTGGTAAATGACAAAATCTGATCCATAATGACAACAAAGTAGCATGCTAAACAAGGCCTTTGTGATCAACAGCATTCAAGTCCATAGGATTAGTAGGAGTAGGATTACAAGGAGTTCTTTTCAAGCTCTGAAGTGCAAAGATATACTATGTCATAGGTTTGATGAATAACACCAAGATATACTGCTTGGGAGTAACAAAGTCTCCTCAGAATTTATTAGAAGGGATAAACTTTTCTATGTTAATTAAGTGCTATATGAATTTGCATCAATATAAAATTATTCAGTCTGGAAGGGACCTCAGGGGTCCCTAGTCCTGCTCAAATCAGGATCAATACTGAATTTAAATCAGGCTGTTCAGGTTTCTTGGATATTGAAAATCTTTAAGGATGGAGATCTGTAACCCTGTAGTCTCACAATATGCCATTGCCATTGCTAGTAACATGCTACAGGCTTCATATAAAATCTGCAAGCCTCAGGAGAAAAGCTCACCAGGCTGCTTCTGTCTAAACTGGGCTTGACTTGCCCAGTTGGTTTTGTTTGATTTAGCTACAACAGCAATTTTTCATCTGATCAGGTGGCCATGCCTAATCTGTTGTACTTTCGCATATCTTTCTATGGTACAATCATAGTTTTATGCAGACAGTAGTAACAAGCAGTTATTCTGTGTAGAATGAGATATTTATGATTCTAGCAGAATGATCTAGTACAGGGAAAAACCAGCCTAGTACGACAGCAGAGCTGGGTCACAGTGTGCTGTGAAGAGCCCACGGGCATGGGATGAAGACAGGTGGGACACAAGCTCGGCCCTGGAGACATCATGGCTGTAAACAACTCATTCATGGCCAGTCAAGAAAATGCAGACCTAGAACTGGATAAAAAAATTTTCTTTAGTGACAGACAGAACAAAGAATAAGTATCCAACATACGTAAAATGCACCACATATACTAAATTTGGACATAATGTGTACTTGCAGGCTAATTAAGAAAGAAAAAGGTATAAAAATGTGTTAGGAAGCATATAGGAATGAACTACACTGAGAAATAGGAAAACATCATTGTCATTCACCTCTAGATGAAAGACTCACAGCGGGGAACATAACACTAGGAAAAGGAGGAGGAACCAGCAAGGTGTATTTTTATACTGTAGTAAATTTCAACAGGAATATTATTAAGATCGATTCCCTACGGAAGAATGTACTTTTTATTGTATTTCTTTAATTATTAAATCCAGACTATAATGGCTCTTAGATTAGTCCTTTAAGATTTCAATCATACTAACAATAAATTTGTAAGGTGTGTTTCTTTTTTATTCCACAAACAAGCTTTTGAATGCAAATGATTGCACAGCTCCTCTTGGCAATCCATTCCAATCCTCTTCAGAAATGTTGCCCACATTTCTCAATAACAAGTCCAATATCCACTATTACCTCTGTGATATTTTATTTTGTTTGGCAAGAAAACAGAAGCACAAACAATAGATGAACAGGTCATATTGTATCGCATCAGCTCAGAAGGACATAGGCTGAACCTTACCAAATGCCACTAGCGATAGGCAGTCATCTTTTCTTAGGAAGATGATTCTTCCAGCATGACTGGAATCTAATCTTGACATTACATAGAAGTAGTTTGCAGGTATCACAGTTTAGCACCACTAAAAAAATGATAGGCATTATGTTGGTTTCATAGGTTTATTTCTTGATTGTTTTTAAAGAAACTTCATCCTTATGTCTGCTTGTGGTACAGGTTAGCATCACTTCAGGGAATCCCAAGCCAGCCTCAGGCAACCTTGCAGAAACTTGCCTGAAAGCCCAGACCCTCAGAAGCCCAGCACCAACCTTAACTGATCCTGCAGTATTGCAGCTGCAATTCCCGATGCCTCAGACTGTGGAGTTACGGTGTTACTCATCTAACCTCCTTGGGATAATATTAAGGCCATTATGTCTGGGGCAAGAATGTCTAAAAAAAAATCACGAGAAAATATTTCACTGTTCTGTCTTGTGCACAGAAATAGAGAAACTACTCTTGAAGCCTTAGGTACAAACAACATGCAGATGATTTTTCTATCAAAGGGCTGTACACAACAGGATTCAGATGAGATGAGATATATATTGCCTAATGGTCTGTGCAGTAACTTGAGCTTATACAAAGCATGAACTCGTGTCTTTACTGACATTTAAATAAATAAAAAAATAAACAGATCAACAGCTGAGCATAGGATAGTTTACTGTTTGTTTCACCAGCCTCAATATGTGTTTACACAAGGATAGCTTTGAAGAAATTACACAGACTGCTGGCACAGTTAGTGCCATTATTTAAAACTACTCCCTTATTACATCTGATTCAACAAAAGGTAAGTGGTTTTCTGACAACAAGATGCCCTAACAATTCTAAGCATCTTAATTTGATATTAGAAATGATTTTTTCCAATTCATTGTTGTGTGGTATGTTACTTGCTATCCTGTTATTCCAAGTAAGCTGTGGCCAAAAAATTTACAGGTGGCTCATGATAAACCTCAAGTCACTTCTAGAAGACAAACTTAAAAGTGGAATGTGAATTGGATATTCCAGTTGAAATTCTTGTGGAATATTTTATTACTTACAAAATTCCTGACATGACAAGGTCAATACATTGCCATTGCAGCCCGACCTGCCTATGCAGCACAGTGGAGCTCACGCAACCAGCCCATCAGCTCACGCAACCCTTAACTGTTGCTCTGCTGTCCTCTTGACAGAAAATGTGCAGAAACAGCACTCCAGGCTCGAGTCACACCGGCTTCTGTAGCCACTTCTTATTTGCCCTACTGTTTTCAGCACAGAAGAAAATCGAAATGAATCAGTATCAGACCAAAAAACACAATTCACTACCCTAGATTTTGAGACGTCTTTTTTAAAGGGCAAAAATAAGATGCAGAGAAGATCACAAGAATATTATCTTCAAGCAATCCAGAGAACCTGGAAATATTAATAAAATTTAGAAAGAAGATTTAATGACTGTTAACTGAAGGAAAGTGGGAAAACCTTCACTGTGGACTTTCCTTAAACTTACTCTGTTCTAAGAGGCATGTTAAGATGTAGTTTGCCAAACATTTTTGAAAGGCCTATTCAGCTCTCAGTAAGTAAAAAGATTCCTTGCTTCTGACATGGGTTGAATTTGCCACTGGACAGTAGGCTACTACAAAGCAGCATTTATAGATTATTTTGAGGTCTTATTAAATGCATGTCCTTGTACAGGCTCTCAGCAGAAGGGTAATTTCATTCTGCAGAATATACCACATATTTCCTTGTTTGGGAGATTTATACTGCTTTTCTCCCCCATTGTATATTGCACTGTATATTGCCATATATAGCTTTGCCATTCTGTTACAGTGTCATTAGATAAGAAAAGATGCTATTGTAATACACACAAACTGGCAAGCAACATCAATGTTGTGGTAGGAAGCTTGAATCTAAATTCGGCAACTAACATGCACTAAGTTTGGCAGAGTTTTCAGTGCCGTTCCTCAAAAGACAGAAGTGGCAAACAGAATAAAAGGCTTAATACTTAAGGAAAGAAAACTTAAGAATTCACTCAGAGGACAAAGAGCAGCAGCTACACAGAGGAGCAGTTCAGGGCACAAAAGGAAAAATGAGGCAGTCTTTTGAGAGAAACTCAAGGAGGCAGATGACAATTAGGTGTCAGTAAGTTCTCATTAAAAGTGGATGGTTTCCAGACTCAATTAAAACAAAATGCTTTGCAAAGATCTTTCTGGAGCAGCAGAGAGGAAAAAGGAGAAACATTAAAACCTTTATGGGGCTAAAGTGTATTACAAAAACCTTTTCATTGTTGTTTGGGTAGAAGGTGAGGAAGTCAAATTTTGAATCTGCAATTCTATCACACAACTCATATTTCTGATGCTATAAGCTTGCAAAACAGATGTGTTCAAACTAGTACAGAAAAAGGGATAAAAGAGGAAAAATAAAAGAGAATTATTGTGCTATGTTTTCTTTCAGTGTGTTAAAAATAATGAACTCATTACAACTTTCATTTTTGAGAATAGCCTACAGTACAATTATCTTAGAAGAACACACAGGCTTTTCACAAGTGAGACACAAAGCAAACGCTTTTGCTGGCTGATTTGAAGAAATGATGCCATCGAAGCCACAAGGCTGATGCTGCTGTCCCTACCAGCCACCCTAGCGCGGGGTGGCTCCCCGAGTCAAGTGTGCTGAACCAGCAACATTCCCATGCTTGAACTTAGCTTGTTGCTGTCTTGCACGCCCATGCTTATAACATCATTCATCCGGGCTGAGTGCAGGCCAAAGCTGTGCCCACATGCCATGACCTCCAGCTGGCTTTGCTGGTCAGCGAGTGCTCTGAATGTGCTGCACTGCTCAGACAGCGCATGAGCATGGCCTTTAGCTGCGCTAAGATGCACCCAGGATGGCAAGAAGACTAACAAGGCCTGTCAGGGAGCTATCGACACTTTTCTCACTGGGCTGAGCACACACATGAGGAGAGTTTCAAGCAGGTTTCTGCTCTCTGATATTGTTGGCTGTAGCTCCATGCAGGTGGGACACCAAACAGTCAATGTGCATTTGCTAGATGTAGCCTCCATCCCAGGGCCTAGGAGGGAAATCACACCAACTCCCACTGCTCAAGAGGGAGCCAGACCATGTGCCCGCCTCAAAAATCACCTGAGATGTCACTGAAAGCATCAATGATTTTGCTCAGTTTGGTTCTTCAAGAAACAGGAAATTAGGCATGGAGATTAAAACACCCAAATGCTGGTGCTTGTGTGATAGTGTTTAAGCACCCATTGCACTCAACAGGGACAGAGAACAGGATTTAGTTACTCAAACACTGCCTTTTGGTGGCATCTCAGATGCTGTAGGACATTCAAGGTATCCACTGGCAGACAAAACACCTGGTCTCCAGCAGACCCACACCTCTTCTGGAGTAGTAGTTATGACCCACAGGGAAACAGTGGGCACCACTCCATTACACTGCGACAGCTGAGCTGATGCTGGATCACCTCCACACCAGAGCCATGGCACCGTCTGCATTACCATGTTCTCTGCGTGGTTCAGAGCTTCTCCGTTGGACTTGGTCGGAGCAGGGCCCCCAAGGCTGCCTTCACCCAGCTTGGCACTGCTGCAAGCTCACTGTCTCCTAGGGCGTGGAAGTAACATGCTCAGCCTGCAGTGCTGTCTTCTGTAATTTTCTTCTTGTCCCCCTTCTCTCTTTTTCCCCCAAGGTTTCCCATTTCCTTAGGCAAAGCCTTTCTTTGGTCCTCAAGGATAAGCACAAATAACTTACTTTATACTTGTTCTGATGTGAAAAAAAAAATCTAACTTTCTACACAGCGAGTTCTTGCTGTATAATACTCAGAAGAATGAGTACAAAATGCTGAAGAGTGGTGGCATCTTTCAAAGTCATTCAAATGGAAGAATTTGATGTCCTTCTCTCAGTGGTGTTTCCCCATCTGACTGAATATCAGTTTCCCACTGAACAATCCACTGCAAACTCCCTTTTCCTGCCCCCAAACTGGCCCTAGTTACCATGGCATAATCATGAGGTTGTAGAGAAAGTAGAATTTTTCAGCCTCATGGAAGTAAGAAAAGGGACCAGAGGGCTGGACTGACAGCTCAGAAGAGCCTTGGTGAGCTGGTCTTCTTGCTTCTGCTGTTTGGAGGTAAGAATAGGAAAGGCGCAGTTCTTCCCCCTGCAAACTAATTCCTCCCACATCCTGATCCTCTCCTATGCAATGTACCTAAGCTATGGATGTGCCTATCTATTTCCTCCAAACACATGGTCTTTTTTTTTTTTTTTTTCCTTGCTAGAGCAGGCAAGTAAATATTACAGGTCACTATTTCTCTACCCACCATGATTAATCTATTACTTACCCTTGGCCTTGACAGTAGGACCTCTGTGCAATCACCTCAGCCAGTGTAAACAGATATTTTTATTTTCCTAAGATGAGAGTGAATTGAAGCATGCTAGAAACAGCAGTCAGATCCTCTCCTCACTTCTACCTCTGCCTCATCCCAGATTATCCTATTCATTTTCCTAGAATGATGGCTGAACCAGACTAAGTTTGAGGGAATCGGAATTAAGAACTCAGCACTCCTAGGGTTTGTCTTCTTTTGCAATCATTAGTTTGAATTCATGCACCTGGATGCCTTCATCTGTGCTCAGTTTTTGTGAGCGCAGGCAGTCGGCGAAGCTCCACGTCAGCCATGTGAGTGATGCTGTTAGCAGGGCCGCTGTGATTAGATTCGCCAAGTGGCTGCACGGAGCCGTTGATGACTTGTCATTCTGGCTGATCCATCCTCATTGCTCTAATCGCTTGAGCTATGCAATTGCAGAGATAAAACCGGGGCATGCTTCTAACCCACTGTTTATTTGAGAACTTATAACCTCACCTCCTATTAGTGCTTCTAGTCCATTAACTTACATAGCACAGGCCTGTACCAGCTGTAAACTCCATACCGGAGATCATTATACGTTGTACTGAAAATGTCAGGGACAGAAAATATTGGTTCTTTGTCATAACTCCAGCAGAGTCATTTTTCAGATTGTCTGGGTAATCCTGCTTCTGGAGTGGTGTTTCTTGGCATGCAGCAGTGCCTCAATTGCAGAAATATTATACTTCTGTGATGCTGTTGCAAATAGCAAGAGCTTTCTCTGTCCCTTAAGCTCATGATAGCATCATGAGAAGAACATTTCCTGGGAAATAACCCTAATTTTAAGGCTGCAGCTCCAAACGGGTAGCTACCCTTTGCTATTTGTGAGCACTTCAGTTCATGAACAAATGAACATAAAGCAATTAGACAGTGATTGCAGGACGTGTATTCATTATCTTAGCCCTCTGTGAGTTGTATGTCTAAGCTGGTTGGTCATCCAGGCTACTGCTGTTGTAAGGAGGGACAGGGATGAGTACCTCTATGAATGCTGTTTATTCTTTCCTTGGTGACTTCCAGGAAAAATAGTATTATGAAATGCCTGCTGCTTTGATAGGTGAAGTTCAGTGAGATGAATCCTACCTTACTGCTCTCTGCCAAAAGGAAACAGATCCACGATCCAGCCCCTTTGCCAAGACATGGCAGACATTATGTTTGCCCATATGGAGTAGCACTCTGGATTCTTGTGCTTGGAATCAAAGAGGAATTCCCTTTATATTAAAAAGCAAAACAATCTGCTCAGAAATAAGTGCAAAGCCCTTAGGAATATGGAATAGGTGCTCTTTTCTGGATGCCAGGGCCAATTTCATGCTCTGTTAGATCATTTATAAAGCTCCTTGGCTCTCTATGCAGTAAAAGCATGCAGAGTACAGAGTGAAAACATAAAGAAACATTGTATGCAAGATCTCAAAATAAAATGTTGATGAGGAAAAGCAACAAAAGATATGGGATAGGGTGGGCATGCTTTGCATTTCTGGTAACAGCTGATATGTGTGTAGTGACAGTACTAAATCCTTCTATATTGGGTCTACACCTCCTTTGCAAAGGGAATTTTGCTGTATGAGATGTGAGGCAATGAAAATCAGGGTCATAATATCCCACCGAGCTTCTGAGTCATCTTATTGCACTGGAATAAAGGCATTCTAGAAAATACAAGCCATCTGTGATGTTAAATGCAGTTATCTGATTTGCCTTAGTAAATGCCCACAAATCACCACCAAATGCTTAAATTTTTCAGCACTATACTGAGCCATTCATGAGCAGGTAAAGGCTGCCATTGCTAAGATGTTATCAACTTTGATCATTATTAAGTTGTTACTGTCTGCAATAACATTACCGCCTCGATCTAAACCCAGCGCAGAAGGATTTTAAAGAGAAACAGGTCTTTTTTTTTTTTTTGCTTTGACCTTCAGAGGATCACACTTGTTCTGTTATTACATTGAAGTCTATGCAGTATTGACTGCTATTTACAGCCTTGTCCTACTGGCATTGAGCTAAGTGACAAATATTACCAGTGCTAAAGATCAAATCCCAAGTTCTCTGCTCTAGATTTCCATTTGTTAGAGCTTCTGTACACAGAGAATCCCCCAGACAAACCATTTTTTTCCTCATTACCCAGTAATTTTGCCCAAGCAGCATTTTATGACAAGCCACAGTGTAAATTCAGACTGCCAGATGCCAGGAAATTCCAGACAAAACCGCTATGCTTGTACAAATTAAATATTCTGGTTGTATGCAGTAAGCCCAGTGTGCCCGGGATGCATCAGCCCTAATGTGCAAGTACAGAGGATGATCTTGATGTGCCTGGCTCTCTACAGATGTACATGACCTACATTGCACCAGCTCATGCATCTACCTCTGCAGGAGTGGGCTGAATACTCAGCCAGTAAAAATCAGCATAAAATCATCAAAACAGGCATGAAGAGAAGGCTCAAGGAGGATCTTATAAATGTTTATAAATATCTGATAGGAGCATGGAAAGAGGAGGGGGCCTCTTCTCAGCGCTGCCCACAGACAGTATAAGAGGCAATTGGCATTTATTGAAATACAGAAAACTCAATTTTAACATGAGAAGAAATAGTTTTTTTTTTTAACTGTGAAAAGTAATAACATTGGAATAGGCTTCCTAGAGAGCTTATGGATCCCTAGCCTTGGAGATATTCAAAACCCATCTGGACACAGCTGTGAGCAGCCTGCTCTCTTTGGCCCGTCTCTGAGCAGTGGGGTGGACCTGACAATGTCGAGAGGCACCTTCCAAACTCAGTAATTCCTTGGTTCTGTATTGCAGTTTCCTGAGAGTGTTCAATTGTTCTAGATGGCAACAAATTCAATTTCAGCAAATAATGGCAAAAGCCATGGCTGTTTAAACAAGCTACCCAACTGTATCGGCTCAGTACACCAGTTTGTCACATTGACCTGCTACGGTAGGTTGTTCTTGATAAATGTCTAGCTCCTAACACTCCTCCTGTTAGGTCTGTCACCCTCATTTTCTTCGAGGAACACTTATGCAGAAGGCACAGTTTGATCTCGTGATTCACACTCCAAAGGAGAGCAAGGAGAATGCTCTGTGTATTACTTTTCTCTGAAAAAAAAGGGATTCAAAACATTTACTGGGAAAGCTGTCATTCACTGCTCTCAGAGCTCCAGTAGGAACCCAGCTGGGGCTATCACTGAAACAGCCAAGTTCTGCATTGGTGTGAGGAACGCACTCCTTTGGCTTTCATCATGGGTGGAGAATGCTAACAATGATATATAGTCCTCTGGTCTTCAACACCTAATCTAGGAGCCCGCTCCTGTTTTTATGCATTTTAAACTTCCTCTGGACAAGCTCCAATCTACACATGGAAAAATAAAAAGTAAAGAAAACGTCTGGACTATTTGGGGCATTTCTGTGTCTGGAGCCTTGATGTAAGCAGGTCATAAAGCCTACATGGTGGAAAGAAATTTCAGTATATGTATATAAATCTTTTAGACAGTTCTGGCATTCTTGTTCATGGTGTCTGCTTTATCACCACAATTTGCCTTTAGCCATTTTGTATCTTCTCTTGAAAATTTATGCACTAGTGATTTATATACACATCTTTGTAGAGCTCATACTCTCTGGCCACCAAGAGTACAGTTATGTCTGCCCTGCGGCAGGTCTGCTGCACGACAGTGGGTTGCACTGCAGAACCTCTAACAGCAGATCTGCAGCAAGTGACCAATGGCAGGCTAAACTTTGCAAACTTTGGGCAACTTTGATAAATTTTATTTCTAATTGTGCATATAAATCCTTTAGACATAAACCACTCACCTAGTCTGGGACTAGGACTGAATTCAGGCACATACAGACTCCTCTATGTTTGGAAAGTAAGGGAGTCCACTCCAAACGTCAGGACTCAAAGTGAGGGTCTCATTTGCAAACCTTGCTAGGAAATCCTTTAGACATAAACGGTTGACCAAGTCTGAGACTAACATTGGATCCAGTGGCTCACAGACTATCCTGAGGATTTTGGAAAGCAGAAGAGTCCATTCCGAACCCCAACTAAACAGGGGGGTCTCCCTACCATTTCCAGCCACCCCCGTCCTCCACGCAGTAAATGCCTGGGTGAACCTTTCCATCAAACCTCATTCAATCGTTGTCTATTTATGATCAAACTTTGTTGAGTCACTATCTGACCTCACTAAAACACATTGCTGCTTCCCTCTTATTCCTCACTCATCCACGACACCCTGTTGGAGGGGAAGACTAGTTTACATCTTCCTCCAGCGGTAACTGCCCCAGCTGAAAACATTGCTGTAGTCAGCTCTTCCTCCCTAGCTCAGTGATGCAGTGCTGATTCCTGGGATCTGTCAGTGCACGCTCCCATGTACTTCAGGCAAAATGAGGTGCGTTGGTCACAGCGTTTCACAGAAGCTGCAGAAGTGAAGCCAGATCTTTTTAAATTAAAAAAAAATAGCAAAGAGCAAGTGGATGCCCAAGAAAGAAAGGGATGTATAAGTGGATGATGACAAGCAGATGTGGGCAGAAGCAGCTGGTAACTCATCCCACAGGCCCAGTTGTAGACAGGAGATGCTTAAATGAGCTGGAGGAAGAAGTCAGTTGTGGTAGTGTAGTCTGCACTGCAAGACAGGCTGGAGCTGAAACAACAGATGTGACCGAAACCCACACTGAACCTCAGGGGAGGCACCGTGACAAGGACAGAGCTCTCCTTGACATAAATGAGAGCATGATCTGCTGTGTCTGAGTACACAGAGTTGATATAAAGTGTGTCGCACCTCTGAAAACCCAGAGGCACCTCAAGCCAGAGGGAAAAAAGCACTACCCTCACTTGCATGTGCTGGTACATGCAAGCAGACACACTGTGATGGGAGCAGGGAACTGGCAGGGGTTACATGCCACAGCTTTTGTGCCAGGTTAGCTTTCAACAAAGTGGAAGACTCTGCAGGCTAAAGGCAACTGCAGAGGGCTGGGAGAAGATAAATCACTGCTCTACATAGCAGTACTAGTTCACAGTAGCCAAGAATGTCCTTAGGACCACAGGAAAATTTAGGTAGAAGGGTAACTTGAGAGGTCTCCAGCCCAATGTCTTGCTCCAAGCAGAGTCAGCAATGAGAGCAGACCAGGTTGTTCAGGACTTTATCCAGTCGGGGCTTGAAAACCTCCTAGGATGGAGGCAACACAAACTCTCTGGGCAACCTGCTCCAATGACCAACTGTGTCCACACAGCAAAAAAAAAAAAAAAAAAGATTTCCTTGTACCCAGCCTGACACTTTCTTGCTTTCATTTATACCTGTTCTCTTCCATCCTCCCACACCACTTTCACACACCACTGTGAAAAGCTTGACTCAGAAAGCTGCTGTCTGAGACAGCCACAGCCATGGTCCATCAAGTCCTACTGCTGATTTGTAACTGTCTCATTGGGAAAGTCGTCACCAACTTGCTTTAGGAGGAAAAGATGTGGCATGTTTCCAAGCTTGAATGAAACTATGCTTTGGTTTATCACAAAATAATGTGTGAATTAAAGAGCTCATCATGTTGTTTGAGGATGGCAACAGTTCGTACTACTCTCTGTGCATGACTTAAAACATAGATGTTACTGGAGAGTAGAGTCTGTACATTTTGCATGTACAGACTACTGTCAGCCTGAAACACAGAAAGATCATGGGAGTAACCCATCTACATTCCCTTCCCTGTTTTCTGAAATAAGAGATTTTTAAAAATGTATCTGAGTATTCTGAGTACTCTAAAATGCAAAATTTCAAAACATTCTCCGCTGCCTGGAGGGGAAGACACTGATTACACAAGAATCTTTATTTAAAAATAAGTAAATCAACCAGTTGAACAGAAAAACAAGAGAAATACCAGGAACTGCAACACAAAATACACTTTGAAGATATCAAAAGCTTCTGCCTGGTTTCTGAGTCTCCTGCAGGCTCCTATATGCACTATAGGCAGCATTTGGGGTTAATGATTTATCACATAAGGTATTTTTAAGAATAAGGAAATGCAGGTGTTTAATATAAAGAATACTCAAAATATATTTAGCCAATAGTTAAGATACAGAATATTAATTATACAATTTAACTGTAATAGGTCATGGCAGAACATTATTTTATAAAATGTTATGAGACAAGACTCTAAACAATACAAGGTTACTACACTATTAAAACTTGCTTGCCAGTGCCTTAATAATATACTGTTGAAATAATACTACACCTATTTTAAACACATTTATTATATCTCTGGGCAGACTTCAGTCTCCCTCCCTCCTTACAGCAAAAAGCACTGCATATTATATGCAAATAAATCTCCAAGTGCAATATTTAATAGCTTTTCGAAATTCATCTTCATCCCGAAACAATTTTTTTCTGAATATTATTGTTTATACTTTAATACGTAGCAGAACTTGGTTCATTCTGTGATGGCAAGACTGGATCCCACAAACTTAAGAATTTTTTTTAATGGATGAAAACATGAGGATTAAGTCTAAAATTCAGTTTCTCCCCTTTTCCTGAATGCTTAGTTGAGTTACGGAGCACTTTCTTCTTTCAAAACTGGACTCCTACAGAACATTAATAACATTAATGTGGATATTTAAGAGATTGCACCTATCGTATTTTATCGCCCTATCTTTCAGGTATTTGCATGACACTCAGCAGGTCTTCTCAGGAAATGCCACAAGAAAGCAAATAAACTACCATGCAAAGCAGAGTATGCACAGATATCCCACTCCCCTCAGTCCAGACCTGGAATCCCCCATCCCTAAGGCTGCGTTTCCAGGCATTTGCTTGGCTCTGAACAAGAAAAAGGGAGAGGAACTTGGAATTCTCTGGTTTCCAATTCTACCACTGAATTTACTGCTAACTTCCACACTGTAGTGTCCTTAAAAGTTTTGTCAGAAACTTCCGTGTTCATTGCCAACCCGCCCAGGGTGTGTGCTGAAAGCAAGCCCGACGGACCGCCCTTCTCTTCCACTTTTGGCCCTAGCTACCTATAGAAGTAACAAAGGAGAAACCCCACTTCTTCCCCATCAATATCCATTTTGAATACTTATATCTATGTGTGCTCCTTCCATACGTCCCCTAAAGGTAAATGTACCAGGCATCAATTACCTTCCAAGTCCCTGTTGATTTCCATGTATTGATTCCTTGCCATATGCAATAATCCAGACATGGAGCAGACATGGGCAGGTGGGATGGTTCTGTGGGAGGGCTGTTGTTATCACACCTGAGCCTGCTGACATCTGATTGGTCTTAATTTCACCATCACAGTCCAAGCTCATTCAACTAAGCAGATTATGGCCAAAAATGCTCAGTAGTGGCTGTCATCCTGTTTGCCTCTGGTGACATCTGACTTGAGGTCCTAAATTTTCAACTGTTTGTTCAGCTGCTCCTGAAGGATGCTCTGTGTGCATGTGCTTAAGCAACAAGAATAATCAATCATGTTTGAAAATCCTAGCTTATTTACAGTAGAAGTTTAAAGTATCTATCTCACTATCAGGCCTATCAGATAAAGACAAGTAGAGATCTCACTGCTTTACAGGAAGAACCTACCAGTAAGAAAAAATACTTAATGACTAAAGATTACTTAAATCTTAATGATTATGATTGAATTTTTGCAAAGTGGAAGGAGAATAAAAAGAAAAATGATGTCGTACAACAGTGTAGCGATGTACACAGTCCTGGTGTCTTAATTAGACTCAAGAACTTTTATAGCAGAGCTGTGCTCTTGAAGGATGTACTTTGATCTAATGTTAGTTGGAACAAGCCCTACCCAGATATAATTCGAATGTCTTAGGAGCCTTTTGTTAGTATTGCTTATTTAATCTGGTGACCTAAGGCAAAGTACACAGCAAATTGACTTTTGCTGCTACAAACTGTGTCTGTTTTAAGGAACTCTTAAGAGAAAGATTAGAAGAAACACGTCTGGAGAAAGACATGGTTAAAAAGAGAAATAAGCAAGCAAGGAAGTAGGATGAGATAGCTCTTGGAGTTGGGAAAGCTGGTCTTTTTCTACTCTATAATTTAAAAGGATGTTTTTAGAAAGTTAGCTAGCTCACTCTGATGTTTTTGAAAGCTCTGCTCAAAACAGATTGTACTTTACCATACGTTAATTCAATCAGCTCACAGTCGCTTTTCTCTAATGAGTGACATACATTAAGTTACATTTTGCCTAATCTTGACCAGAGTTTTAGACATTTTTGATATCGTTAAATACTAGGTTTCATTAGCTATCATGTAACTTCAGGTATTAAACACTAACCCCCTTAACGTCTTCAATGCCCTATTTGCCAGCTAGACATAGCTATAATTTTCCTGTTCTTTAGCAGGCACAAAGTTGTAATTAAAAACTTTTAAAGTTTTTTTTTTAAAGCTTTTTTTTTTTTTTCTTTTAAAGGACTTAGTAATACCGTATTCACTGGAGCTGTCCTCAAGGACCACAACTGAAACATAGTTAGTCAGAAATTCAACATATTAGAGGGGATAGGATGCCCGTACCACTTGAGCCAGATTCTTGGTGGCTATTCACATTGCTTCTAGATTCATTCTAAGAAAGAAACCCCATACCCACGCGTTAACTGGATGATTACAACAACTTATCTTCAAATATTGCAACTGTTCCTGCTTGAGTGGTTAAATACATGAGTTTGAAACAAAATGTCAGAAAAATCACAAACATTTATGCAGTGTTGCTGAGAAAAAAAAAAGTCCAAAGGTCTGTGTGTATCACATGTATTTGAAAACTGTGGAACCTGCAACACCCTATTATCCTGACAGAGAGTGCTTGAATATCTACTGATTTCACCCAGTACAGGGAGTCTGGTGTGGTTGTAGTGCAGGTGGAAATACCAGCATATCCTTACCGTGGTTGTTATTTATAACGCATTGTAAGTATACACAGACACATGAAAGACACTGTTGCTGCTCCAGGGAGCTTGTAACTTGCCTCATATACAATACAAAGGGTAATAGTTCAAATGCATATGAGAGCAAAGAACAAGTGAGAGCTTCAGGGCAAAGCTGGTTTCAGGAAAGTGTTAAGGTTTAAGGTTGTTCTGTATAGAGTTTAGTTTTCCTTCATAAAATAAATAAGAAAGACCTAATTTTATTTTAATTGCTACAGATATTTTGAGAATGTCAGAATGCATGGGGTTTATTCTTTTGCACACTGCATGTTCTTGCATTCTAATTTGAACTAGTGGACATTTATTTTGCAAAAACAATCAGTCTTAAATAATATTCATTAGCTGCAATAACTTGTGGTAAGAAAGAAAATGTGAAAATATTTTCACACCCTTTCTCCATGTACCTGTGCATACTCAGTCCCTCTTACGCTGTCCTCTTCATTTTAGTGCTGACATGACTGAAGGAACTCACAGACTCTTTGGGTAGGTCAATATTTGTTATGAAAGCAAGACAGAGATATTTTTGAAGGAGAAAAATCTTCAAAAACTTTTTTGAGACTTTGCAATGAACCTAGGAAAGGTCCAACCCCAAACTCTTGCTGACGACAAATATCCCGGGACAGACTCTGCTTGGCACAGGATTTGGGAGATGCTGAAGTAAATTCAATGCTTATTTGCTCTCTTCCTAATCTCCTTCATTTTTTGGGGGGGATTTACATGTGTGACCTGTCAGAGTTGGACAGGATGAAGACAATAGGTGAAGAAAGACTGAATTTACCCATGCATTTTCTGTACCTTTTCCTTCTACCAGGAGAAAAGGAAAATCTTTCAGTGCGTGAGTGGGAGAATATGGGGCAAAGCCGATGGCCAGAGGAGACCTGGAAACCAGGCTCAGGTTCAGCCTGAGAACTGCTGGGAATAGCCATGACTGAAACATCTTGTGAAATGGTTTTCTGGAGTTCGCGCACCCAATGTCCTCCGTCCCTGCAAGGTAAGCAGCGAGGTGCAGCATGGCACCAAGGCCTCAGCGTGTCTTCAAGGGTGGCCCTGCGTGGGAGAGGAGCCCACAGCACAGCATGGGGGCACTGTCGGAGCCGCCGTCACTAGCAGCACCAAGCGATGCCACAAGCCCACAGTGAAACGGGGCGCCCGCACGTGAACGACAAGGTGGCTGCGGTGACGGGCACCGAACCTGCTTGTCCAGGCACAACTCGAGAACATAAGGGCGGGTGGCCGGGAGCAGGGGTGCTCACGGTGCCCGGCTGGTGAAGCTGGTGCAGACCGGCGTGAACCATCATAGACAGGTACAGACCGGTGTGAACTGGCACAGACCAGTGTGAACCAGCACAAACCAGTACAGAGCAGCACCAACTGGTGCAACTAGTGTGAACCAGCACAGGTCGGTACAGACTGGTGTGAACTGGTGCAGACCGGTGTGAACCAGTGCAGACTGGTAACAGCCTGGTGCTAACCGGTGCGGACCGGTACAGAGCTGCATGAGCCATTGCAGAGTGGTGTGAACTGGTGCAGACCGGTACTGAGAGGCACGAACTGGCGCAGAGCGGTGTGAACCGGTGCAGACTGGAACAGGCTGGCGCCAACTGGTGCAGACCGGTAGACAGGGGCACGAACCAGTACAGACTGGCACGAACCGTTGCAGAGCGCTGTGAACCGGCACAGACCGGTACAGACTGGCACGGCACGGTGAAGAGCGGTACGGGGAGGCGCAAACCGGCGCCGACCGGCACAGGCTGGCACGAAGCTGCGCAGAGCGGCGCGCGGCGGGGCCGGGACTACATTTCCCAGGGAGCCGCGGCGCGGCGGGCGCGGCGCCGCCCGCTGTCAGCGGCAGCGCGGCAGGTTGCTCGCGGCGGCTGCAGATGAGCGGAGCGAGCGCGCGGCCGGGGGGGC
>JAWLRI010000738.1:2355671-2404290 GCA_034781795.1 Crypturellus tataupa
TGCCCCGCGGCAGCCACGGGCTGCGCTCCGGCAACTTCCCGGAGGCGCCGCCGTCGCCTCCCTGTGGGCCGCCGGCCGGGCCCGTCGTGTCCCCGGAAGGTGCAGCCACCCTGTGGCCCGGCCTGGAGGCCCCGAGCCGGCGGGCGGCAGCGGTGGCACCTGCCCGAGGTGCGGAAGTGGCAGGAGGCCGCTCGGCGAGGTCCCCTCGTGGGCGCTGGGCTCTTGTCCCTGACTGGCCCTGGCTGCATTTCCTCCCTGTGTGGCACCGGGGAGCTAAGCGAGGCCGGGCATGTGGGACAAGGCAGATCCCTCCTTCTTGAGTGTCACTCCCTCCTTGGTGCTGTAGCACGAGGCACTGAGGGTGCCCGGGCTCGGGGACCCTGTTGCTCTCCCTCAGGAAAGCTTCCAGAGTCCGTTGTGTAAAGCAAGACATCCAACCTTGGCCTCCTCTGCTTAATTTGGTGTATGTCGCTTTTTTGGCGTGCTTGTCCCAAGGCAGCCGTGATCTTTGTTTCTCAGCAGTGATGGGATCTGCGTCTCAAGCTGAGATGGCTGAAAATCCTGCTGGAGTTGCCTTTGGCTGGGCACCCAGGGGTGAGCTGCACCTTTGAGTGTCCAGCAAAACCTGTGGGTACTGAAGCCTGTGGACAGCTCAGTGCCCCTGGAAACCAACTTCAAAGGCAAACTCAAGGCAGGGTAAATAAAACTACTAGTTATTTTTTGAAAGTCCACCCCAAATCTTAAGCCTTTCCATGAGTACATCATTTTCCTTATGCACAGACCACTTTTCTGAATAGCATTTTGAAGACTGTAATGATACAAAGAAAGAAGCTAGTGGTCCTGAAAAGAAGTGCAGCCTTCTCTGTGGGAAAAGGCAGAGCATCATGGACATGGCATGCATGCCTAGGAGTGGGAAAGCAAATGAAATGGGCTACCATGCACCAGATGGTGCCTATGCCAGCAGCAACCCCAGTTTTAGTGCTCTGCCTTTATTTGCTTGAAGCCCTTCTCAGTTTGTTTGCTGGGTCCTTTCAGGTCTGTAACAATTTCTGTCATTTCTGCAGTGTCTTCCATCTAGAATTGCTAAAAGCTTTGTAAATATTAATGAAAGAAAGCTTTGCTAAACCTTTGAGAAGCAGCGCTTCTCTATCAGTGGACATGGGTGTCAGGGTGTTTTTTTTCCTTCTTTAACCCTTTCTTTCTGTATTCTTCCACCAGAATGCATCCCTGTTGCAGTGTCTCAAAATAGGCCCTCTTGTCTGTATTTTCTCTTCACCGTCATTTTAACTTTTCTCCCAATGTCTTCTTGCCTTCTAACTGCTGTGTAACTGTTCTCCTCACTAGTGCAGCAAGCTGACTACTTCTCCAGGAAAAGTAGCTGTGTGGCTGTGGCAGCTGTGACTACTTGGTGTGAACGCAGTGTGTGCATATGTTAGGCCTGTTCTTACCCACAACTTTTTATTGGAACTATGGTTCTTTGTGCTTAAAAGTGTGCTTTTATCTTAACAGTATAGCAGTCCTGGGTGTGGGCTGCGTTCTTCTCTTGAAACCTGCCTTTTGGCAGGTAGTTCATGACATTGCAGCTTCTGCTGGGGAAGCTGAGAGGTTACTTGTGCCTCGCTGCTGTGTTATTCACTGTGTGTGGTTCATGCTCCGTGAAAACTAGGTACAAGTAAAGTTGCTGGGGATTTTCTATGTGATAAAGAGTAGAAAAATGCCAGCTTGCCGATCTTGAAATATTTTGGTCTTGAGAAACACAAAGTGCTTTTTTTTTTTTTTCTGTTTGTTTTCACTGGGAAAATGTTTTCCTGGTTTTGTGTTTGGGATCTTGAGAACATACTCTGTTGTATGTGAGATCTGAGAGCTTGGAAACACAGAAGGCTTAGAAAAGTGTGGCTGAAGCTGAGGCTCTCCAGCCTTGCAGTCTCTCAGCACTCACCCTGGAGCCTCCATGAGTCTGCAACCCTTCTTTGTGGAGTCTCATAAGGCTTTTGGGTGACTGGTCCCACTGGCTTTTGCACAGACTTGCAAGTGGCTATGTCTGGGGTTTGACTGGTCTCTGAAGGGGTCCCGAGGCACAAGGGTACTGCAGATCCTGGAGCATTGGAGTTCCTGGCTGAAGCCAACATCTGTTGCCCGACTGTCCCTTTGCACTCCTTAATATGAGCCCATTTAGATGGGAGCACTGCCAAGCAGGTCTATTTTTAGACCTAACAGTTTTGACAGTGTTCCTTTAAGTATGCTTTTTTTTCTCCTTGCTTCTAGTGAGAATGAAAGAACTAGGTCAGAGTCAGTAGAAAAAGGCTTTTGATCTTTGCTACAGTGTTCTCAGAAATATTTTTCTCTCTCTCCTCCTTTACCTCTGCTGCGCAAGAGCGAGACGGGTGATGTTTTCCCTATGTTTATTGCAGGGGTAAGCACAAGCCTGACAGCAGCACCCAGCCAACATCTGCACGCAGGTAATTCCCCACACTCTGTCAAATCCCACGCAGCTCTGACCTGCATCACCCTTGAGATTCTTGAGAAAAAACTGCTAATTTTATCACAGAGTGGTTTCCTAGTAAGTTTGGTCTGCCACCTTTTTTCTTGTGTATAGGCTTTGGAAAGTATACAAATATATTAATTGCTAGTCTCCTCCTGAAGGCTGATGAAAAGTTAGTTCTCTACTGTCTTGTGGCCATTGTTTAGTGGTCTGGTGCTGTTGAGACTCTGGACCTGTGTGCTGGAGAATATTTTTCTCTATGTGGGGTCTTGCCAGCAGGGTGGTAGAAGGGCCCTTGCTTTGCTCCCCAGTAGCCCTGAGGGAGAGCAGAGACTTAAGAAAGAGATTAGAGCCTTCTGGGATGTGCAAGTAGAGTTAACTGCTGCAAAATTGAGCTTGTTTGCAGCCTGTGAGTAACTCGTGTAAAAGCAGTCCTGTGAATTCCAGCCCCATGGTACAGCTCAGTGAAAAGCCTTCAGTGCTCAGCAAACTTCAACCCATAGTGAATGTTGCCCTGTAATTCCCCAGAAATTTGAGGTATTGTTTGCTCCTAAGCTTGCTATGCCAGTCTGCCAAGGAAGTCAAAGTGAGTTTAGGACCATCAAAAGGACTTAGATGTTAGTTTCAGTGTAGGTATCTGTTGTGCTGTTCCAAGGTGTGCCCAGAATTACAATAATCTTGGCTAAGTATTGAGATATCTAGCCTTACTTATCTCTATATCCACTCTAGGCTCAGACTCTCTACATTTAAGTTTCCAGGGAATCTGATCTAATAGATGTTTTCAGCATATCTAATTGCCTGTGGAGCAAAGCAGTCACAAATCTTGTCATTTGAAAATAGCATGTGCTTCCATCATTTCTTGTACTTTCCTTAATAGGTCTCAACTACTCCTTAGAGGAGATTGATAAGACAGGGATGGATATTTAGGACATTTAGTGACTGTTGATTGCAAAAATGCATTAACCTGTTATGGGGTTATGGGTGTTGGTACACAGGTCTGTTCCCATCCCCTTGTGCCGGCAGTCTCTCTGTTGGGCTGCAGCACCTTGGTCCTTCTTTCCTACTCAGCCACAGCCTAATTGCAGAAGATGGGGCTTGTTTCATGCCCCTCGCCAGTGAGCATACAGTATGGTGGTCGAGCATTCTCTGCCTTCAAGCACTTTGTAGAGTTCTCCCGTCTGGGTTGCAACCTTTTTTTTAAACTCATTGCATCTACCTGTAAAAATCAGCTGTGTCTCAATTATACCCAGAGGAATAACATGGCTGTGTAATTCTAGGAGTCTGTTTAGGGCTGCAAATTCTTACTTTGGATGGGTACCTTACTGTCTCGGGCATGTATGGGGAGTCTGTGAGCTAAAGCGCAGGAGGTTTCTTCTGTTCTGACAAGCAAATCCCCAAGTCAAACTGTGGCTACAGAAATGTCACTGCACTGCAGTCTGAGCGGTGGGTGGTTATTAATTGCTGATTATTTGGTCATTTTCTCCTTCCTTCTTGAGATTTTTGTGAGAGCTCCCCGCATGGTAGGTAGTATCTAAGGAGGCTGTGTAGTTTTGTTCTTTGATAGCTCAACTCACAAGGCCAGGGCATACTGTTCATGTGCCAAGCTTTTGTGCGTCTTATTAGGATGTCATGATATATCTTGTAGGAGAGCAGTAGTGAGAAACTCAAAAGAAAGGTATTGTAGCTAAGTAGTATAGGCAAGTGTTACAGTTGCAGATGGGTGCAGGCTGTTCATCTCCTAGCCGTTGAGAGGGTTGTATCTAAGAAATCTTCTGAAGTCTTGCTAGTGGGTGCAGGCTTAGGCATCTGGACAGCACTCTGAGGTGTGATCCTGCCCATGGCACTCTGGAACTGCACAGCTAGTTTGCAGAGGCAGAGCTGCTGGAGGAGTATTGCTCAGTGCACTGCGCAGTGTTCCAGTGTTTGATCAGCTCTCACATAAAGGAACGTCTTGTTGTGTCCAGCTGGAGCTTTCCGTGTTTTGGGTTGTGCCTATTGCCTCTTGTCCTGCCACTGGGCACCACTGAGAAAAGTCTGGCTCCATCTCTTTATTCTTCCCCTCTTGTGTGTTTATGCACATTGTGACAATCTCCCAGTGTTTTCTCCTCTCCAGATTGAGTGGTCCCAGGACAGGTAATGGAGTCATTTTGAAGTCTTTTGAAACTTCCTAGTAGCAGATAATCAAAATATCAAATAGAATTTCGGAGGTCATGAGAAACAGTTTTCAGAACTAGTTCACAAAGCACAACAATGGAGTTGTATATGAAAAAACAGTTGCCTAGGTGCAGCCTTCAAACTTAGGACATTCCTAATTTGCCTAGGAAAGATCAATTGATGTGCAGTCTACTCTAAGATTGTTTCCTTAAGCAGTGACTTATTGGGCTAACTGTGCTCTTGGTTTCTCTGAACCTGATAATTTTTATGGCAGAATTTAGTATTTCATCTCATGTGCAACCAGGACAACTTCACTCATCAGTGAAGTGGAACTACTCTAGATTTGCATCAAGTAACTGAGAGCAGAATTTGGTCAGGACAAACCAGGTAATCAGGAAAGAGATGGTTGGATGGGCACTTGGGCCCTGAGCTATAAAATTGTTTACAGATTGAGTAGTGATAAATGAGATACATAACGGAAAACAGAGATGCACATGAGCTGATACTGCTGTGCAATGGGGTAACATCAACTATATCAAATCAATGGGATTAGTGCGTGGGAGAAGGTAAAGGAGGGTCTAGAGACAGACTGCAGCTATAGAGGTGTAAGCAGGAGAATACCTGTTCTGGTGGCAGGGGCAGTTGCAGGCTGCAGTACACCCTTCAGAAATGGGGTGAAATACAGTCCATGAGAGACCTTCAGGAAAGCTTAAAGCAAATCAGTTCTCTGCCTTTCACCAGCAGTGGCTTATATTGTGGGTACATTGTGTGTTCCTTCAGTTTTGCCTAGGTCCTCTCCGTCTTCAGATGCATCTTGTGGCAAAAGGACTATGAAGAATGATGAAGGAGGTGCTGTCAGTGGCTGGATGTTATCCATGCAGCATGAATTAAATTCAGCACTGAATAGTGGGTTCATTACGCTGCTCCAAGAACAGCAATTCACCCTCATGTTTGCTACTACTGGGTGAGGGCATCTGCAAGCAGGTGGAAAACAGACTGAATATGGGCTGAAGGAAGCTTTGTGTTTGATTATTTGATCTAAAACCTCACAATGAGTACCTGGCTGATAGAGAGAGGGCTTCGGGAAGATGTTTGGGATGAATTGTAGTCTATCTTTGGTCTTTGTTTTATTTTTTCCCCTTTTCTTTTAGCTAGAGGGAATTGAGCTGGAAATGCTTCTCTGCAAATCATAACCCAGTAAAAGCAAGAAGCAGACTTTTAGTAATGCAATTTCAGAAACATGAAGAAAAAAGAATCCTAATGTATGTAAATAGAAGCTTTCTACTGTATTTTCCTCCAGCAAAATAATTGCATGCTCTCAGCCAACTGTTTGTTGCTACAGGAATCAGCTTGGTTATGGGAGTGAGGAGGATACAGTGGTATGAGTAAGCAGTAGGAGGTGAAGAATTTTTCTGGGGAAAGGAAAGAAGACATTTCCAGCCCTTTCATTAAATATGTAAGGAAAGGAGTAATCTCAAAGAATGACAAAAGAGGTGAAAAGAAGGTGAGAAGAAGGCAGAACTGAAAACAAGTCAATGGCCAGATCAGAAAATAGTTATGCCAGTGAGAATGTAGTATAACTGTAGATTTCCTTTGCATTTTGATGACTTTGTGCATCATGCATAGGATGATAAATAGAATCTGAATTCACAGCTGAACTGTAGCCATTTGTACTCTGTATGTTCAGTAGATATTTGTCTTTGCCCTGTGGTACTTCATAAAAACAGAGGTTTGTGGTACGTATTTGGGGAAGGGAGTCTTTGCTGCAGGGGAGGCAGTAATAAAGAGTGTGTGTCTTTGCTGTATCCCTGGTACCTGTGCTATGTGCTAGACAGGCTCCTAGCATTCAGAAAAGGTTTCTAATGTAATACTTGCTGATTATAGAGTTGAATAACAGTGCTATTAGGGCAGGAGATGAAGCACTCTTAGATATACAAGTTGTGCTGAAATGTGACTAGCTAATTTCCTGATTTAGAAAGAGTTTATTAGGTGATTGCAGTAAGACAAATTTGTTGCGGGAACAGTGAAACTAGTGAAGCCTTGATTCTTTCTTAAGTGTGTTCTTCATCTTTTCTATCTTCTTCCTCTGTTCTGTAATGCCACCAACTCTTCATGTTCAACATCTGCACGTTCACTGTGAAACTCTTAAGTGGGTAAAAACAGAAGCACTTGATCAGGCATTTGTATAAGGCAGTTGGTAGATACTTTTTGCTCAACAAGAGCACTAACTCAGGTACCCCCCTCTCTACCTACCTACTGATTTTTATATTTTTATACATTGCAATCTTATCTCCTGTACCACTCCCATACTGCAAATCTGTACATCTTATAAACATCTTTGAAATTCTGAAGATCTGCCTTATTTTTCAGAAGAAGCTTAGTAAATGCTGGTGCAAGCCTTCTCATTAAAAAAGAATGGAAATGTTTTACAAACTTGATTGCCAACCATTCTTACTGTGTTCAAATTATGTTTCAGTATGCAACTGATGCATATGGCTTATTCATAGAATCATAGAATCGTTAAGATTGGAAAAGACCTCTAAAGATCATCTAGTCCAACCCCCCTGCACACGCAGGGTCTCCTAGAGCATGTAACACAGGGCTGCGTCCAAGTAGGTTTTGAAGATCTCCAGAGAAGGAGACTCCACAACCTCTCTGGGCAGCCTGTTCCAGGGCTCTGTCACCCTCATTGTTAGGAAATTTTTCCTTAAGTTCCTGTGGAACTTCTGGTATTTCAGTTTGTGGCCATTTCCTCTAGTTATATTGGTGACCACCAGTGAAAAGAGGCCAGCACGGGATCTTCACTCCCTCCTTTGAGGTACTTATTGTCCTTTATTACTATATTCACTAAGTCCGTTCTACCCTGTGTACCTCACCGCTCTATACCATCATTCTCTTCTTCCCCTGTGTCTGTGCAGGATGTCTGGTAGATTTGCCATACTTATTCACCAAGCTGGGCTGTTTCTCAGTGTGTTTCCTCATGGCCATTTTGAATTCAAGAGCTGCCTATGTTAAAATGGAAGGAGAAAATTCTTCAGAACTAGTTTGTCTATCCAGTCACTTCATGGCTCAATTCTGTTGCCATTGCAGAAGGCAGGACTTGCACTGTGGAAGCTCTGAGGTCTATCTGGGATTGTGATACTGTGCAGCCTGTCTGCTGAGGTGTAACGGTGATTTGGGTTTAGAATATTTGCTGATGTCTATGAACTAGAGGAGACAGTGGATATTACCACATAAAAAAAAGTGAGTAGTTTCCAATAGAAAAATCATCTAAAATGTGTGAGTAAATCTCTTAACAAGATTAAATACATAAAATGTCTGTAAGATGAGGGTCTCAAAGGCAAAGCAAACATAAGATGATGATTTGTTATTTGGAGCTTAGTGTTCTGAGGAGTAGTAGGAAGTTTTAATCTCTCTCAAATTTAGGATTTGTATGGGCTTCAGCAGAATTAGGAAACCTCTGTTCTGTTTGGTTAAGGATGAAACTACTGAGTTACTCATTCTTATTTCCTGATGTAATCCTGATGATGCTGTACAAGATTCATTACTACATCAACTACCTCTTATCACTGAGGGGACTGTGGGAGATGCATGTGGAGTGTTGTAGATTGTCTAATACTGTTTACTTTTTTTGTGTTAACCTTTGGCATTAGTTATGGGAACCTTCTTTGCTTTTGGATTATTTATTCTTCTGCAAGAGCAAATGGGTGTAGTAGTAATTATTCAGAACTAGCTGGTATCAGGAGTGCAGTAACTTTAAACTTTGTAGCTGATAAGTCAGAAGCGGTTTAAACCCTTAAATTTGAAATTACAAACTAAAATGAACAGCCTTCCTCTGAAAGTTTTGTCTCTTTCTGCTTGAATGTTTCATCTCTTTCTGCCTGTATCTTCTTCCTACCTCCTGCCCTCCTTGACCCAGTTCAACATGTGCTTTCTTCTTGCGAAGCCATCTTTCCTCTTGCCCTTCAGTTTATCTCCCAGCTTGCCAAAGATGGAGGGTGTATCCCATTGTTTGGACAAACACTTGATGGTAAACTTTGTATTTTGTAAGAATTTAACATTTGTTAAACTGGTTAATCTGTTGTGGTCCTGATTTGAAGCTGCTTGACTATGTGAATGCTACTAATTTCTTGGCATTAGATTGGCAGATTGGAGAAACAGAGTTAGGCAATATCTTTAAGTTACCTCCTCAGCGTGTTGCCAGTATTCCAGCAGTACTTACCAGGTGGCAACGGAAGCAGCAGGTGGGATTCCTACAGAGCTTGGTTTGCAGCTCCAACTGGCCCAAAATGACAGGTCGTGGGAGCTATGATGATTTACATCAGCTGTTGATCAGACTTCATGAAGAAATAATTCCTATAGGCAGAAGCTATTAATTCTATCAAAACTAGAAAGTGGCTGATGATGCTGACAGGTTACTCAAGTGTTGTATTTGTTCATTCCTGTGAATAGATTTCTGCCAAAGTGGTCAAAATAATCCTAAACCAGATGGTACTTGTTACGATTATCTGTAGCTTTTGTTTCTAATCCTCTTTTTTTTTTTTTTTTTTTTTTTTTTTAGTATTATTGAGGTGGTAATGACTACTCAGGTGTAACCCTGATATTATTTTATGTGTTCTAGAGATATTCAAAATTACCAATGAATTACAAACTTCTGGAAGCTTAGAAATGGCTTTGCAGTGTTAATATCTCTTGCTCATTTTCAGACATCTTAGTCTGAAACTAAATCATTGTGTGAATGTTTTTCTGAATTTGATCTATTTATAGTCTGAATTTGATCAGTCAAGCAAATAACCCAGGAGATACTCCTTGACCATTTGGTTCTAAAATGCAGCATGTGGAAACTTGTAGAGGCCTAACTGAACTAGCTGCCTACGGAATTTTCCATGGTTGGAGATTTGGCTTTTGACAAAGAACCAGGCAAATATGGAAGGGACAGATACAGTGAGACCTGCCACCCAGAAGTCTAGTGTGATCTTCATGAGCTTCGTGTAGTTTCAAGATGACTGAAAAGACCTTTGAATCCTTTATATAGGGCCCCTGTTATGTGTAACCTGAGTTTATGGAAGTTCGAGATGTGCTCACTGACATCTGTTTCCCAACTAGGTGGCATTTTAATGATGGGAGTAACCTGTGAGTTGTATGGACTTATCTCCTAGCGTTGTACAACAATGTCTGTGGTATGAGTATACAAAACGGAGCTTGTTTGCAAGTGTTTAATGTTTGGAGGTTTTCTAGGGTTTATTAGATTTTTGGATGGATGGCTCCTGTGTCTGCTTTTTGTCTCTAAAGAGCAAAAGCTAAAAGCATATGACTGTGATGCACACAGAACAGCAGAGATGAGTAAGAAGATGCTATTTTTATTTCATCACTTTTCAAAATAGAGCAATTGTTATTGAACGTAATTCAAGCACTTGCCAAATATGCTTTAATGTAGTCTTAATTGATCTGCTTAAAATTTTAAGCAACCAGTGTATTCCCACTGAAACAGGCGATTATGAAATGTTTGACACAGTAGGCAGCAGAGTGCACTGAGGTGCACAGATGGATCACAGATTTATCAGCTAAGCCTTTAGGCCGCACATGGGCTAAGACTTTCCATCCAAAACTTGGGTTTTTCAGCTCAGCTTTCAGCTCAGCTTTCCAGCTTCTGGAAAGTTTCTGAGGTTTTTCTCGGGACAGGACTCACAGAGTGTCCTCTAGTAAAACACAAGGCCTGCACCCGGGTTCCAGCAGCTTACTGTGCTTCCTGGTGACTTTGTACAAGGTCAGGCGTGCTCAGACAAGATGTCTCTTGGCCGCTTGCCATTTGCGAGGCAGACTCATGGGAGGAAGGCAACTAGGGAGGCACAACATCCGCACTGCCCCCGGAGCTCTCGGGTGGATCTGCTGTAGGCACCTGCGTGGGCAGCGAGCGCTGCCACACAAAGTAGCTGAAATCTGTGGGCAACAAATTATCTTGCCTTGTCCCTTGGGAAGGGACTTGAGTTTATATTCCAGCCTATGAGAAAAATATACTGGAGTATTGCACTCATCTTGTTTCTTCCCTAGCTTTTTTAGGGCAAACATAGTCATCTTTCCATTCTGGGTGCTCCATCTACTGTTTTCTTGCAGAACTCCAGATTTCTGTAACTTGACAGTTTTCAGCAGTCTTTTCTTGAAAGCTCTGGAAAAGCAGATGTCTTCAGGTATGTACAGAGCTTAGAAAAGTATAAGCTGTATCATTGAGCGAGGAGTACAAGAGTATTTAAAAATCTTCATTTGAGATAACATCTATATTTCTAAATGTAATCTGTAGATCTGTCATTGAGTCTGCCAGCAAAATTCCTCATGTAGCCAGTGCTGTGCAGACAGAGCAGCACAGAACATCCATCCACCTGCATCCTCCCCACAAAAGAGTTCCCACCACAGGAAGCTTCAATCCAAGTTCAATAGCAATTGCTGGGAAGCACAAAAAGAGACAAGATCAGCTGTTAGGTGGGGATTTCAGTCGGCTGCCTAGTCTGTGGATATTGGGGAAAAGACTATTTCAGACTTACCTGAAACTGGATAAAGAATGATTTTATTAAGACATATGAATGATATACAAATGAGGAAACTATATGGAAGAATATTAGAAGGGATTCTGTTTCAACATCTATTGATACTACTGATAGCTAGTGTTATTAGGCTGATTCAGTCAACTGATTTGGAGGTAGAATTGTTCTGTTGATAGACTTTTGAAGTCTGGGAATTAGAAGGTGGCTTTGATATGGTAGAATGAAGATGTACAGAGAAAGGCAGGCCATTGCCAAAGCAATTATATAAGAACAGGGTCAGAATGCACAGAGTTTGCTGACATAAGCCAAGGTCAGAGCACGGGATTTTAGCAGGAAACTTCTGTGTCTGTAGTAAGTGAGGCTGTCTTCCAAGAGAATGCCGTGAAGTCTTGGGAAATGAGCTTTACAGTTAAGAAGAGTCAGCTGAGGGAAGCAGAGAGTGCAGTAGGACTTGTATTTTAGAGAAAGTTCAAAGGGAAAAGTTGGCTTGTAATAAAGTTGGCAATTTGTGGCAGTCAAGAGATTGATAGTGGGATACAGGCTCTTCTGTGAGAGCTTCTTAAACTCAATTCTATAGTCATTTAACCTGGAAGCTGTCAGTCTTTGTATTTTGTATAGCTGATCCTGAAGCTTAGAGTTGATATTATCTAGCTAAAATGGCCTAAACCATTCCAAGTGCTGCCTGTGCTAACATGTTACCAGAAATACTATATTATTTGTTCCCTGTAACACACCGAAAGTCTTCTCCAAGCCAGAAGGCTTTTCCTAACTCCTCCCTGCTCCCTGTTGTGCTAGTGCCCCAGGGAAGGGAGGAGTGGGAACACAGGAAGCTCCCTGCTGGCACAGGGCTCTCTGGGCACTGCCCAGGCCCTTTGTGCTCTGTGACTTACCTCTAGGGAGCATGGAAAGGGGCTGGCAGCAGAACGCTGACTGGATTGGGGTTGGGCTGAGGTTTATGAATGGTTAAAGGGTATATACAGCAGTCTTTTGGTTAGGCAAGATCCTTGCAGGAGACAGTTGGATTTTTTTCCTTTTTTTTTTTTTTTTTTTTTTTTCCCATTTCCTATCATTTCCAGCCCCTGCTGTTCTCCGGAGCAGGATGTGCTGGAAAGGAACTTTATACAACATAGCTCTGTGAGCTCCCGTTTTTTTGTGAAGGAAGGGAATTGACTTAACTCTGTCTGCTAACAGACAGTCCATCTGCATCAGGCTGTGGAAAAGTCTGTTGTGGCAGATCATATCTGTCCTTTCTGTGGTCTGGTGAATAAACAAAGTAGTCTTTACTACTTACTCATTTCTTTCTGATAGGTATGAGTTAAGAGAGCTCAGGTAGTTTTCTGGTGTCTTAAGACATACTCATGTAAATATAACCACAAAATAGCATCTCTTTGAACCATACCCCTAAAGAGTCCTTCATCCTAACAGCTTGGCAGGGTCTAGATATCTTTCCCCATAAAGGCAGCACAGCCAGAGCAGGTGAATTCTATTAGTGTCACTACAGAAATAAAAAGGATTTTGTTTTTTCTCTGACCCAGAAGGAGGTCTTGCAATGGAAGAATCAAACGACTGTTATACTCAGGAGGCTTATTTCCGTTGTAGTCTTGTAGCAATGGAAAGAACAAAATCCAAGAAGAGTAAGAAATATAGGACTCAAAAAATAAGAAATGCCACTGCTGAGATTATTTGGATTTATGCATTTGTTATGGATTGACTCAGATGGTATGGCTGGGAAAAACAGTGTGTGTAAAGAAGTGACTGAAAATAGTCTTTTATTTTCCCTTCTCACTAATGAGAGGCAAATCTCAGAGGCAGACCTCTGAGATTTGAGGTTGTGCTACCTTCAGCCAGCCTACAAAATTGCTTTGAACAAGAGAAAAAAGAACAGCAGTGAAACTGGGCTTGGGAAGCTGCTTGCTTTGGGGAAGTTAGGATAACTCTTGAGTTATCAAGAAGAAATTGCAAATATCTGGCCTGTATTTAAGGAGACAGGAGGATGCCAGGTATTAAGCAGGCATGGAAGATGTTACAGTTACCTTGTTGTGGTTTTTTTTTCCCCTTGTTGATTAAAATAAACATCTCTTGGTTTTGAGAAATTGGTCCCTAAAGGGAGCACCCAGGTTCCAAAAGACTATGCCAGAGGGTTTTCAGTTGTGTTTGAAGACAAAACTGCAACTAGGCTAAACCTAAACAAAAGAAGGATCCCTTGTTGAGACAGTGTTTTTAGCTGAATGTCCTTCTATGAATGTGTCTGTGGCAACCCTTAGAAACTCTGCTCTTCCTCCCAAGCACCACATAGATGTTTCCCTCCCCAGCGGGAGCCTCGCCAGGACTCGTCCTAGGCCAGGCAGGGGAGCATCAAAGATTCTCCCCTTTCCTGTTTCGTACTGTCTTTTAAAGCATTAACTATTTAGAGCAGCATCTCTGATGTTCTTACACACTTGTAAGAGACTTTTATAAAAGACTACTCATGATTGCACCTTTGGGTTTCCCTACAGCTACTACAAGTAGTACTAGACTTCAGTTCCCTTTCTATTTTTGCTTTAATTTAGTGTTATTGGCGGGCCAGTGATGGATTTGCCTTTCTTCTACAAAGGGAAAAAAGTAACCATTGTGATTAGTATTAAAGCACATTGTGCTTTATTGTTTTCTATCAGTTACTATTGTTAATGAATTACCTGCCCTTCCTAATGTTCTCTTCACTTGAGGACAGGAAACATTTTACCTAAGTGCTTGTCAGATCATACATCTTTCACAAATGTATAGATATTTTTGCAAGTCCCGAGGAGAAAAGGCAAACTTCTTGGACTTGGTGTTCGCTTTAATCTTCACCAAGCAGTATTTGTTTTGATTTGGATTACAAGTATATGGATTTTTTTTAAAAAAAGGTGCTGTAGCTGAAAGGCCCTCTCTCTTCTCCAGCTGCTTGAGCTTCTTTCCTCTGAAAGAATTTCAGGGGCTCATCATGAGGATAGCTGAAAATGGCAGTTCTCCTTTCTGCTCTCCTGCCAAACAAGTGTTAAGGGAAAAACTTGTTATTTTGGGTTTGCATGTTGGGGGCAAGAGGTTCTGCTGAAGTCAGTGAAACATTGCACCACAGAGCAATGCTTTTCTGAGCAAGAGTTCTTCTGTGGAGCGGGGAAGCTTGGACACTAAATGATGAGTGGCACTAGAAGTAGTACAATTGCTTAGAAATGCATACAGAAAATTCAGATACCTGCATGAAGGGGAAGTTGCTTCAGGATTTGAGAAATCTGTATGCTTGCCAGAAGGGTTGTTAAAGCTGCCTTCTGCATGAATGCTGGGACCGTGAAATTTAAGATAGAAACCAATTAAACTATTGCCATAGTTGTGTGTGCGTTTCTGCGATATGCTTTGCATTTGATTTTTTTTTTCCCCTGGCTGCTTTCCTTACTCTGCTATCATTAATCCACATCTCATTATATTCTCCTAGAGTGTACACCCCTCTTGCTTGTTAGGGTGGTGAACATGGTAATTTGCAGTGGTACAAAGTGCTGAAGGGAGCTAATCAGCTGGGTAAGTCATTGCTGGATGGCCAGAGTGGCTTCCTGACTTACTGTGCACGGCTCACTTATCTTGCATTGTTTAGGACACAGAATGCAGCAGTTAATGGAAAATGTGATAGAAAAACTCTAACTTACCCGCCTGGAAAAGAAAAAAAGGTAGGGCTGAATGATAAATTGATGGGATATATTGTGCTCCACTAGTAAAAGCTGCAAATTGAGGGTCTTGGGCTCTGTAGCAATGCCAATAGAGAACAGTTATACACAGTAGTCTGGATAAAATAGCACTATAATGTGCTGTGGTATTTTTCCATTTTCTTCCTCAAATAGCTCTCCCTGAGTTGGTATCAAGCTGCAGAGAATTCTTTCGCCATGATTAGGCTTCAGTCTGGCTACCAGGTAGCATTTATTAATACTTGATGATAAATACTTGTGATGTCAGGTTATTTTTTCCTAAGTAGTGTTTCCTCTTTTGTTGTAATTTTTTCCCAGCTATCCATTGCAATCTGAATCCCAATGGTATTGATCATCCTGTCCCCACAGAAGGTATTAACCTGCAACTTGAAGGTGAAGGAGTTGAATCACCCTCTGTTAAGAACACGCCAAAAGGGCCCGAGTCAAAAGAGACACCCAAGAAACAAGTGGAGCCAGAAATATCTAAGGTAGGTTGAACTGGATCCTTCTTTGTTTCAGCTTGCCTTGAACAATCCAAGCAAAGCATTTATCATTTTGATAAAAGTATGTAAAAGTACAAAAATAATAGTCTGAGGGGAATGGGTGTTACAGAGGGGAGGTATTGCAGTTCAGTTTCAACACACACCCGTATCTTGGGTATTAATAATTATTAAGATGACAGAAATAATGGATCCTTCTTTCTGACATTGTAAAGACAAACATTTTCTGAATTACTTGAGTAACAACCAGAAGGGGAGTATATTTGGGGCGTGCGGAATTTTTTATTTATATTTTCTTTTCCTGGAACAGAAAGTTTCTATGGGAATATGAATACGTGGATTATTATATGGGTATTATATGGGTTACTGAGTTTAATAGACAGTGTTAATTGATTTTAAGTAAAATAAATATGGCCAGTTTTTATATATCTAGTGTGTCAGTGAATAGACACACTTCAGCTGTGAGTTCTTAAAGACAAAATGACATGTCTGTTCTCATTAATAAACTGATAGAAGTTCTGCTGTTTCTTGTCCATGCACAATATATAAAATGCAGGTGAATGTGTGTGCTCCAGTTATCCTAGGTATAGTACAATAATTTGTTATGTTAGGTGTGTATTTAAATAGAATGACAAATAAGAGAATGTAAAATACATTTTAGGCCAGATTCTATAAAAGCCCCATCAATCCCTTTGACCTAAAACCTAAACCTTAAAAACATGCATTCTGAGGGGAAACTTCTGCAGAGTGGAAAATTGAGTTTTTACTGGATTTGACACTTCAGGAGTTAGTAGAGCAAATAAAATGATGATTTTTTTTTTTTTTTATGTTAAAGGACAAAGAAAAAAAGATGTGTATTATAACAACTATTTCAATGACTGAACAAGAGCATTTCCTGCAGTCACTCATAGAATAAATGAATTTCACCTTTAGAATAAATTAGCATTAAATATTTTGAGCAGTAGCATTAACAATAAAGACTTGATATGAATTCTCTATTCTGGTATTTATCTAGAATATCTAGTTGTAAATGAGTGCATTTTCAACTCATTTCATTGCATCTTTAAATCATTGAACTGGATTCAATTCAGTTCAGGCTGGAGTTCATCAAAATCAGTGCTACTTGTAGTGTCTTTTGCGGCTAATACCAAGTGAGTTGCTGATTTATCAGGAGCCCTTAAGGGATAGGCTTGTGCTTAATGATTTGAATTTTCTCTTTGGTAATGAGCAGACTAAATTTTGGTTAGTTTTTGAGACGAAGCTCAGCTAATTGTGTGTTTACGCAGCCTTTTGCAAAGACAAGTGGGCTCTGCCAGAGCGCCATCCTTGCTAGGTGCAAACCTGGGCTGTGGGGAAAACTCAGGAGGTTTAAGATTGAGCAGCGATTGTTGGCTTGGGAATGAACTGCACTAAATGAAGCAACGGGGCTTCAACATTTGTGTCCAGCTGACCCAAACTGTAGCTAGGTAAGGCGCATCTTTGTAAAAGCTTCATTCCAGCATACAGCTGGGATCAAGTTGTATGGGTGAGTTAACGTAATGGAACCCCTGCACCTAGTGCCTGATCTCTGCCTCTTGGATTGATAAATGGAAACCTGTTCTCAAGGCTGCGTATCAGGAGATGGGCCGGAGGTGAGAAAACACTGATCTCTGTGGAGTGAAGTCGTCCCTTGGATTGCTACACCTGTTTGCAGTGACCTTATTTAGAAAGAGTTGGGCATGCTGCAGGTTTAATGGAGAAAAAAACAAACAACAAAACAGGTATCATGATGGAATATGTTTGCCCTAATGGCATTAAGCTGGTGAAATGGATTACTGCTCTGCATGTATGTGCTGCTGCCACGGTAGGTAACATCTTTTTTTCTCTCTCTTTTTCTGTGTAGCATTAACTTTGTGGCCTTTCTCGTTTGGATTATGCATCATAGTGCTACGTAGTCTGTCCTTCCTGGCTTGCTGCACTATAAACTTCAAAATTGTGTTGCGGGGTCCTCCAATTTTTGCATATAGAGCTGGGTTGGTAACCTGTGAGGGATTTAGGAGTTCAAGTAAGCTGTTATGAAACTTGATCTGTGCTATCATATCTGTCCAGTGGAAAGATGAAAGGGAATAGAGGAAAGCATTATAAATAAAACACTTTAGACAGATCCATTTGTTTTATATTTCCTCATTGTTCAGGGTTTTTTTTTTTTGGGAAAAAAAAAAAAAGATTTCTTCGCAATCCTGTGCATTCGAATAATATTAACACATACCTCATATCCACAGTAGTGAAATTTATATGGCACACAGCAGGACAATGTGTTAAATGCAATTTAGGAAGCCTTATAGACCATTTTTTGTGCCCTTAGCCCTCCAATTTGTCTTCATTGGGACCAATTCCAGCACTTCAAACTGGAGGCAGCTTGAAGGTTTTACTCTCTAATAGGAGGTGTCCTTCTCTTTCTCATCTGTTGTGGACTTACAGAACAGTAATAATCAGTTTAAACTTTCCCTTTATAGTGTTACTGTGTTGAAAATAGGGAAATATAAGCATTTGCTTTGAAATTTGGGATGCACCCAGAAACTGCAGTGTGGGAGAAGCAGCTCTCATTTAGAAGATCCCATTGAGTATGATATTTAATTTTTCGAGACTGATAGAGATTATTTTAAAGGAATTTTAAAGGAAAATGGAACAATGACCTTGGTCTCCCCCAGTCTATTCTAGAAAGAAGCCGTGTAACAAATACGAGCAAGTCCAGGAAAAGTCATAATTATTCATATCTGAAGTGATCTATACCATCCAGTGAGACAGATAAAGTAAAAGAAATAATAAATTGAGGAAACTAAATGTAAAAATACTACACCTCTTTCTATTATTTGTATATATGTAAAAAAGGATTTATGTGTGTATGTTTACACTCATGAACATGCTCTTGGTTGATGATTAATTTTTCAGTATTCACCCTACATCTGAAATGGTAGGCAGTTGAGTGGATAGAGTGTAAAGCTTTTATTGAGAAAAAAGAGATGATTTAGATATTTCTCTATTTAGCACCTTCTGCGTTTAACCTATTTTCTGTGTGTGTATATTTCTGGAATTCTTTATGTTGTTAAGATGTTATGTCTAGCATATTTCCTTCTCTATTTTTTATGGAATTAGAGAATTTTGCAATCTCAAATTTCATGGCCAGAAACAATTATTTATGATACAGAAAGTTTTTCTAGACTTCTGTAGTCCCATGCTCCTGAGTTTTGGCTTAAACCAAAGGTGGCTTTCCTAAAAGATCTGGAAAATCATTTGTCTTGCAGAAATATTAACTTTACCAGTTTCCCACATATTTCGCTCATAAAGCTGTCTTCACTGTGTGCACAAGGCCTGCTTCTCGTCTGTCACATATTAAAAGAAATGTATTTATTCAGAGAGTTTTGATTCTTACATAAGCTATGTATGTCTGATGGCATTGCTTGCACTATGCAGTAGCAGAGTAGCAAATACGGTCTTTTTAATGACAACAATGACTTCAGCTGGACTTTTTTCTTATGTTAGTAATTGCAGTTTCGTATCTGAGTCAGACAAATTAACGCTCCTTTAAAGTGTTCAGGAAAACTGTGAAAAGAAACTGGCAAATGAAGTGCGATGTTTTTTCTTTGCCCTCTTAGAGTGCTTTATAGACAACAAAAAGTATAGTCTACTGGTGTAGTGTTGTTCATTAATTCTTTGAGGTTGTATTTCTTTCCTTTCTTAATATATATATATATATACACAATTCTTTCTTTAAAGTGGTATCAAGTAATGCTGAAGGGCTGGCTGAAATTAATAAAAAGAGGACAAGAATTAATTTATGTTGCTTTACTGGGCCCAGGTCAATACTGATGAGAGTGGAAGCATCTACTTTGGCTTCAGGAAGAATTATGCTCTCCCCTAGGACTAAGTGGTGTATGTTAAGACTGCCTGAAGAAATATCCAAGGACTGAGGCTTTTGAGTAATAAGGATATTATAAAAATGCTTTTTAAATATAAAAGTATTATTTTGTCAACTATTTAAGAAAAAAAAGATATTATGAAACTTCTCAGCAGAAAGTTCTCTGGTATTTTACTCAGTACTTGTTGTTACACAGTGATGGTGTTTTTAATCAAGATTATAAAATGGGTGGCCTGAAATGGACCGCATCTACCAAGCAGCGATCCTGGCAATAAGTAACATACACAATAGCTGCTTGGTATGTTCTGAGCAATTGAATGTTTTGGTTCTTTTTTTTTTTTTTTTTTCTGGCTTATTCTCCTCCTCTGCTTCAGATGAAGAAAACCTGAAGAAGAGCTGAGATGCAAGTGGCTGAGGTTAACAAGTGCTTTACCTGGCAGAGTGAAGGTTCAGCAGAGACCTGATGGCTCCGTTCTGCTTCCCTAGGCCTCCAGCATGGTGCTGGAGAGTATTTGAATTGCAGACCTCTAAATGTACTCCAGGAGAGGTACAGACTCGGCAAGGTGAAATGAGTATTTGCTGACATGAAGTTGGCTTTTCTTAGTTACTCTTGCAGATTGTGGAGAATTTGCAAATGGGTCGCCGTGCTCTAACGGCTCCACGTGGGATCCTGCCTGCTGATAGGAGGTAGGGGTCCACACGCACACTTGTTTCTCTGGGTACTAGTATGGGTTGTAATAATCAAGAAAAGATAGATACAGGATTTTTTAAAAGGCTAGCAAAAATAGCTATGAAATCTCAATGTGCAGCATATCTGAAGAGGATTTAAAAATACTTCCAATTGATAAATGTTGATGTTAGCAGCTGGCACATGCTTCAGGGCGATGTGCCTTCCAGATGCCTCATTTGATAGTTATTAGTAATAATTGGAGGGCTGAAATGCTGATGCGTCCATATGTTTTCCTCTCTGTTGCACTGAGTCTGAACAGCCTGGTGGTGATTGGCTCACACGCACGTAAATATGTACACACACACACACACACACTCCCTTTCTTATTGCAAATCATGCCTTTGAGCTTGTATGGCTTACAAGGGCAGTTTTTTAGGAAAGAGTAGTCTTCTCATCTGGGAGCAAATAGGTAATAAAATCTGGGGAGAGATGGCCATCATTTGTGTATAAAAAGTCAATGTCATCACATTCACAAAAGCCTTCAATTTCCCTAGTGTGACAACTTTTTTGACAAAAGACTTGAGCCTGCAGTTCAATAATGGAATGCACCTTTAGATTGATACATTTATTGTATAAATGCCAAATGGCTGCTTATTTCTAGGACAGATGTTTAATGTTAAATTATGAAGCTAGTGTAGAGCAAAAATTAGATGATCATGGGGGAGTTTCTTGCTCCTGTGCTCAGGCCCCTGTTTCTGTAGATGCAGATCTTGCAATTCTGTTCCCTTTCAAAAGTAAAATATTCACAGCTCTGAGGGGAAAGGCATAGGGAGATTCCTAACTTTTCCACTAATAAAACCTCTCATGTTTTGCCATTAGTTTCAGTTGTGGCCAGCTTATCACTCATGATGGAGTCCCCCATCTGATGACTAAAGTTGCAAAATCTTGGAGTGAATTCTGTGGCTTCTGTTCTGAGCATGAACTAGACATGTGGGATAAAGTAGCAAAAAATGTTTTTTTTTTGTCACTTAGCTGCCTGTTTCAGGATAGATTGGGAACTTCTCCACATCAAGAGAACATGAACTGTATTCATTCTCTGTTCAGGTCTTACTGTTTAGGAGAGGGGACTTGGCCTAGGAGGAGAAATACCTGTTAGAGTCTAAGTGTGTTCACCTCTTTACCCCCACTGTCTTTATCTTCTGCTCTTTTAACAGTGTAATGTGCTGATCCACATTTTCATAGCAAGGTCTGTACATTCAGCATAAAAGAGGTGGCATCTCCTATTCATCAGTGCCCTGGCTGCCAACCTGGGGATGCTGAAGGATCTGCTGTCTGACAGGAGACCCGGATTAAGCCAGAGATCTCGTGTGAGGGAGCTTGTTATGCCCTGCTCAGCCATGGTGAGGAGGGAAAAAGAGAGGCAAAACCCACATTATTTCTGTCTCTCTCCTCTCTTTTGCTTAGTTCTCAAAGGTCAAAGGAACTAGTTTAGATGAGTACTTAGCTCTTTGGATGGCAGGAAGCAGAAGAGATGAGATTTACCCATAGAGGGCAAGACAGCTGTTAGCTGTAAAAGTCCTTAAAGGGATGCTTTGTAAAACTCTTCTGTCTGAGCTCATCCTGTCACTGAAAAGATATAACTTCCTCTTCACTTCAGTCCATTAAGTGACCCTGGAAAGAGAGATTCCCCAGTCTGCCAGAGCACACATGAGAAGGAAGGGCTGGCGGTGGCCCTTGGGCTGTCATGTCGTGGGTGATCCTGGCCACTGCACTGCACCTAGTGCTGCGTAGCAGGAACCAAAGGGTGCTTCCTGCCACAAGGAGGGAATGCAGCCCTTGTACTAGGTAGGAGCAGCATACGGTTACCCAGAGACAGCTGTGGGAGTGTGAAGAGGGAAATGCCGGCTGGGGTGGCTCCTATTGTCCTGTGAAAGCCCTCGAAGTGACATTTGTCATCTCTCCCTTTGTACTAGTGTGAATAGGAGCTTCAGTTGCAGTTTGCTATTAGCAAACAGAGGCAGTAAAAAGCACTGGTGCTACTTCAAAAATAAGTGGTACGTATGTTCATTTATTTAATGCTGTAACTCATACAGACATAGATACTTTTTTCTGAAAGAGCTTGCTCTTTTCAGGGAAAAATGAAGTACAGATGAAAAGTTGCTGCAGCTTTTAGAGGTGAAAGCAGTTCCATACATTATGCAGATGCCTAATGCACTTATAGTGCCAGTTGTGCCGCTTGCATCCTTCTGGAGCTGCTCAGAAAGCCCTCCAGAAATGCTGCTTTAGCTTTGAAGCTACTAATAGGGGTTCACACATACTGCTTTAAATTTAAATCACTATTTTAATGACGGATGCCTCGATGGGGAAGAAAAGTCTAGAATCTGCTTTAAAGAAAATTCCGATTAGAGATTCTGCAAAGAGGGATCTCATCTGGTTTATAAGAATAATGTTATTAATCTGCCCCATGTGCTCACTGGACACTGCTGGCAAAACTAAATAGCAGTTTCTGTAGGCTCCCTTTCTCTCTTTTAATTTCTATTTTGACAACACAACAAACATGCCACAATCACAGGAGAAGTGGGTGAATGTAATGGCCTTGATAAACCTCCAAAGGGCACTGCTTACACTTCTCAAGCTTTCATCTAGTGCAGAGGTGCATGAAGGAAGGAAGAGATTTCAGTAAGAGGCTTGAGAAAAAAAGGTTGTTGGGGGCAAAATGGAGCTTCTCTCCCATCCTCAGTTACAGTGGGTGGATTAGGGCAATTTAAATTCAGTTAGTGGTGCCTAAGCAAAGTGTGTCTAAACTGTCGTGTTTGTGAGGGATCTAGTAAACAGCCTCAGTGCAGTGTAGGGATGAGGGATTAGACTTAACTTGAAGGCAGCATCAGCTGCCTGAACCTGTCTCAGCTTTATTAGCAGTATTTGCACTTGAATGTAAGTGTACTAATCTTGAATTGAATTTTGTCATATGCCTCACTACCTAACCAGTGGTTTTGGGGGATCTGAAATGGTTGTTAATGTCTAATGGAGGTAAAATCTTGCTTTAAAAGACAATATTTCAGAACCTATAGTTAAACTCAAAAATAATATTTTGACCACTTAGGATAGACTAGATCCATGTATAAGTGTATAATCCATATTGTCCTTTTAGCAAGTTAATATTGCTTAATATGAAAAAGTCTGTTCTTTGGATTGAAAAGAAATTATTGAAGTGGGTTTTCTTCACTAAGATGAGGAATAAAATAAATTTGTTATGAAAAAAAAAAATCTTGTATTTCTGTGTAAAATTGGATATCCAGAAACTCTGCATTGTGTGCCTGGAAACTGAAAAGCACCGGGTTGACCAGGACACCCGTGAGACTAAGTTTTTGCTCCGTGTTCCCCTTCTGCACTGGACAGGTCATCCCGTTGGGCTGTGCCTGCCATGCTGGGCAGTGGGGACGGCCTCCCCAGTGCGTTGCCTGCAGTACCTCCA
The DNA here is from genome assembly GCA_034781795.1 of Crypturellus tataupa. NCBI lineage: Eukaryota > Metazoa > Chordata > Aves > Tinamiformes > Tinamidae > Crypturellus > Crypturellus tataupa. The sequence continues at coordinate 2,379,085 of JAWLRI010000738.1, forward strand.
TGTGAAACAGGGCTGGGGATGTGATCGTGTTTGACCAGGTCCCAAAAAGCTCTGTGGAATTTGGAAACATTTACTAGTATGGATGTCATTCTTCAGATTGGTACTAATCATTGATGGATAGCGTGGATGAGATTTTTCCATTTTCTTAAGGATTTTCTGTCAGGCAGAATTTTAGAGGACTTCAGTGCTTCATATGTGTCTTGCCTGCAAATTTAGGTGGGACCTATTTGCTGTGTGGGGTCTGTCTTTAGTAGAGCTCACATGACGCCTAGCTCTGAGGAATATCTTTTCTTACTTCTGACCTCTAGTTATTGCAAAATTGCCAATAATAAAGGCCTCTGAAATGAAGGAGGCCCCTCTCCAGCTTCAATTTTTTGACCAAGTGATTTATAAGTAGTAGTGTGGGATTCCTGTGCCTGGGAGCTGTTGAATGCTACTGGATGCACCTGGGTGTTGTGATCCAGCCTGGGGGGCTGGTTCTTACTGTACTTGCTTCCCTCCTACTTAAGCTCTCTCAGGCTGGTGTTTCCAGTTACATTGACAGGGTTGCCTTTATTTTGTTATCTCAGTGTTTTCGATATGGATTCCAAAATGAAGAATGATACCAAAGTATGCCAGACCCTTATGTTTAAAGAAGTGCTGTAAGTTTGTAGCAGGAGAGCGGAAGGAGATAGGAAGCAGTGCAACAGTCTATGGTTTTTTAAATTTGGGAAGATTTGAGTAATTTTAGAGTGCATTTGAGGCATTCAGCACTTAGACAAATGCTGTGAATGATCATGTACAGGATCAAACATCACAAGCAATTTCACTTTAAACTGAATCCAGTTCCCTCCAATAAAACTCATGATTTAAAAAGTAAAAGATTTTCTGGCCATTTACTTATTTTAGCTTTGAGTTGTCCCTGTCCCTGACCCTGTATATGTATCCATGTGAATTCACGAGAGCTCCATTCTCAAGTACATGAGCTGTTGACCTAGTCTGCCAGCTCAGTGAGAACCTCCTCACGACATGTGGCCCTCCCATGTAGCTTTCACCTTACCTGCCATACCCATCTGGGTTTCTTCTGGTGCTTGTGCCTCTTCTGCTCATCCATCTTATTACAGACAGATGGGATGAGAGATTTCAGGAGAAAACAAGTGGGATTTGCAGAGCTACAGGAGTGTTAAAACACTTGCATCCTTCCCACCGATCTGGTGGCGGGTCTGCCCCAGGGAAGGCTCAGCGTGCTGCAGGAGAAGCTGCGCCCATCCTAGGTCCTGCAGGGGCCAGTGGACACGGTCCTGCTCCTTCTCCCTGAGATCAGCCATGCTCCTGCTGGCTGTTGTTAACACCTCCTGAAGGGCCAGTTCTGCTTGCCCTGATATCCCCTAATTCCTCTCCCACAGTTCATACTTACTGCTGGTAGCACTCTTCTCAGGGCATATATTTGGAAGAAGGAAGACTTCCAACTTAACCAGTGTCTAGGAATGAATACTGTGATGAAGCATCAAGTTGCACTTCTGGAGTTAAGCGTACCCTTGACATGCATATCCAAGAATAGAAAGCCTTCAGCTCGGAGCAAGGTAGGGTTACTGCACATCTTGAGGCCTTTCTTCCGTCCTTAGCATACAGCATCTCATAAGTGGGTATTATGTTCTGCCTCTTTCTTGTTTTCTGTGTTGTCTGTAAGTGCATCCATCAACTACCGATGACTTAACTGACCTAGGTAGCCTCTATTTCTTCAACTTATTTTTCTTACTTTAAACAAAAACATGAAAACAGTGTCTGCATTTAATGCGTTTAGAACTGCTATTAATTCCTCTTCCAGTCAAGGCCAGCTGCTTTTGGGCTTAGCAGTGCACTTCATATTGTCAAGGGTTTTGTGAATGCTTTTATTATGAGAAGGTAGATATGACTGAACTGGAACATACCTAAGCTGGTGTATAGTCTTTTATCTAAATACATAAGTATTTGTGTATAGTTTGAAGATATATTTTAACTAATTTACATTCTTGATTAAAAATTTCTTTTGAAGATAAAGACTATTGCAATCATCTTTACATTAAAAAACTGTCTCAAAGTTATTTCTATTTTGGTGATTTTGGATATAATGTATATAGATTTGTCCTGAAGAAAAAATAGCTTAAATGTTAACATTTTACCATTTTAAACTTCACAAACCAACATGTAGACTCAGTAAGGAAAAGAGTGTTATTTCATGTGCAAAACTTTCCTCATAACAGTTTCTGAAGTGATTTTTAAGGCTCAGGTGTATTGACCAGCCAATATTGTTCCTGTAGATGTCTACTTCATAGCTTGCAAGCTATATATTTATTATGCATAATAACTGGTAGCTGATTGTTTTATAAAAAATTGATTTGGCCAAATAACTTTTTTTTTAACATATTTTATAAACTTTCTTTACATGTTTTTTCACCTTTTCTTTGTCTCTGATAAAATAATATAGTATGTCAAGGTTTTCATTTTTAAATAGTATTTTTTTGAAGAAAAAACAAATGCTGTCTGAGATGTGCAGAGGAGGTAAGTGTTGTGAACTTTTTATTTAACTCTGTGTGATCATCTTTGTCTTCCTCCTGCACACCCTTGTTTCCTACCTGACGTGGTATCCATCTGAAAGAATAACAACCTTGTTAACGCAATGTTTTCTGATTTTACACCACTTTGCCAAACACTCCTAGGGTACTAGGAGTACCCAAAGATAATATTTGGATGCTCTTCCAAGGCAAGTGATTGCACTTGTTCTTTCTTCAGAGCAATAAAGCAAATCCTCTGCGTCCAAGGCCATAATCAAATAAACACGAGGAGCTATATGAATTACATGAGCATGGAGAAGAGGAAGCAGTGAAATCCTGCATCTTATGGGGTAACATATATGAAAGAGCCCTCAGGATCCAAAGAGAAGGCAGCTGGAACCAGAGACTGATGGGTGAATGACACTGGGCAAGGTGACAATCTGTGTGAGCAGCAGAAGGGATCTGGGCTGCAGAGGATCATAGAATCATTGTGGTTGGAAAAGACCTTCAAGATCATCGAGTCCAATCGTAAGCCCCACAACAGCATCCCTGCTAAATCATGTCCCCGAGCGCCTCAGCTACACATTTCCCGAGCACTGCCAGGGACAGTGACTCCACCACTTCCCTGGGCAGCCTGGTCTGACACTTCACCACTCTTTCTGTGTAGAAATTCTTCCGAATGTCTAACCTGAACCTCTGCTGGTGCAACACAAGGCCATTTTCTCTTGAAATATGATGTAATGGAAAAAAATCTCTAGAATAAATCTGAATATCCAATCGAATTTATATTTTTGAGAGCTAAGGAAGGTAATTGTTCCTGAGGCACGCAAGTATTTAAAAGAGTAAAACCCTTCACTGACCCAAGCAAATATGGCAATAAAACATGGTGGAACTTGAAACTTTCCTGGCTACTAGAAAATTCTTCTCATAATTTACTTTTATTAATGGCTATTAATATGCCATCTTTATAAACAAGATATGCAGTTTAGCTAAGGGGAAAGTCAGTCCCCTTAGTCAGTCGGTTTAGTTAAGTCAGTCTTTTAATTCTTATCTAAATTGATTGAGGAAAATTATTGTATAAAACCACTATATTCAGTTTCGCTGACCTTTGGAATCATGATTATGAAATACAAAAATGAATCCGAGCTTTAGAAGTGTTATTGGTGATTTAATCAGTGCAAATCAGTATAACAGCACAAAGCAAAAACTGTGTGAATGTTTCCTCTCTCCACTTTAAAATTATTAAATTATCATAAGGACTTATTATGTTAGCAAGCTGAAAGCCTTTAGTACCAGTGAATTGCAACTGTTTTGTTAAAAAGTTATTTAATATTTTTATCTTCACATAGATGTATAAAAAAATCCAGTTTTTATAGCGCTGTAGCACAAATGTTATATGGTAACTAGTAGCAGAAGTGCTAGGAAGTGCTTCCAGATTGTGTGGCTTATAGTTTGGTGCATTGCTGCTGTATACTCTGTCTGAGTTTGAAAGCGATCAAGATATATAGCATTCCTAAAGAATATTTCTGATTGTATTAGCCAGGGGAATAGTAACAGAACCATTTGCTCGTATTGATAATAGTTCCTTCTTTTGTCTTGGAGAGCAGCCTTTTCTCATGTTTTGCACCTGTAATAAGTTTGTGTAGTAAAATAATTTAGGGCTGTAGTACTGTGTTCAAATAAATAGAGGAGAAGAAGGAAAAAGGAAGCCTGCATCTCCATATCATCTCCTTCATGAGAACATGGAAAAATATTTCATCTCATTAAGCATCCCTTGAAGCTTTCAGTGGTCCTGAGGCAAAAACATCTCACCTAGGTGCTGTTTGAAAGCAGTCAACTTCAAAGGAAAATTCTTCTTTATAAGGCACTGCTCATAAAATAGTAATTGATAATTGTAAAATAGCAAATTGTAAAATTGCTCTCCTACTCTCTTACCTGAGTAGGAGAGAGGAGATGTACAATATAAATGCGGGAACATTCAAGGGAAATGGGACAGAAAGGGAAAGGTGGAGGGGGGTGAGTGCTTGAATGATGCTGCTGTGCCTTGGAGGGAGTGGGAAACCATGAGACCATGAGGATGGGCTGGAAGGGCATCCAAGAGGCAAGGCAAGGGAGAGACAAAGTGGCAAATACCAGACCTCACGTTCCTCAACTGTTGGCGTGACCTGGCAGCCCCCAGCAGCGCCCTGCTGAGCTGTTTGGGTCTGTCGAAGTGCAGCCTGTCGGTAGATGGTTCTCTTTATATCAGCTCTCATCTTATGCTCCTGTAGCTTGGGTGTATGTTCACGTGAGAGGCCTGGTAACATTGCCTAGCAGGTGATTTCTTTTATTTCTGATGTCTAGAAGATTAGAAAACTTGGGAGATTTTAGAAGCAATGCTATATTAAGAAAGAATGCCTAGATTACCTTGAAACATCATTTGTCCTTGTTTTTTTTAATGACTACTGCTTGTGAATGTATTTTGCTTTGAGTTGGACAAATGCGGAAGCTTCCAGCATAAAAAGCTTGAACAAACACAGAGCAATGGAGAATATATAGTAGACTAATTTGGTTTTGCAGCTGACCTGGGAGTCATTGCAATAATGTAGCCTAAAATAAAACTGCAGAGTGGATTTGGCAAGTCATCTGCAGCTTTAAAGTTTTTCTTTTGCATATCAATGTTGCAGATCTACCTGATTTTTTCTGGCTAGATAGGGATTAATCTATTTTTAAATGTGATACTGCTTAGAAAAGACTTAAATGAATCAATAGAGCTCAGAGTTTCAAATGGAGTCATTTGATCTGTGGCTGAATGGATATAAAAAGCAGGAGGGACAGGAAATAAAGCTATCCTTAGACATGTTGTTCAAGTTTTACTGGACCTGGTTGCATTTTTCATTAATTTCTCAGAAAATTTGCCAACTCTGGAGGAGAAAAGTTAAAGGTGTTATTTGTGAGGAGGAGAAATCAATTACCAGAGGGGTCCGGTTGAAACTAAAGCCCAGATCAGGAAAGCAGACTGACGATGCTAATGTGGAGTGGAAGTAGAGAGGCTTAAGGTCCATGTGTCCTTATGCAGCGGTGTGAGCACAGAACCTTGTCTGCTTGACAAGGGTTGAGATGCTGACTTACAGTGCGGTGCATTTGCTCCTGGAGCAACTCCTGAGAACAGCCTGTTTGCTGCCTGAGCCTTTGCAGTGGGTGACTCCTGTGAATGAGGAAAGAAGTCTCCCTTTGGCCTGTGTTGCCTTATGGGAATTCAGGACTTGTGCTCTACGTCTTTCTCTGTATTTTCTTGTTAGCTACCATAGACTGCTCCCTAGCCGGGAGGGGCTGCACTTCAGGAACCTCCCTTTGAGATGCTCTGCTTTCTCTAATAAATGGGGTACAAAAATTGCCTTGCAATGATTAAGCTCCCTGCACCATCATAGTTGTGATAAGAGACTAAAAGAACTTCTCTTGTTAGGGAAAAAAAAAAACACTGTTTTTCAACAGTAATTAGCAAGAAACTGAATTGAGGTTACAAGTACCCTGAATATTTTGAAAAATAGATACCTAGCAGGCAGATACACTAAAATTAATAAATCCTCTATGACCAGCTCCCCAGGCACTGCAAAGCTCTTGCATGAAGGGGATCGCTGCAGTAACCGGGCTCTGCCACCAAGTTACCTCTCTTTTCCCTCTTTTTGCTAGAAATGGGAGCAGGAAACAGGAGGCTGACCTGTCAGTTGAGGCCGAGGGATCTTTTCTTTTTTATACTCTGGTCCATTTCTGGCCTATAATAGTTCTGCTCAAAAGAACTGTTATGCAAAGAACATGGGGAGGTTCTGCTGCTTCATACAATCCTCTTAATTGGCGCATCTGTTGGGGACAAAGGGGAAAAAACATGTGTCACTTGGAAGGAGTAACCCTCGTAAGAAAAAAGCCTGTCATTATTTGATAGGGATTAAGATCCTCTCAGGATGTTAAATGTTCTCCTAGTACAAATGTTCTGCTGTTGAGCTAATGACAGACCTAACCTCATACCTGCTAGTACTGAAATAACAACTTGCTCTATTGCTCGTCTCGTTTGGAAATGCTTTGCTGTATATGTCTTCAAGATCAAAAAATGGACCATGCCCTTCACCTCTGACATGCAGCAGCTGTTCAGAAAGACACAAGCTGCTTCGCTTTCCTCCCAAGAGGCCCCTCATGAGAGCTGGAAGGATTTAGGTGTGTCTGTGGCAGATGTGCCATGTCAGAGTAACCTCACCAATAAATCCCCGGAATAAAAGGTTCTCACAAAATTGATAATGAAAACACCCAGAAAAAGAGAGATGCTACCTTGACAAAAGTATTTTTTTATACCATAGATATTTTTTCTTTAATTTCATCACCAAAAAGCCAGGTCCTGCACTAACCCTAGGTAAATATTTCTAGGATAGACTTAGCCTGCGTTTAAAGAACTTTTTGCATAGCGGTTCTCACTTGAAAGCAGCCGGTTTTGCAATTCATATTGCTAACTACTGCTGCCTGAGCCATTTTTGAAAGAATTCAATTAAAAGAATAAAGAATCACAGACAAGGCATCACCAAATGTGTTTGCCTGTGGCAGAGCCTGAGGCATTCTGGGGATCAGCAGGACAAATATAGGCTGACCAACTCCTTTAACTCTTGTTACTGAATCCCAAGTATTAAATCATAAATTTTGTAGTGTGCTTCAGACCTTACTATGTTTAGCTCTCCTTTTCTCCTTATTGTGCAGTATTTAAAGAGCAACAATGTTTCAGTTTCTAATAAATTTAAAATTGTTTCCAGTCTGGTTTGGTCAGTAGTTTTTGTTGCTGCTCTAGGCTGTGTTTTAGCAAAATTCTTCTATATGACTGTCTTTTGAGCATGTGAGAAATTTCAGGAAAAGAAGTGGACCAGTTTGTGTGCCTGGAGTCAATCCTGTTTGTACATATTTTGATGGAATTACTGACAAGCAATCTCTCTTTAGTTGCATCTTAAAAGTATCTGTCTAGGATATAACTTGTTAAGGTGTCAGGATTTATTTTTTTAAAAAGATGGTAATAAACACTCCTTTTTGATTGTTGGTTTTGTGGTATAGGTGGGTTTGAGATGGTGTTATCCTTATTTATTTTATTTTTTATTTATTTATGCTTGAAGAAAATATTTTGATAAAGAACAAACTTTCCTCCAAAGTGAGATTTTTAAATATATTTCTTTGTTCAGGATGCAGTGTTGAAATGGGAACCTTCTTTTCATCACCGGCTTAGTGGTTAGATACAATCGAGTTCAGTTTCTTATTGCTGTATGAATGGGTTTGCACATACAATTTATACCAAGGGGAACCACTCCTCTGTGCTTGTTATCAGTGCAAAGGGAGTATTCTGGGGATAAAGACTCGTGCTGGGTTAAATATCTAGTCTGTAATCCTGAATAAAAGCTGAGCTACCGTGCTAACTATGGGTGCCACCTCCAGGGTGAATAACTCCAGCTTCCATTCTTGCGGGAGCGGGTGATTATGTGCAGTAAAAAACACGTGCTTATATATGCTTGCAGTAAAGTTTATTTTGATGTTAGTACCTGGCTCTTCATTGCAATTCATTCTGTTTCTTCTTTGGCTCAAGTTGCTCTTTGTGGCTACACAAACATGCTTACGGGGCACTGGCTCTGTGAACAACTGTTACCCTTCTCCAGATTTCTGCAGTGTCCTGAGCAGAATTCTCTAGGTAAAAGCAGGGGAAATTGTGTTTATTTTATGAAGATTGCAGCCTGTGGTTCAAAGCCTGTGGTTAGAGCCCTGTCTTGGACAGGAACTATGATGTGATTTAAATTGTGATGGGTAGAGAAAAGGAATGAAACCCACTTTGGTGAAGAAGAATCAAACAGCTGATGTCTTGCTGGGGTGAAACTCCAACCTCAAACAAACAGCTTTCTTATTCTGCTTTGCCTTGCAAATGACCAAAAACAAATACACAATTTTTGGATTGAAAGAAGTGCCTTTTACTGAGTGAAATGGGTCTAATTTGGAAAGATAAAAATGCACAGTGTTTCTAAATTAAGTGAACTTTTAAAACAGTAAACTCTTTGGATTTGGCTGTCAAATCAAGAATGGGCTGTCTTCCTGGTCTTACTTGTGATCTTATTTTAAGCATTGCTGCCCATGTGTCCCCGCAGTGGTTTGGGGGGCTTTGATGGCAATTAGCATGATGCCAGGCAGGTTTCCTGACATTGCTCCATCTTCACCGTTCTCCTCCTGACACTTTAGCTCTTCACGGTTGCTGATAACACCACTGCAATTTATCTCAATAGCGGCACCTGTCAGCCTTGATTCTTGCCTTCACAGTGCAGTATCTCCTTAAATGAGAGGTGTTTTGCCAGAATGTTTCATGGTATTTATTTCTGGTTTGGTGTGGATGCTGGCTATATCCCATCAGGATGATGCCCTGTGATACTTTGACAACACAACCTATCCTTTCCTGTTCACAGTTACACTTGTGACAGCCTTTTAACTAGTTAGGTCCCTCTAATATTTTTACTTTTAGGATCAATCCTGTTGTTTTTCATCTTTAATTTCATTTTTTTTTTATGTCTTACTGTTTATTAGTAACTCACCCAAGTTGGAGGCACAAGTTGAGAGAGTAGCCATTAATCCAGTGTTGCTTAAAGGCCAGGTATGACCCGTCTCTGAGCAGGGGTGGAGTTATGTTAGTTTAGGACTCCGGTGTAAAAGTTACTCTTGCCCATGGCTGTCTCTATTCAGATGTCCTCAGATCCCATTTCCATCTGTCCTTCCTCCCGCAAGGTTAGAGGAGAAGCCTCATTCAGTGGCTACAGTGAGGGGGCCATGATCTTTCATTGAGTCCATTTTGTGGTTCTCCTTGAACTGCAGGTTGAAGGTAGCTCAGAGTCACCAAGGCCTGTGGTTCTCCTGTAGCCATGGGCTATGCAGTTGCTTATGCTTCTGTAGTCATGCAGAAGCCCAGAGTCATTTTTCTTATAAACCTATATGTTTTAAGAGTGGATTTAAGCAAGCCAGAAGACACTATGGCTCTACTTCTTTTGACCAGTGATGAGAAATAACTCACTTTTGTATGTTGAAGTAACTGACCTTGTCTTTTGTGGAGTACCAGATGTGCACCCTAACAGTAGGACCCTGCTGTAGTCCTGCAGCTATGTTCCAAGCCAGGCAAGAAGGTGACACTGGTGGGCCTGGGACATGTCTATCCAAGGTGGAAAAGGGCCGCAGTGTGGGTTTGGGTGCCACGTCCAGAGGCAAACTCCCGAGCATCATCCTGGCTAACAGATACGCGCTGCCTTGTGGCTGCACAGCCTCCAGCTCGTGCTGTTGTGTCGCGGGCCAGGCCCGTCCGTCCCCGTAGTGGTTTACAGGGCTTTGATAGCCAGGCAAGTTTCTTAACATTGCTCCATCTCCTCAGCAGAACTGTGAAGATGGAGCAATGTCAAGAAACCTGCCTGGTTTCTGAAAGGATTTCTGCCCTGAAAACCACTACAGGGACAGACAGGCCAACAATATTTAAAATAAGATCATAAGTAGGACCAGGAGGACAATCCATTTTTGGCCAGGCCAAGAGGTTGTTTCGCTACATGGAGCGAGTGAATTTGGCGCTGGGCTGCAGACATGAGACGTGAGGTCACCCCTTGGAGGGTTCGAGACCCGGACCGAGCAAGATCCCAGCGCGATTCGGGATGCTTGGTAGGTTTTCCGTCACTGTGTGGCTTTCCTGGAAAGCGGACGTTGTGTGGTGAGGCTCAGGTGGGTTCCTCTTGTGTGGTGACCTCTGTGCTTTCTCTGCTTTCATCTGTCTTGGTGGCATTGCTAGTAATTTGGTTCCTGGTTAAAAAACAAGTGCAAAGCAGGCCTTTAAAAGAGACGTTGTTAAACTAAATTGCAAGGACTTATTAAAAAATCTTTCACCTACTATACCGGCTTTTTTTTCTATATTAACTTAAGTAATAAATTAGTCTACAGATGTTTGATTTTCTGATGAATTTCTTATCCAATTAAAGTTTTAAGCGCTCCATTTTTATCACTATAAAAAGCGGGGTCTCTTACAATGTTTTCCTTTATTTCTTTTTTAAAATAGAAGAATGTACTTCCTTTTGTTTGTCATTCTCATCTCTTAGATAAAGTTCTATTAATTTATTTCAAATTAAATTAAATGAATTAAAATTCTGCATGATAGCAACTGCAACATAACACAGTGTAGGTTTTAGTGTTTCATGGGCTGTGCTTGTTCTTGTAATTTTGGTTGGTCTGTGCTAGAAAATACTGTTAGGATGACTATTGAGAGATTGTAATTCTAAACCAAAATGTGTCTCTTCCAAGCTCTTCAATATTTTAAGATATCGTACAAAAATACATTCACAGCCCTTGCTCATCTATTCTTTCCAGAACTGATAACTTGGCTTTTATGTTTAGTCATTAATTCAGAATTTTATATAAGCAGTTTAACTGTGGAGTAGTAATTTGGAAATATATGAAAAAGATTTTTATTTTCTGTGTTTCAGAAATATAACCCAAGAGTGTAAAAACAAACAAACAAACAAAAAAACAAAATAAGACCCCACATCTGATTTAATGATTTTGAGTTTCTTATTGGGCATTGATCCTGCTTCTTCTTATCATAAATTATGAAAATAATGGTGTTAAATTCTGACTTCCTGAGCAATCTGAAACATTTAACAGTAACTTAAAATATGCATCTCCAAAAGCTAAGTTCAATACTGTATCTACCTATATCATATATATATATATATAATATATATATATAAATTTTTAAATATATACATGACCTTCATAGTTTGCTTGCTCGAGATATTCATATTTTGATTAAAAAAAAAGTGTAGAGCCTGACCTTGGATAAATTTGTGTATAAATGTGCATGGACTTTGCTTATGTGTCAGGCTAAGTCTGTAGGCAAATTGGATGCTACAAATGGTACCAAGCCTGCAGTCTTCTAGGAGACCCAGGCCCCTATTAGGTGAGGAACCATCTCCATGTTCCCTGCATCTTGGAGTCTGAGCACACTCACGAATGCAAGTTTTGGGAAGTTCTTTCAATTAACTTGAATCCCAGTGAATAAATTGTTTTTAATAGTTGCGCTCAGTCCTTTGTCATTCAAAAATGCAAGAATCCTTTTTTTTCCCAGTGTAAAATGTAGTAAATGAAGACGTGGTGAATCCATTGACCTTGGAAATGGGCAGGCTCAGTAAAGCACCTGTAAGGCTGATGTGAGCACTTGTTTGTGCTCTTTGGGAATCACAGGGCTTGGCTGCTAATGCTCTTCTGAACACTGGAACATGCTTTCTAATAATGTCCCAACTATCAGTTTGATTTATATATGTATATGTCTTCTTTTTTCTTGAATTGCTGATTTTAAATACCGTATGCTCTTCATCATGGAACAAACAGAGCATGAAATTAAGTGTCATGTATTAAGTATGCTGATTTATTTTTTTTACTCTTGATATAGTCATTTTTACAGAGGTACACATAGCCAAAATTGTGTTTAGGGAATGCAAAGAATTTGACACACAATTCTGAAGAAGCAGATATTTGTTCAATATACAAGAAAAGATCTGAATACTGAAGACTTTTATACGCATTGAATCCATCTAAGGTACACAACTTGCATAGCATTCTGCAGCATTAAAGCTTATGAAGTCATTGCCAGCCAAGAATGATTTTAGGATGACTTTGTTAGGAAAAAGAAAAAGACAGCTGCTGGTTTCTTTCTTTTTTTTTTTTCCCCTCTTTTTTGATATATGAGTTTGGTCCTACTATCTGATGAACAGAAATAAAGTATAACAATAAGTCTTCCACCCATTCTTAGTTTCTGTACACATATCTTGTAGGTATGTTTATATGGTCATGGTGGTCATGGCCATGTGCCTTGATATACTGAGAATCTCTAGTAAGGTCTAGCTTTAGAGGAGGGTAGAAATTCACAAACGAGAGTTGTGGTAGAGAGGTGGGTTTTGTTTTTGTTTTTTTAATAAGCTTAGCTCTGGAGATCTGGTTAAAGAACATTTGGGGTGTGATATTCCAAAATAAAGATGATAACAATACTATTTATAATCACTGCTTCAAAATGCCAATATTCTTCCAACTCATCCATCCCTTATGAATTGAAAACTAAACATACTGTTAGCTTAGTGTTGCTATAGTGTCTATGTTAAAAAAAAAAAAAGCCCTATTTGCACTGTGAATACAAGTTTGTTGGACATGTTACAGTCATTATAATTCTGAGCACTGACTGTGAAGAATTGCAGTGTGTATTTGCTATGCAGTGATCTGTGCATTGCATTGCATAATAACTACATTTGCAGCCACATTTCAGTTCCTTCAGTGTTGCTTTAGCGCTGTAATTGCTGATGAACTTGGTTATTTAGATCTGACACAACAGTGTTTAAGCCTTTTGAAAGGAGAATAGCTGCTGAACTGGAAAGAGCATCCTCTCCAGTTATAATAAATATTCTCCTCACTTCCAAATAGGAATAAATACCTTGCAAAGCTGTTGTCAGCTATATCGTATATATTTGTATGTATATGCTCATAATTTAATGTGTTTTTGTGACACACAGGAAAAGCCATTAACAGCTTATTTTCAAGGGTAACAGTGTTAGTCTTCAAAAAACTGAAAAACAATGTTTAGAAATATCTTTAAATTTAGAATTTACAGGCAGAAATTCATATAGAGACACTGGTGTTAAAGTCTTGAACCTGTTATTGGGGATTTCTGTGCAGAGACAGTGCTACTGCCACTATTATATGGCTATTTTTGCCTTTTTTTTTTTTCCTTTGATGTATTTGCAAAGGAAATGCATTTATATGCCAGTGTAATAAAAAAATCAGTTAACTGGGCGTTTCACTGAATTTCATTCTCTTGCTTCTTTGACTTGAGTAGAAGTAACGAGCAGCTTAGTGAAGCTCAAAGCGAATTCATGTTTCTGGTGAGAGTGTTTTTATCTAAAACAGAAAAGGTTAACCTAAAGAATGTGCATTGTACTATATATTAAACTCTATTTTTTGTGCCGTTTATTACCTTCTCTCCAGTCACTGTAGAAGAGAGAGGGCAAGGGCACGTGAGAAATTCCCAACACATTTACTGGTCAGAATTTTAGCTCTGACGTGTTCCCTGGACCTAAGTTAGTATCTCTGCACAATGTCCTTTATGGGTAAAATAGCTTAAAACTGCTTCAGTCCTTTGGACTTCTAATAATAGAAATTTTAAAGCTACTTTGAAAAGGTCTCTCTGACAAAATAGTCTGCATAAATATGGGAATAAACTCGGGCTAGTAATAACAAGGGAATCTGCCATGGAAAAAAATGGCTGAGACGGCCTTCTCCTTCACCACCCATCATTACAGAAAAAAAGAGCTCTTAATCATTTACCACTGCACCCAAGGAAGTGGAGGGGGAAGGTATTTTGCATGCACAACATGGGAACAGATACCTTGAAACTGATTTTATTCTGTAGACTCAGTTCTTTAAAAAAAAACATGAAATAAGTCTATGCAATAGTGTTCCCACATCTTTATATCAGCAGTGTCCAGTTTTAGACATTTATTGTTAGTAATAACTGCACATTTATACAAGGTCATTTGGTCTCCCAGACAGAGACCGTGTTGCAAAAAAAAATACGAAATCACTTTGAATGTATATTCTTGGATTTTTTGTTTACCCGTTGGGATGCGCAGGCACCCATTGCCAGGAAAGGCCGTAGAGTCTCCATCCTTGAGGATACTCAGAAAGCACCTGGACACAGTCCTGGGCAATGTGCTGGAGGTGACACAGTGTGAGGAGGGCAGTTGGACTGGGTGACCTCCACAGGTCCCTTCCTGTGAACAGAATTCCTGTAGTTCTAGTCTTTTAGATCCCACCATTTTTGTGTTTTAAAACATGTATATGTGGGATTGAGTTGTTTGATTAAATAAAATGCAGCTTTATACACATGATAACACAATCGACTTAATATTCATATTTTTAAACTGTTTAATATATTTGTTCATATAGTATATTATAAAACTGAATTTTCATGAAAGTATTGAATAGTCATCTTTTTTTTTTATAGGTAGGTGACATTTAAATGGTAAGCAGGGGTTCTTCCCACTTCATATAACTGTGAATGTAGGAGAATTACAGGAAAAAAAAAAAAAAAAAGAAAAAGGGCCTACAAACAAGGAGACCTTGCCGATCCTCACCTGACTTGGAGCCGTGTCGGCTGGGGTGCTCGGTGTGAGCAGAGAGCACCAGCTCTCCCTTCATCGACGTGTAGTCTGCTCTTCCTTGGTATTACTGGTTTGGAGTAGTGTTTTGTTACAGAATCTTTCTGGGGAAGCATGATTGTCCCAATTGGGGCTCCCAATTGGGGAGCATGATTGCCCCAATAATGCTACTCTGCTCTGCTTGTGTTGGAACTGGGCCTCACTGCGAAGATGAACGCTGCAACTGTTGCCCTCAGGTGCAACCAGCGCCTGACGTTTCCGTACTGGGCTCCACTTTGCCTGCAGGAACACCCGATTTGGGCTGATCTCTTTGATCTGCTGTGTGAGCTTCGGTGAGAGGTGGTACTTGGCAGTGTTATGTCTTGGTGGTTGATGATGACCTGTGTTTCTGTGATTAATTCTCCACATTTGTGTAGATGAAGGAGCTCCAGCTGCCTGGGCCCATTAGCTTTTGGGTGTTGAGGAGGAGTATGTAACTAAATACAACTTTACATATAGTCTTGAGAGAGCACTAGGGCTTGGCTCAGGATAATGACTGCCATATAGAAAGTCACTAAAGGAGCAGTTATTCAATGTCACTCCCTATTTGTAATGCTGATTGTAGTCATTTATCTCTCTCAAGTTTGCTACAGCATTTGATAGTAAACGAGCCAACCCTGCAACTGTCTGTTTCTGCAGCTGCTCTGGCTGTTGTGTGAGAATAGCTGTATTTTTAGAAAATTCTGATTTACGTTATAATGTGATTTTGCTGTGAAATAGGATCACCTGAAATGGGCCCTGTGTGGGGATCAGTTGTTCAGTGGTGCCAGGGTTCCCCAGTGCCTGACTTTCCGCAGGGTTGCAGCTCTTGTCTGTTGCACAATTAACGGATTGAGAGGTCCTGCAAGCCAGGGCCTGATTTCAAGCCTGGTTCTTCCCATTAGGACTATTCAATTCTCTGGGTTATCTCTGCTGTGTCTAGTCTGTACCTTGTGCAACAATGCAGGCTGCACTGTTTACATTTTGACAAGGCTAATTTTCATCCATAAACTTGGTGTATTTGTTATAAACCCGTAAGATACAAAATCCAGAGTCTCTCAGGGCCAGCTATACCACGGTTATGATGAGCAAAATTACACTTATATATCTTTATCTAGAAAGATTTGAGTAGATAACAAATAGATTCTGAATCACTAATTAAACTTCGTAATTCTTAACTGACTTAAAAGACGACTCACAAAGACTTCAGAAAAAAATGCACTCTGTTGTGTGGAGTTTTTGGCGAGGTTGTATTTTTACTTTTTTCGCCCTTTTTTTTGATAATAATTTCAGATCAAGAGATAGGAAACTGAAGCACTGACATTAGATGTTTCATCTCTGAAAAGTCAATGTTAACTTGGTAGCTTTAACTATTGGCTTTTTGCTGATCATGACAAAGCAGATGGAAGAAGCTGCTGCTTCACGATGAAAATTATTCCAGAAGGAATCTTACTGTTATTCAAGTAAGATGGTAAAATGTTTTTGTGATGCAACAAATATATCTACAATGCAGAATAATGTTAGAGAGCCTTTCTCTGTGTGTGTTTCCTGCCTAATACATTTGAATAGCTGAGTCTTGCAATTTAGTGGTAGTCACTGAATATCTATCGGTAAGAACAGTTCCTGTTTTTACTGGTACAGCGTTATTTTGATGCCTTACGTGGATTTAACTAAGTCAAATTTCTGAAATGTATGTGTGGACTAAATATCATTGCTTTTATTATTTTGTGTTTCTAGTCTGGTACTGTGAAGCTGACCAAGCCAGTAGCTTTGTGGAGCCAGCAGGATGTCTGCAAGTGGTTGAAGAAACATTGCCCAAATCAGTATCAAATCTACAGTGAGTCATTCAAACAGCATGACATAACGGGTAAAGTATGCAATATCAGAAATATTTTACTTACTTAAAATGGGGCGAATCATGTTTTATATCGTAGTATAAATTGTGACTCTACACTAAGGGCTTTTTGTTAACTAGTATGACTCAAGAATTGTTTGGGAGAGTGGGAATATTGCATTATAGTGATGTGGTGATCTTTTACAGCTGAAAAAATAGCAGATTATTAAAGATTAATATAATGAGGAAAGAACAAGCCATAATATGTACGTGGAAAAGAGTTGGATCCTGAGACTATCTATTCATGTATTTTTTATTTTATTCTGTTAAAAATTTGAAGTTTGAACTTTTGAAATATTCATTCCAAATCAAAACAAAAGCCAAAAATTAAGAAAAGGCTTGTGAGGAAAAAATGTAAGTGAGGATTTTCTTTCCTTTTTTTTTTTTTTTCTGAGAGATATTTCACCTTGAGAAGGTCAAATTCTCTTTTGAGATTATTGTTTTTTAATTCAGCTTTAAAATCTTCAACACGTAGGATGAAAAGGAAGCCCAACTGAGATCCTCCGTAGGAGTGAAGCAGGATCAACATATCAGACTAATTTCTGACAGATATTTGTCTAATTTGTTCTAGCAAATTTGCAATGGAGATTTTTACATCTCTCTATTCCAGTGTCTTATGATCCTTAAAGTTATTATTCTCTAATGACAGTCTCAACTGTTATTTCTTGCCAGTGAAGTTGACTTCTATCCCAAGTATAGCTGGAGTAGAGGCTGTCTTATTTCCTGCAGTCTTATCACTATTGAATTGGGTTTGTCCCATTTACACATTTTTCTTCTCTAGTCTAAAAAATGTTTCCTCCTCTGTCAGTTTGTCCTCAAAATACTGCCAACCCTCAATACATGTTTCTTGTCTTAAGAGAATAAGTAAATTGATTAATATAAACACAGATGTAATTTGGGAGTGAAATAGCATTTTCTACCTGTATCCCAGGCATTAATTAATCTGAAAAAAGGGTAAATGTGGAAAATTAATTGGTTCTTCGTAGTGATTGTATGCAATACTGGTATGCAAATTTTCCATTGACTCCTGCTGCTCTTCTCTCTTTTCTGATAATATATGAGTGCCAACATGGCAAACTAAACTACTGACCTTCATTCATTATGTAGCCTTACACATAAATATATGTGTGCACATGTATATGCAAGAGAGATGCTTTGTATTGGGGCAGTCGGAGTTGAATTTTAGTGCTTGGCGACTGGATCCATTTCCTCTAATTTTTCATCTGTATCTCAGTGTAATCCATAAGAATGTGGACTGTGCCTTTACCCATGTGTACAGAACTGACTGCTGCAGATTACCAGAAAAAAAATCATTTTTTCTACCACTATGTTACATGTTTTCTTTTTGTGGAATTAGAGCACTATAGGAAGAGGTTGAAAGGAAGAATTTTTTTTCTTTTTAATTTAAACCTACACAGAAATCCCATAGCTTCTTTGTAGATGTGCAAAACTTGAAACTTTATAGACCTTTGTGAGGCAGGACACAGAAGAGCTACAAGGAGACTGTTAGTTTATGTGTTAGAAAGAGTGCGCAGTAAAGAAAATAGCTTCAATACAGTAACTACCAAAGAAAAGAAGAAATAAATATGATCAATATTTTTAAAGACTTTAAGAAAGTACACTGCGAGTATATTCTGAATGAAATCAGTGATTCAGGAAGATGTTTATAGGGCTGTTGGTCCCTGTGATCTCAATTATTTGAAACCTAATAAAGTGGAAAACAGGGAATTTGTGGTTCAAAAATGTGCATTGTGAAAAGAACAAGAAAACTGTTCTATTTAACTAGTATAAGGATTAAGCCCTGGCAGTGGGCTTAATTTCTGATACACTTTAATATGACTATGGAAAAGTGATGTTATTGTTGAAAATTTCTCTGGAATTTTAATGACTTTACAAGCTTCTTTAATATGGAAAATATGATGGGGAGGAGCTGAAAATGACAAGAAAATGTTATTTAGACCTTGATTTAGACCTTGAAGAGAAAAATCTAAGATATGATCATGAGCCAGGAATTACAGTGAGCTGAGTTGGTGGCAAAAATACCGAACAAAATGTCTTTGTACAGACCCTTTTCTTATAGGCCACTCCATACAAATGACCAGCTGTAGATACATAAGAAAAAAGATGCTTACGCTGTTGTTATACACAGCAACAGAGGAGAAAGAGCTTCATATTATCCATGTCCTCGAGGAGGTGTCAGGACAGAGTGGACTCTCATCAAGAACGCAGGTGACACCGAAGTGCAGGGAGCCTCTTGGGCCAGGCTGCTGATTCCAAGGACCCCAGGCAGGCTAGAGGAGTGTCCCAGCCTTGTGAAACTCAGTAAGGACAAATGAGGATCCTGCCTTTTGACCCCCCTCCTAGGGAAGGAAGAACCTGTTGCACTGCTGTAAGCCAGGGACCAACTGCCTGGGGAGCAGTTTTGCTGGAAAGGACTTGTCCTTAAGCGCTGGTCCGTGGCAAAGGTTAACAGAAGGAGCAGAGCCAGTAGGTGAAGGGAAGTCCTTTCCCCCTATTTTTCTACACTTCTTAGATCACAGTTTTTGGATCCTCTATGTAAGTAAGATGTTGGAAAACTGGAACAAGTTCAGCTGCATGTCACCTACATGGCTGGGGTTGGAGCACTTGTCCTGTGCAGAGGGCTGAGGGATCTGCGCTTGTTCTGCCTGGAGAAGAGGTGACATTGCTGGGTGGAGGTGTGACTAACAGCAGCCCCCAGTGTGTGCAGGGACATTACCAAGAAGATGGACTCAGGCACGATGATTCATGGTGGGAATATGAGACAACAGGCATAAAATTGAAACAGATGAGGTAGATTTGAATTTACCAGACAGAACCACTTTTCAAGGACGGGAATACTTTTTGAGATATGGGTTGTTCTTTAAAGGTCTTATCCTCCATGACTAAAATAAACTAAGATTTTTTTGTGTTCAGCATTAGTAGGAGCAAGACTGGACAAACAAGAATGACCAAGGTGTAATCATTTGGGGGAAAAGGTCTATTGAAAAAATAATAAAGTTAAGATGCTTAAGAAAGTACTTGTTGGTGTACGATTTGTTGGGAGGAAGGAAAAGAAACCTTGCTTCACCTCTTGTTTTTTACACCATGTTCCCTAGCGTGCTAATGCATGTCTTCAGAGCATAAGGCTTTAATGCTATGATCATTAAACAAACCTCATTCTGTCAAAATAATACCCAAGAGATACCTTGGTCCAAGAGAAGGAATTTGGTAGGAAGTACTTGAAAGGGCTTGAGCCTTTTTAAATTAAAGTTTTAAGGAGAAAAGGAACAGGACTCAAGATTACCTCTTTTTAGTTTTAGAAAGGACCAGAACCTATGAATATTCATTATAACACCAAATGACATTTCAGAAGATGAAATCTGTGAAAACCTGCTGCAAAAAGCCTTAAATTCTGACTAATTCTATAGCCTCCAAAGATCCTTGCATTGCATCAGCTATATTGCCCTCTACTTTTATGAAATACACGTTAAAGTCTTGCTTTTAAATCTGAGTTGCTTTAATTTGCTTACTTTAATAATATGCTTGCAGAATATTGGAGGTTAGCTTATTATCCTAAACTTAAACACTCATGTTGTATAACATCTTGGTGAAAAGATAGTGGTTTAAGGTAGTATGTTGCATTTGGAGAATTCTTGGCTTCATTTCAGGTTACTCTCGTCTCCCTATGCAGCATATTGAATCCTTACTATTTAAGTTATGTTTGCTTTTCAAAGCATTGCATGGATGGTATCATTAAAGTTCTGTTTGCTGCCATTTGCTCTGTTGTGTCCTAAGGCTTCGGCAGGTTTTTCAGACGAGACCTTAATTATCATACTTGTTTTGTGAGTGTCAGTGCTCTTCACAGTAGCGCTCTCCTCATAGCAGCACTGATCTGGTAGTGGTTTTGCCGAGGACACTTCCCTTTCCAGCCATCTCCGGAAGACCCTTCCCCTGACTGTGGTGCCAAGGCTGAGGCCTCTACTCCCTGCTCTTTATGCGGGGTTCTGACAACCTCCTTGGCTGGGGAGCTCTCAAGCCAATCCAACCTGCATCCATCTATTGTTAAAGAAAAAACCACCGTGCCACACTGGAAAGAGCTTTCTTTTGTGGCCCAGATTCACTCCTACTTGTTTGCCACATTCTTTGTAGAACTGTGATGCTTGTGTTGGAGGCAGAAATAAAGTGTTTTCCCTGCCTGCTTTCAAACTTTTCAAACATGAACACATCAGAGTGATGGGGAAAGGCTTCTATTGCATAATATATAGAAAACCTGTAGTTGTTCCTTTTGCATTGAAAAATATCAGAAAAGTTCCGACATAACCTTGTGTTACTGTAGTATAAGATCGAAAGACATCAGATGAACAAAATACTTGGAAGGTGTGAGTAGTTTTTTCATTACTGAACAGAAATAAAATTTTGCATACAAGTGATCTTCTGTCATGTCCCAGCAATGGTGCTTGTATCCGGCTTTCCAGTCAGGTTGGAGCACACGCAGCATGTGCTGAACTCCCACAAGAGGAGGCAAAACTGTCACAACGGCTCCAGTAGGAAAGCTCTTCTGTAGTTGAGGAAGGGAAAATGAGGCACCAAAGTTACAACTTCCATGAAGTGTCAAAGTTGTGTTCCCAAATTAAAAAAAAAATGTTTTAGGGGGGATAAATTTTCTTTTGTGTATGAAAAATAATTTGTAGTCTATTCTAGTAGGAAGCCTTTTATATATATATATTTTAACATGGGATGATGTAATATTTTCTAACTAGCTGCCATAACAAAATGTTCATTGTTAAACAGACCTGCAGTTTGAGACTAGTGGAACCAGCCCCATCTGCATTAGGTGAAATTTAGTAAATTAGTCATAGGCTGGGCCCGTCTTCTCTTCTATGTAGAAGCCAGTGGGGAGCATCTAATCCCATTATTTGTTAAATAAAATCATGTGTGAAGTAAATGGTATTATCATCTATTCAGCTGAGTGCAAAAGGGAAATGCCGAAGGGTGTCTGAGACATTTTTGGCCTTGCTTGCCAATGACATGTTAGTGTTGCTGCTATCTACTAAATTTGTAATGAAGAGTTTCCATTCTCGTCCTGCATCATCTGACGTGAGAACTGCTATGCGAGTAGTTAATGAATGTTTAACACTGTTTCCTCTCTTCATATTCCTTGGGCATGGTTGTCTGGCGTTGATATAAGATCTATTCCGCATCTCCGTTGTGCTCTCTGTGTTTGGGAGTGCCTGGAAAGATCCCCTTGATTTCCATACCTGGTCCCTGCGCAGTGTGCTCAGAGGTGCCTCGCATTCCAGCTGTTTCCTTACCCCACCACTGTATATGGATTTAGTAAAGCCATCATAGCCAGATCTGTTGTGGCTTTTGCTTCTATGTGATACATAACAGAATCCAATTTGTTTTTGATCTGAAGAGTATAATTTCTGCCCTTTAGCTTCCCATTTGAAATTCCCTGTCACTTTGGCTTTAGATAAGTTCTCCTGTACCGCTGGAGCGCCTGTGCCTGGCTGACAGGAGCAGGAGGGATATTGCTCTTCACTGACACAGTGTTTACTTGCACTTTGCCTCAGTGCTTTTCAAGTGCTGTCAGATGGTAGGGAATTAATGCTTTGTAATTACCTGCAATAATAATATAATTATTCTTTCCCTGGAACACTTAAAAAAAATCTTTTATTTTATTTTATTTTAGTCAACCTGTACCAACTAGAAATCATACCATCTTATACCCTTCTCCAAGAAAAATGTGACTTTTGGTACAGATTCTTTGTAAACCTGCTTCACCACAGTCTCTATGGAAATACATATCCTCATTGGTATCATACAAAACCCAACCACGGAGCCTCTCCCTTCAGCAGTTCCCTTCAAAATCAATTTCTGTTCCTTACTCAGAGGGGAACTAAAAATGAGAATTAGGTAAGATATGGAAAGCCATATCAAAAGTCTTAGCAAAGGCTATTTCAGGATTTTTCAAACCATATTGTGAAGCTTTGTGGTACTTCCTAGCTTGCTGATAAGGCTGCTGGTGTCTGCAGGAAGTGAATACTGACTGTGATCTAGTGACAGAGCCAAACTGCTTAGAAATTACTGATTTAGCAGTGGGACATTTACCTCATTATATCTTAGGTGACTCAGGTGTCCAACTTGTGGTTCAGAAGACCAATAAGAGAATAAATTGCTGAAATAACCAGTGGAGGGAAGAGAGATGCCTCCAGACAGATTAATTTAGTGCACTAAATGCAATCTAGAGAAATGAAAATCCCCATTTTATGTTCACCTTACTTCTTCTGTCCACTTTCTTTTACCTTGTAAAAAATAAAAAGCTTGAAGCAAGCTTTGAAGCAAATTTTTCGTCAGCAGATGTTTCTTTCTTGCTTTAGCTAAAATATATAAATTACTACATATATTAATTATATGTATCATATATTAAATACAGTAACTACTATTAACCATATTAATAGCTTTCATACTTTGCCAAATACTGCAGCTCCACCTTCTTGGTTTATTGTCAGGGAACTTTTATTTTCCACTTGTTTTTGAAGCACTTTCTAGCTGACAGTGATGACAGTATGACTTTCCTCCTTGAGCACTCAGCTGTGTGATCATATTCTCTAGAAGTTAAAGAGGGTCCAGCAGGGTTAGTACCAAATGCAGAGGTTGATGCCATAGGAGTGTGTTAATACTGATGAGCAACTTCAATATGTTGCTCAAAATGGAGTCCCTGGTTTAGAAGTGGTCATTTATAGGTTCTCCTAAGAATAGTGACAATTTAAAGGACAGTGCCCAAGCAAAGCTGCGTTAAGCTGTGCTGTGTTGCTTTCTTAAAGCTCCCACTGTTGAACCTGGAACTTGTGTTTTGCTGGGCAGGGCTGACACTTGTCACAGTGCTGTGACTTACTGCGAGGTGGCAGTGCTCGGGCTGTTTCAGTTCCCATTCCATGTGAAATGAGGATCAGAGGGGGAGGTATCGGAAGATTCCCTTCCAGACTGCCAGCACTGGTGTCGGGAAGAGGTATTTACTGTCTTGCTCTGCAGACCTAAAGCCAGGCTTATGGCTGAGTTTGTAGGGTGAGGAAAATTTGGATAGGGAAGCTGCTTCCGTGATTAAGTAGAGGAGTTGCTGGAGGGCATTAAAATACTCCACTTTGAAGAAGCAGTGAATTAATTTGCTACGTAGTGGGTGGGTGTTTGTGATATCAGTGAGCAACTAGAGCTAATTCTTTTTATTTTAGTTCGTTATTTGCCAGCATGTGCTATGCATGATATGGGGATTTAGCCTTAATGTAATCTTATTATTTGGCAGTATTCCCCAATCTAATAACATGGCTAACAATGATAAAACATAGAAGGAAGCTGTCAGAGCAACCCCAAAATGCCAGACCTGGAGGAAGACACCTCCAAGGGTTGGATTTGTGTTTCATGACACAAATAAGCAAATACATATTTAATCTCACTCATTTTATCTGCCTGCAGTTTGTTACTTCTTTCACCTCACCTCAGATTTTAACCACAGACCGATCCACTGGCTGCCCAGAGCAGAAGCCGGTGACCATTTATGCTGTGACCCCAGCCTTATATGTAGTTCATCAAACCAATCATCTCTTGCTCCATATTTCTGACAAATGGATGAATTCTCATTGTAACTACTACCCCTTTTCATGGCTCCATGTTTTCAGCTATTTCCTTCTTTCTTTCCTATGCATAGTTTGTTGGGCTTCTTATGCAGTTTCCCCCCAAACTAGACTGTGTTCTGCTCCCTGAATCCTGCTGTGTTAGTGAGTGAAAGGAATTAGCAGTTTCCTGCTTTTGGAGGTTTCTAAGCCTGATTAGGTTGATGCATAGGAAAAAGTGGAAGTGCACCTGGGAAGAGAGTTTCATATTCACCTCTTTCTTTTGCAAAACTTGAGCAAAGTTCTAAAACAGACTAGAGAGACCTGATTCTATTTGTCTCGCTGCTAAATGGGATAGAAATATTTTTCTTATGTAGTTGAAATCCAGGACCTCGGGATACCTGATGTATGGTGTAATAATCCCCGGTTCCTCAGGGGGGAGCTTACACACCAGCTAACTAACTGATTTCTAGGCTGTGATTTACCACGAGGCTGTATTTGCAGCAATGCTCCCACTTCATAATACTGTATTGGGAACCAGCTTTCCAGGCTGAAGCACATTATAGTAGCAGCTATGAGTTACCACGGTAGGTTTCATCCCTACAGAAATCATCCTTACAAATACTGTGTTTGTGCAGTCTTTGGTCTATGACAGCTACGCTCAGGACTGTGTAAACCAAGGCAATATCTACTCATTTTCAGTCTCTTCCACTTTGTGAGCCATTACTTGTCAGTTTGCAATTTCTTCATGTCCCTCTTTGAAAACCATTCAGTCTGTGGAAAAGCCAGCTGAGCTTTTACAAGAACAAAGACACTAGAAGAAAAAATCACTCCTTTCTTCCCTACCTCCTATATACTGTAATAAAAATAAAACCCAAAGCTCCTTCCTTCCTTCCTTCCTTCCTTCCTTCCTTCCTTCCTTCCTTCCTTCCTTCCTTCCTTCCTTCCTTCCTTCC
>JAWLRI010000738.1:2404390-2418585 GCA_034781795.1 Crypturellus tataupa
TCCGTCCTTCCGTCCGTCCTTCCGTCCTTCCTTCCGTCCTTCCGTCCTTCCTTCCTTCCTTCCTTCCTTCCTCCCTCTCTCCCTCCCTCCCTCCCTCCCTCCCTATCTTCCTGTCTGTCTTTTCCATCGCACCTGCTGAAACAGCTGCCCCCTGAAAGTCCAGCTTTCACAAGGTCTTTGATGAGGAAAAGTACCTCCCAGTGTCCAGTGAAAAATATTTTTTTATTTGATATAGTTAATTAGGTTAGAGGTCTGCGTGAGTCCAGTGCAGTTTGACACTGAGTTTTATCCTCATGACCACGAAAGCACAGCTGAGGGAGGGCACTAATTCATGGTGTTTAGCAAAGATACAAGTATCCGTCTCTCCTCTCGGGGCTGTGGAAGCAACCCGTGGAGAGAAAGTGGCTGCTTCTGGCCAATCCTTCTCTGCCCTCAACCCTTCACACCACAAGGACTTGCCCACCCTCTGCGAAGTGTTTGGCTGGTTCCTCAGATCCCAGTGGTGATTGGTGCTGAACCGATGCAGGAGGAGGTGCCTGCAGTCACTTCTTTGTGCACCAGGTAATTGTATCTTCCTAAGAGTGCTGGAAACTTGGCCTTTCCCTTGAGTTTGCTGCTCTGAACAGATTCCCTACACACATAAATGCAGGCTTGTGCAAAGAAGTAGGATCTTAATAGTCATTTCTATCTAACTGAAACAGACGCCTAGATTAAAGCATGAACCTTCTCATGCAGTCACGTGCCTTTAGTGCATCTCCTTAAAAGACTGTATTTTCATATAGTGAAGCCGTTAACCTCACTGAGCCCCAACATATTTGTCAGAGGTGAATTCTGTTATACAGAAATCAGCATTAAATGGTTAACCTCAAATAAAACTCAGAGGCATTCCTGTTGTAATGGCTGGTTGTTCCAGCGGTGACTGTCTGACATGATCCAGCGGGTGAAGTTCTCAGTTCGATGGCCCTGTGTTGTTACTGCAGACCAGGCATTCCCTCATTGCTGACTTTGTGTTTTCGGCAATACCTTGCTACATGTTTACAGCGGAAGCAGGGTTAACCATAACAAACACATCAGAACATAATGTAGCCATCAAAAGTCTTGAGAAGAGCTTTCATCTTGGCAGGCTGTGGAGAACTCATGCTGCTCCCCAGTAGCTTGGCAGGAAGTAGGGAGTGAGTCCTGCCCAACAGGTGGGTGAGAGAAGCTCTTCAAACAGAGGAAAACGTCACTTCTTAATCACTGGCCTAAAAAAGGAAAAACAAAACACTCTCCCAAAGGGAATTTGAGGTTTTGTTCTGTTTTACAAAATGCATAGCAACTGTACAAAGCAGATATGTATCTTTTTGGCAGCAAACCATAGATTTAAGACAAGCTATCAGTGCAATCCCAGACATGTCAAGAGTATAGACAGGGTACCTGCTTTCCACAGGTCCTTGTGACATTATGCTGTGATTAGAGGAAGATTTTTTACAAATTGTTTGATTTCCCCAAACAAGTTTATGGATGTAAACCCCAGCTATTTTTTTTCTGCAGGTTCTGTTGTGTGCAATGAATTGCAGAATTAAAATTACATACCAATTCTCAGTTGTCTGTGATAAAGTTGCCACAGGTTTTCATCTGTATTGACTTTATAATGTTGAATGTACATTTTTAAATGCGTATTTTGCATAGGTTAGAAAGATATTTTTAGTCTTGCAGCATGTGTTCTTGATCTAAGTAGAACAGCACCTAAAGAAAACTTGAAGATAATAAGTTTATTCAAAAAAATCAGTACCAAATGTATGATGCTCCCAAATGGCTTATGAGAAAATGTTTGTTACGTGTTCTGTCTTTTTCCTATTTACGCTATTAAATGTAAGCACCCTCTTGAAAAATGCCAACAACGTGAAAATCTGTTTTGAGTGTTTCAAACATATGAAAGGGCTGTAGCCCTGTCCCCTGGCCGGTGCTAGTTAAACCATAGTGCTAAAATGCCCATTGATTTGTAAATATTACATGCAAGTAAATAAACTTTGTCATATATTGGTTTATCAAGAATAAACAACAGACTGATAGTGATGAATGTCACCTGCAACCTTTATACAAACCTAATCTGCTTCACAATTTATTGTTCACAGATGTGTACTATCCTTTTTGATATCACATATTCAAACTTGTATCATATTGACTCTTTGTAAGACAGTCTCATGGAGGAAGCTTTTTCTATTCAAAAAAATCTTTGTGTTCTTTTTCTTTTAATTACACTCAACACAAGGTGCTACAGACCTGTTAGCCTGCTGCCAATCCTGCTAAATTAATGGAACAGTTAATTTGTGTTTCTGTCAACAAAGAATTGCATTGTGTGGTTAATACTAGTCATCTGGATGTCCAACCTGTCAAACTAACCTAATACTTCTTTTTCTTTTTTTCTTTTCCTTTGGCGAGCTTACAAGTATAGTAGTTAACAGCTACCATGTAGAATATAATATACTTTGATTTCTCATCGCCCTTGCAAAGCATGCAGCTTAGGATCACATCACATCTTAATTAAATATTTGGCTTTTAAATCCATATGCTGTGCATGGGGGTCAAACCGGTTCACTGACAGATGCCCATGCAGAGTAATGAAAAGGGCCATTATGTGTATTTCTTTGGTTGGCTCCTGTGCAATGTTGTGAGGCTTTTGTATTGGTTACCTACATTTTGCAGTTAGGTGTGGTTACAAGCCAAAGCAAGACAGGTTAACAGCAATATGTGGAATAAATAAAGGTGCTAACAAAATTCATTTTATTGTAACCAAGTATAATATAATATATGAGAAATCCTTGCATCACGTAAAAAAAAAAATAGCCTTTTTTCTCTTGGAAAGCAACATTTCAAAGAAGGAAATGAATTAAGAGTTCTTTTGAATAGCCATGTTCCATGTACTCTAAATGCAAAGCTAAAAGCTAATTTTATCTCTGGTTATCTAGTGAGTAGCAGGGACTGTTATGACATGTACAGATCAGGTCACTGAAGACCTCTGCTAGGGAACTGTGTGCAGCTGTGATGCAGCTTTAATTCCAAGAACAGCGTAGAAATAGATGGCACTGTGAACGCCAACTTTGCCCAGGCCTGGAAGAGGAACCTTGTGTTGTGATATTGGAGGAGATGAAGGAAAGTCCCTAAGGTGACTTGATAACAACAGGACTACAGCAGATTTTCCAAAGCTGGAATTGGAAGCTTGGAAGCTTGGACAACTCAGTAATCAGAAAATGAATCCTGGCTTTTCCGGTCATTTAGCAGTCGAAACAGTGGACACTGATGGAACTGAGTATGTAAAAGAGAAGGAAAATGGGAGGAAAAATACCCGGTAAGATGCTGCACATACATAGCACTTGGAGTGCACAGTCGCGGGGATCCTTTGCACTATCTGGAGTCTCTGTACTCCAGTGCACTTCTTTACAACCTTGTTGTGTGGATTTGGAAGGGGGTGGTTGCTTCTGTGCTTTGGGTTTTTTGCTGCTTAAGAATCTAGTCCTTCAGAAGCAAAAGCCCCTGGGAATCTCAAATGAGCCTTGAACTATGCATGCCACATAGTGTGAGAAACTAATTAGCAAAACTACAGATAAAATAATCTGCCTAGTTACCAGCTGTTGTTCTTGTTATCTACAAGTGTTTTCTCCTACTTGCTCAATCAGTAAGCCAGAGTAGATGCAGGTAAAACTCTCAATATAGAGAGTCTTCTTATTCACACTTCGAGCTCTGTGAACCGTCCTGCCTGCTACTAGATGCACCCTTCTCCAGAAACCACATTTGGGGTAAGTGACTGTACTTAGGGAGCTAAGTGGTAAAACAAGTCAGTAATTTCTGTGTGCAATGTGTGTTCTCCCAACAGCTCTTGTGGGGTTTGAAACTGTTTTATGTGTGTGATCAGAGAGCATGTAGGTTAGATTCCTGCATTATGTAAAGGCTAACTCAGAGATTTAAAGCCCTTCTCTGTCTTCAGGAAAAATCCTCTTGTGACTTGAATTTTGCAAATGTCCCGAACATATGCCAAGCTGCTCCCTGTAAACATCTATTACACAGATGTCCCGAGTCCAGTGGGAGGCTGGTACAGGCTCCTGTACCCGCCATTCTCCTCATTCTGCTCCTCTGTGTCACTTTTGCACAAGACTCCCCACACAGCCTATTAATGCCATCTGCTTTGAGTGTCTACTCACACGTTCTTTCTAGACCAGATAAACATTTGCTGCTGAAGACCCGTGTGATGCTCTCCTAATGGAACAGATACCCAGACCTGTGGCTTGCGAGGCCTTTCGCAGTGCCACAGAGATCCCTGATCTAACTCTGCATTATGAGGATGGGACTTGGAACTGCAAAGCAGAGACTTCCAGTCATCCCAAGCAGAGTTCACACTAGTTGGATTTGTCCCACTTTTCACCAAGAATATATTCTACCTTTGCAAATTACCTTTTTTTTATACCTGGTGCTTTTTTGGTTTTAAATAGATCACTCTATCCCAGGAGCTCCCTTAGAGATCCTGAGGGAATGAGATGGTCCAGTTAGAGTGTTATCTCTGGTGTCCATCCTAAAAAGTAATTTAAGGTCAGTAGGCTTCCAAGACATTTCATCTTTGTGTGTGAATTTTCTTTAATAGAAGCAGAAATAATCACCTGTTCAGACAGGTTCTTAGTGCAGCCGTTGTTGATTTCCTTTGAATAGAGTCTAACTCTCTGTTTCCTCTAATTTCTAAGGAGAAAACTTAATGGTAAAAACCTCAATTTGAGAGCATATAAACACATTTCTAAAGTTCCCTCTTAACAGGTGGCAAGTTTGATTTAAGGGCCAATCAGAGAGGAAAAGGGGTAGAAAGCAAGCTGTTGGGCTAGAGGAAGATGTTAAATTGTTCTGTCTGATGCTGCATCTTTTTAGCTGTGGCAACAGCTAAGGTCATATGAGTTCTTCGATAGATGCTTGTTGATGGGGAGGCATTTTCATTGTGCACAAGCTGTGTTATGACACGGACCTCAGGAGTCTGTGCGAGGCGCAACTGTGAGCAGATAAGCCAGGGTAAAGCAAGGAGCTCCGTATTCTACCAGGCCTTCTCGTAGAAATTGTGCTTTTAAAAATCTTTTTGCTAGCAGTCAACACGAGTTAGTAATGAATTAAAGAGCTCATAGCTGAAGTGTGAGGATGTATGTGAATGGTCTAACTGATTTGTTTCTAAGTAGACTTCGAAATCTCAGATCCCTTAAGTGTTCCTCAGTTAAGGCTCTGTTTGAGCAAGGCAAAACACTCCAAAAGGTGGGAAGAGTTCCTGCATTCCTGTATATCTTCCTTGTAGTCTGTCTGTTCCCAGCACTGGGTGTACTG
Organism: Crypturellus tataupa; assembly: GCA_034781795.1. Lineage (NCBI taxonomy): Eukaryota > Metazoa > Chordata > Aves > Tinamiformes > Tinamidae > Crypturellus > Crypturellus tataupa. Next base: position 2,409,725 of record JAWLRI010000738.1, read on the forward strand.
TCAAAAAATTACAATGACCTTAGAGCTTTAGATGATTTTTTTTTAAATGATCAAGTTAAATCTTAAGCTAGTATATGAATTGTTCAAGGAAAATCTTTAATGTTGGATCATCTGAGCAAAATTTCTTTCAGCTTTAATATCATTTTGTAAGTTATAAGATCTATGGGAGCATGACACAGCTTTGCCTGAGAACTGCTCAGACTAGCTAGAGCTGCATGAAGTGTTCGTGGGCAATCTTCTCCCTGGGCTTTGAGGGGATTCTATAATGGAGGGATTTCTATTGTAATGCATGAGCACCAGCAAACCACGGCGTTAGCTCCTGGTGTGGAACTGCATTGACTCCCATACTGCCCATCAGCAGGGTGAAAGTCTGAGGAGCTATCCCTGACTGCTTATGGTGCTAGGGATGTGCATGATGGTTTCTGATCTTCTGCAAGGACCCGTCACTAGAGAGCAATGGGGGATTCATTTTTGCCAGTGAAATTCATGGTTGACAGTAGAAGAAATTCCCAAAGTCTTGTTTCAGCTAGGAATGAAAGACCATTTGATGGCAAACTCATGTTTTGGCTTAGTCCTGTCAGACTTGAACCATCCAAGCTCTCCCTAATCTTAGTCTGTTTTAACTTTCTTTTCCTATATTCAGAGTTTTGGCTTTTATTTGAGCAGTCATTCAACAGTCGTTGACTTTAGTTGAACAATCCTTGTCTTCCTACCTAAACTTCGTTAGTGGAAACCTTAACAGTCTAGCAGAGAGAGTTTTCTTCTCTTTCTTTACCGTGTCAGGTTCCACAAGACACTACATGGCTTAACTTTCTCTGAACTTTCTCTGTCCTTCAGCCTGGGGTTAGACCATGTACAGTCTCTTGAAATGATGCATTGAGTTGTTGCAGCCTCAACTAGTGTAGAAGGTCTAATATGGACAAATTTGGGTAGATGTTCATGAAGATGACGTCGGCACAAAGGCAATTCACTTCCACTTCTTGCTTTCAAACTAGAAATTTTGAACCGTTTTTCTTCTTTCCGGTAGTTATTTATTGACAAACAAATAAGTCAAGAAAAATCAGTCAAAAGCAAAATAACTTGAGGCAGAAATTTTCAACCCCAGTGGTTGTAGTTCAGCAGCACTCGATGATTCTGAAAGGTGTCAAGCAGCCATAATCATGGTTATCAATACACATACTGCATGTGTGTACTGAAACATACGTTTGGACTCCTTTGCTGCATCTGTAATACCTAACTGTTTTGAGGCTGTGTCCCAGCTGCGTTTATACCTATGGAAGGGGATTGTCTTTTTAGAGTGGTTGCTATTTTGTGAATCAAGTGTATACTTTTATGGATGCTTTCATTTTGTTTCCTCATCTTATTGGTTTATATATAAAAGAATAATACATTTTTGTGCCTATATAAAAAAGAGTTCAGTAGGCTTCATCTGCTCCTAATTTGTTGTAGCATTTCTGCATGTTGTAGGTTTTGTGGATTCTCTCTCTTAGACCTTAGTACACTCAAATATGCTCTGCGTGTATCTTCAAGCTGGCAAAGCAGGTGTGGTTAGGAGCACGCTGCCTTGGGCCGGGTGCCCGTCTAGCCTAGAATCCTCTTTCTAGCCCAAAGTCTGCGCACAGGGAAGCATGTGAGCACAGGGCAAGCATCCAGCAGAGTGTGTCCCAAGGCCTTCCTGCCCTCCAGCAGTTAGTCACTTGTTGGACTGTTAGATAGTGCTGACCCTTTGAAGAAGTCAGCACATGAGCACATAGTACAAGTCTCTGTGGTGATATGTATGAGTGAAGGACGGTTTTCTAATCATGATTATTCAATATTTTAATAGAAAACTGTGTTGTCCAGGTTATTTGGTGATACTTCTACTGCCATAAAGTGCCAGCTAAGTGAGCACTGCACAGCCCCATGTAGGTTTATCTGGGGTTTGCATATGGTTAGAGTGTTGATCGGGATATTTCTCTGAACGTCATTGGAAATGCAAACCGTGCGAGGTTTTCCTCCTGTCCCGGATGCTACCTTCAGTGCTGACCTGTCAAGGCACCGCTTCTAAGAACTTGCATAGCCTTTTTACACTGAATTTGATGGTGAATGTCTGGCATTTCATTTCCCTGACAGATTGGGTTTATTCACCAGGTGTGCCTCAGCACCGGCTCTTTGTTTGTTTGTGCCTTCCCTTTATTAGAGCACGAGGTAATTGTCAGTAAAATAACAATTACAGCACGGGAGCATTTACTACTTGTTCTGGGACTCCAGATGTCAGCATATAACTTCCAGGAAGAGAAGGAAACTGGATTTCTCCTTAGTCAGAATAGCCCCTTGGAAGTTGAGTAGAATGCAGCTCTTTGCATCCTGTGGAGGGAAGCGTTCAGTAGGGAACACGTATTTGTTTGCTCCTTATGTAAGCAAACTCGAGCTAAGCAGCGTCTACTAAAGCTTGTACAGTCTATTGCTGCCTTGCAAAAATTGCTGGGAACTGCTACACCAATCTGATAACCCATCTGGCAGAAAAAAAATGCTGCAAACTGCAATTCCATTAACACTTTTGTATGGAAAAAAAAACTCAGATATGTTGGATCTGTTTTATACCTCAATGAATTGCCCACATTAGAAGAATGGTATAAACAATTGTAATTTGAAGTAGATTCACTTGTACAGACCTGCAATTATATTAGTGAGACTACACAGGAAGCTGTATCTTTTGATAGTGTCTCTCAAATATATGCAAAAAGGTTTTTTTAAAAAAATGCTTGGTTTCCGCAGATCATTTAAGGTATCTAGACTCCTACAGAATTAAAAAAAAAAAAAAAATCAAAAAGCATAGTTTTCTTTTTTACAATTGATGGCTTTCTCAAATTTGCCAAATTTAAGGAGCCTGGGCAAGAACTGTGCTGAGTTCCTTTTGTTTTGCATAAACCACAGAGACCAGCCCTGGAAATTCTCCTCCGCAGGAGGCTATGGAAAAGCCCTGGAAGCGGCTGCAACGGCGGTGGCCCAGCATGGACAGCCCCATGCATCAAATTAGTTTGACTCTGCATTGGGTTGTTTTGCACTAACATGCCTCATGTCCGTAAGTTTGATCAACAATAATTGGCAACCACATGGAAACTGGAATGAATTTGCTCTCAGCAAAGTACATATGGGTGCTCTTGTGTCCTCTTGTAATTCCTGCAAGCCTATCCAGTTTTCCAAAGAGTTTCTTCTAAACCATATAGTTGGTAAAGCAGACTCCGATTGTTAACTGCTGTGTTCTCTTCTGCTCCAGATGCATCCAGGCAAGATTCACTTCTAGTGTTAGATATTTGTGTGCGTCTGCTGCCGTCCTGATCAGTTTTAGCTTGTGGGGAGGTCATGTCTTGTTGTCAGACTCGGGATTGGCCCCCAGTCATGCCACAAGCAACTGCCTTGTGCTCATGTGCTGGGAGCGCTCCATGGAATTGATCTCCGAAGCTGCTGCTTTGCCCCGGTCACACAGTGGCCTCTCAGAGGAATAAGGATGTGGGATAAGTAAGGGCATGGCCAGGACTCACTTCAGCACCTTTGTAAAATGACACAGTTGTGGTTAAACTACAGTTGCTGCATTGACAACTGTTGACCAAAAATACAACGAGGAGAGTGATGCTGTAACCTAAAAATCCTCTGTGTGTCTTTGTTAGAAGATCCCCTTGCTTTCCAAGCTGCACAGTGGGAATAACATACCTCCTGCCCAAACTCCATGTGCTGGTAACCTACCAAACCAGGAGGAGTCACAGCAATCTTCAGGTTTCCTCATTAGAGCAGGAGCAGAAATCTGGACCACAGGTATCCATTCAACCTTCCAAATTCTTCCAAATCCTGTAGGAATTTAAGACCACTTAGAAACAGAACTTAATGGGAGAAGAAATAACGTGTGAGAGTTGTTGCCCTGCCAGGCCGCCACTGGAATGTAATAGCTACGCTATAGATGAGAGAAATTCTTTATTCATCTTTTAGAGTGCTAAGTAAGCTCAGGAAGAATTTTACTTACTTGCCTTTCTACTCCTGTGTGTTTTTTCACCACATTGCAAAAATGATAATGAAGGATTAATAAAATCAATCAAACCAAACAGCAACATCAGCTGACTAAGAGTTTTTTTAATGACACTGAAGAAAACTTGTGTGCTTTATTTTTCGTTGTTCTACCAGTGTGGGAAGATAAAGAGAAACTTATGTGCTGGAGAAGCAATTTAGCCTCCTTAAGCTAACATCATTGTAGCTTTGCACAGCCTTATGACTCTACAATAAAAATGCTTTAATACGAACAACTTTCATCGTGGTATACTATTGAGTTTTTTAATAAAAATAATAATATTCTGAAATTTCATTGCATTTCTCATTTGAAGGCTTTATACTCTTCTCTGTCTGTTTTGAAGCATTACTGCTTAACATCCAGACAAGCTTCTTAACAACTTCAGAACAAGTACTATGTGAAAATAACTTTGTAATAAACAGCTCATTAAAAGTGAAGGTATTAAATATGATTTGAGAGCTTGAACTTCTCAGTTATGATTGACACTTTTTATGTGTTCACATACAAGCAGAGAAGTGTACGTGAGGCTGTGAAGTGTACAGCATTGTACTTTATCACACAGATAAAATTTTCTTATCTGAAAACATGCATTTCCCACAAGCCACTCCTGAACTTGAAGCAAGAGTATCTCTCTTTGTCTTTTTTTAATCACTTCATTCTCTAGCGGCTATTTCACATAACTGGAATTATCTGATGCTCCTGCTGAAGTGCCACACTCTCTTGCTTTCAGAAAACTCCATGACAATGCAGCAGTCAGTCATAGCAAGAAAGATTGCTGTATTCAGAGCCTGGTTAGCAAGGTGCTGAGCTCTCCTTTTAGTCCAGTTCATTCTGGGACTTCTTGAGGTACATTTGAATTGTTTCCTTTTTAAAGAAAGCGTTTAGTGAAGGGTCCCCCCTTAGAGTGGGGAGGGCCACAAGCAGCCTTCTCACTAATAGCCTGGCACCACTCAGCAACCTAAGAGCAGAGCCCCGTTAGCGAGCAGCTGGTTTCCATCCTGGGAGAAGTTACTCTGCAGAGGTGTCCAGACTGCAGAGCTGCAGCTGCAGGAAGCTGACTTTTACTTTTAGCAAGAAGCCCCAGGTCTGGAGTGCCCTTGTATTCCACTAATTATTGTGGTTAGGTGAAGGCCAAAAATAGGGGTACACCCTGTAAAGGATCTTGAAAAGCATCAGAGTATTGTCAGTCTTCCTTTCCTTCTCACTTCTCATTGTCCTTGATTTAAAGCTTGTTTAAAGCTGTGGAGGCCGGGCCAGCCGTCTGCTTGTATTTGCAGGCTGCAGAATATCTCTCACTGCTTGTTCTATGTGTCTTGATGGTGCTTCAGGTTTAGGACTGACTTTCAGAGGTCAGGGTTGCAAAGCCGTTAAAGGTGCACCAAAGAAGTGCTTGCGGTTTGGCACAGACCTGTCCTACGACTAGTTTAATGATCCTAATAAAACAGGCAGATTATATGTTTAGAAATCCTTGGTAGGGCATTTGAGTTGTGCAAGGCAGCATGCAGTATGCTTTTCTTTGGAAATAGTCCAAAATTGTTCTCGAGGTTACTGCTGTTTGGGCTTTTTTTGCACATTCTCTTTCTCACAGGATGTTATAAAACCAGTATTTCTAGAAGTGTGATGTACCTTTCATCAAACACTATCTCAGTCATTTACTTTTTTCTTCCTCTTGATTTTCAGTGTTTTAAGTGATAGAAACTGCTTCTCATGTTGTTTAAGTAGGAGCTGAGATAGGTGGATGTATCAAACGCTTAGATGTGAACTATTAAAGCAAAGTTAAATCTAAGTAAAACTTCCATAATCACAAAAACTGATCCAGAAATTTATTTTCCCGTTGCTCCTTCTTTACCTCCAATGTTAAGAGAATTATAGTGAATTATCTATCTGTCTATCTATCTATCTACAAAACATATAAATGATAATATTTAATAGGTTAGAGCAGGGAAGAAATAGTTGTGGGAATCCTTTCCAACTGCTCTGATTTGTTCCAGTGAGCAAACTAGCATTTACAAGGAGAAAGTAATTTTTTGTGTTTTCTGAATCTCTGATTTTCAAGAAACCAGCATATGATCTTAATTTTCAGGAAGAAACAAGAAATCTGGTGAGTCCTCCTGTTTTTAGGATTGGATTCCCCCCTATGCAGCAGATGTCCTATGTTAGTTGACCTGGTTGGGCTTTGCCAACAAAAGTGGTGACTCTCTAGGTTTTCCATGTTGATAATGAAAATGCTGATTTTCATTAATATCTTCTGATATTGAGGCTGATGGGCTCATGTCCACACTCATGTCCAAACCTCTACACTTTAAAACTTTACTGCTGTTTCAGACCATCTATAGAGAATAGCCCCAGTCTGTATTTGCTGCTGAACTGGAAATTTCCAGGAAAGTGTTGATTGGTCCAGGCCGGAATCATCTTGGGAAGCCTTATGATAAGTAGATAGAATTGTTTTCTGGTATCTGGACAACCTGGACATTGGTTAATTTTCTGGTAGGGACATAGGCAAAGGATTCACATTCTTGGAGTGAGCTGTGACTCTTTTCGTAGCATTCAACATTAGAGTGAAGCTGAAAGGGCCGAATAAGATTTCAGAGTCAAAAAAAACATGTTTTACATGCTTAGTATCTCTCATCCTTCTGCCCCTTTGACCTTACAAGACATAGCATTTCCTTTATAGAAATCTGATGTCTGGATACTCCTGTGGAGGAATACAGTATGCAGTTTCCACTGTTACATGAACGATTTTGATTAAGATTCTAATCAGATTTTTTTTTAAAATTGTCTAAAAAGCTTACACAACAGTCAAATATATATATTTAATGTAACAATTTTGTAAGACGTGCTAATTGTGAACTTGCTAATTACAGAGATACAGGCATCCTGCTGCTCTCTGGAGAGGGTCCAGCCCAACCTCCCTGCTCTAGAAGAGTGAACTGGAGCAGGTTACCCAGGTCTTTGCCCAGTGGACTTTTAAAAATCTCCAAAAATATAAACTCACTACCTCTCTAGGTGACCCATTCCAGTGTTTAAACATCTCACATTAAAGTGTTCTTAAGTTTAAGTGAAATCTCCTGTGTTGCATTTTGTGATTATTGGCTGTCATCATGTTGCTGGGCATCACTAAGTGGCTCCATCCTTCGTACTCTTCTCATCAGCTGTTTAAATGCACCGATAAGGTGCCCCCTTAGCGTCCTCATCTCCAGGGCGAACAGTCCCAGCTCCCAGCCTCTCCTCGTATGAGAGAAGCGCTAGTCTGTTTGCCTTCTTTACTACAAGGACATATTGCTAGGATGTGCTCAGCTTTTGTCTACCGGGACCACTAGGTCATGGAAAGTGTTTAATATAACACTGTAAATGGGCCTTAAATGATCTCCCAGCTTGTGATTTAAATAGCACCTAGCTGGTCTGAACAGATACAGGGTCTTGGATCAGGAGAGCCTGCGACTGTGGGTCAGGGGAGCTGGCAATACAGGGTCTTGGATAAGGAGAGCCTGCAACTATATGCTGAAAGGAGTCTAGGCCTGCCCACCTTCAAAGGGCATCAGAAACAGGCTAGAATGAATGTGGTAGAGATGATCTTCCTGTGCACTGCACTGGAGGAGCAGCATCTCCTATTTCAGTCTGCAGACAGCTGGATCCTCCTTCCTATCCAGCTGATCTGACTTCTGCGGTATGACGGGATTTCATACTTCAGTGCTCATATGGCCAATCCATAATATAGAGCATATTTCTTGAACAGGGGAGCTTGGAAGTCTGCAAAAACTGCAGAAAATAAGTAGTTCCAATAGGAAGAAAATAGGGAATAGTAATGAGGAAAAGCAGGCATAAAGTGTATACTGAAAGGGACTCAAAGGAAAGCATTAAAGAAGATATGTAAGTGAATTGACCAAAGGGTATTTACAGATGTGGGTATTTGGTTTAGTATTTTAATTGTACACTGAAAGATGAACTAAATAATCCTGTAGCATTTGTTGATGCTATTGGGATTTGAATTGCTGCTGTTCAGATTTATTCTGTGAACCTACTAGCATATTGCAAGGCATGTGCTGCATGTGCTGTTAACCATAAGTTCTCTTAGTTTGCCAAAACAAGAAATTGGTTTTCATGCATAAGCAAAAAGACTTTTAAAATTAAACCTAAAATGTAGGTTTACGTTTACTTCTCTTGTACTGAACACTGAGTGTGATCTAATGAGCGGTGACAGAGGTAAATAAACAATTTAGTGCTTGCCTAAGAACTACATTTTTGACTTGATGATAGGACTCAGAAAATGTTCTCTGGATGGCTTAGGAATTCGGCCAGGTTGAAAATGTGTTTCTTGTCTTTTGCTCTGTGCAAAATGGTTTGTATGTTTGTGCCTGAGCTCTGGTATGAGCCGGAGGGTTTTTCCATTGAAACTCTTGGAATGGGCACTGTTTGCACCAGTAATGTGTCTGGCCCTAGACTTAAGTCCCATTGATGTGTAATGCATAGTCTGTGAGTAGAAACACTGTGCTTAAACAGTGTGTCATCTGTTTTTTGGCCCACTTAGGTAGCCAGCCTTTGATATTATGGTGGATTGGGAACTGGCTAGATGGCAGAGCTCAGAGGGTGATAATCAGCGGTACCGAGTCTAGTTGGAGGCCTGTGTTGAGCGGTGTCCCCTAGGGGTCAGTCCTTGGTCCAGTCCTGTTCAATTTATTGATCAACGACCTGGATGAAGGCCCAGACTGCTCCCTCAGCAAGTTTGCAGATGATACAAAGCTTGGGGAGTAGCTGACACCCCAGAGGGCTGCGCTGCCATCCAGAGGGACCTGGACAGACTGGACAACTGGGCGGAGAG
>JAWLRI010000738.1:2418685-2431884 GCA_034781795.1 Crypturellus tataupa
GCCCAGAGAGGTTGTGGAGTCTCCTTCTCTGGAGATCTTCAAGACCCGCTTGGATGCAGTCCTGTGCCACATGCTCTAGGTGGCCCTGCGTATGCAAGGGAGTTGGACTAGATGACCTCTAGAGGTCCCTTCCAACCTTAGGCATTCTATGATTCTATGATTATTAGGGTTGTAGGAAATCTCTATGATGATAGTTTCCAGATTTACTCCTCTGTATAAGTTACTATGTGCAAACCATTCTTATGGACTATAACACTTTCACTAGCCACAGTTGTTGTTTTTTCTCTCATCTGATTTTAGTAGCTGATTAATATTCATTGAATTTAATGCTTCCTCTGAAAAAGAGTTGAAAGTAGATCGTGTCATGTGTTCCAGCATGCCTTCTGCGTACACACTCTGTTAAAGACCCAAAAAAGGTCTATAAGGCAGCGATTTCATGTTTGCTCTTATGAAACAATGTTGACTCTCACTGAAAGAGAAGAATTGGTTTTATAATAGAAAGAAAGCCCACTTAAATTATCAGAAAAACAACAGTTTATAAAGCAGAAAATATTTTTTCATGTTTGGGAATTCATTAGTACTGGTTTTCTTTAGATTCATTTCTTTGTTGTCCTCCCTTACTTTTTCCTACACTGTTTTAAGGCCTTTTTGGAATGTTTGGTTTCTGAAGAAGTAAACAAGTTCGCATGCTGCTGGCTCCCTCTCTTTGATCCCAGTAAGCTATGCTTGCCTCGGTTGTTTCTTCCAGAAATTTCATTTGCAGACTGAAAGGAATCGAGAATCACACATTTCACTGCTAATTTGCTCTGATCATGAATTATTCTCATTATCGAACTCTTGTGCCTGTTTCCTCATTTTAATTGGTTTGTGGTTACCTTACAGCACTTGATTCTTGTTCTGCCCCTTCCTACTAGATCAAAGCATATTTGAAATGGAGGAATTATTCTACTATTTTCAATGTTGTTGAGGCTCCCCTCATAAGCAGCTCAAAGTGTTTCTAAAGTCACAGGGAGCCATCCACTGACTTTAAGCTCAGGTGTAGCTCAAACAAGGCAGCTCTATTTATGCTAAGCATCCCTAAACCACAAGTTTTTAGAAGCTTAGTGAGTATTTTGGGAAAGTATTGCTATTATTTCTTGCATTGCTCCCAGGCTCCTTGCTAAGCATCTGCCACCGAGTAGGCAGAGAGTGAGCTGGAGACACCCAGTGTAGCCACTCCTGTGCTTGAGAGCAGATCCAATTATGGACTTTGGTGTCTAACACAGGGTTTAGGTGGGATGCTTTAGATTGCAAACTGAAATCCTAAATTATAATCCAAAACAGTCCCTTGGGTGATTGCAAAAAAAAAGCCTGGAGGAGCTGAACACTAAATTTCTCTTTTTATTTTAGCTCTAAAATTCCTGTTAGTGGCTGGAGTTGCTTCTTTAGGTATGTCCAAAATTGTCTCAATCACAGCAGAAGAGCAACTCTGTCCTATTTAAATCCAACGGTGATTCAGAAACCTGTGCCAGAATGCACTTGAAAACTCCTCCTGGCTTAGGCTGGGTAGCTCGTCCTGAGGATGCTCTGCCCTGAGCCCTCCAGTCCTGCTTGCTCTTTCTGTGCTTGTAAATATATGGCATATAGGGCACCCAATTTTCAGAAACTGAGGCAGGCTGTAGTGCTTGAGCTATGAGCATATTGCTTTTAATTTTACGTTTTTATTAAAATTAATTATTAACATCGTGAGTATTAACAGAAAACCCTTCTCAGTTTCATTCTTTATTATAAAACAATGAAAAGACAGTGCAGGCATTGAAGAAAGCAACACTAAATACTGTTTGGAGATAACAGCATGAAGGAGAAGGGATCTGGGGATACAGATGTGTACATTGTGCCCTAGTGCCTTTGAGTTATTGACTGGATTAATTAGTAGCAAATTAGAGCAGACCACGATATTCAGTGACAGTTTCTGTCCCTTGGTTCTAGGCAGCGAGGTTCAGTCTTTACCTGAGGACTCTGCCAGTCTTGTGCAGTGCAGGGAGCTTAAGAAGTACCTGTACGTATGGTGAAACAGTTGTTCTCCCTCAATTCAATGGCAGCTTTTTTGAATTCACGTCTACATTTCATGGGACTTGCCCCCCATTCCTGGATACACACTCCAATTCTATTTCTAGAACCACAGAATTACTTTACTTTAGAAATGTCCAAAGTTAAGAATTTCTGCTGTGGTTTCCAGAACTTCCCGCTTCCATTTGGGTTAGGCAGCTCAAGAATTATTTTTGTGTGCTTTGCTTGTACGCCTGTGTTTGTCTTTTACCTGTGGTATTAAATTATCCTTTTTTTGCTAGTTGAAAATGATTTTTCTGAGGCCAACAGCTAGTATTTACAGGAAAGGTTCCTGTTTGAATTTTCTGTAAAGAGTTCAGTCAATTCTAACTCTTCCCAAATTGGCTTGCCCTTTCCTAATCTATTCTGTGTAAAAGCTGCTCATTATAATATATGAATGCGTGTTTACTCCTGAATAAATTAACAGGAGTTTTACCAGCAGGCATGATCTAATGTGATTTTTTGTAATTAATAAAGAAATGGGATATCTAATGCATAATGGGTCGCATACTGAGCAAGATCAGATGAACAAGCAATGGAAGAATTGTGTGTCCTACTGACAATGGACAAAATCAAAGGTGCTGATAGATTCACTCTCTCTATCACAAACAAAAAAGACCTTGATGGTTGTTTATTTAAATAGAGGCACCATAAATCTACCACAGTGATACTAGCAAACAGTAGCCCTGTTTTTTTCTTTTTTTTTTAATATAATGTGCAGTAAAATGGAAGTCCATTATTATGCATCTTTATATTTTTATATGTAGCTGTAGATAATATATAATTTTGTGTGGCCAGGAAGTATGTTGGCAGATGTATATACAACAAGCAGAGTGGATTTATAGGCTGCCTAGTAAAGGTTTGCATTTATCCTTAATTTACAGGACTTTGTGGGTCCTGTCAGGTCCTTCCTGACAGCACTAAAAATGGTCATCTTGCATTTTACAGCACATTTGAAAAGTGTTATAATATGATTTGTGCCTGAATTTTTATTTCGGGGGGATTTCAAGTTATTACTTATTTCTTCCTGTTAAAATCATCAGATCCTGAATACATTCAGCTGAAAAACAGGACTGTATATCAGTCTTTTACCCAAGACTTGTAAGGAATCAATATAGTTCCCATCAGTAGAGTAAATTACTTACTGAACCACTTCCAGTAATCATGATGCACAGTTTCTCATTAACCCCTTCCCTTCTCTGTAGAGAACCATATTGTCTGAGAATAAAATTATCTCAAAATACATCTGTAACTTTTTAGACTCCAGGGTAATTAATTCAAAGGGTGATAAGTCAAGTTGCTATATATGAGGGTGTGTGGTGCTCCCAATTGGGTAGTGCAAGATTAAATACTTGGATGAAAATGTGTGGCAGAGTCCGAGAGCAGGCTTTGCTGGCTGCTTTTTTTTTCATGATAAAAGTTGGGAGTCACGAGATTCCCACCTCTGGAGTAGGAGTTTTGTGTTTAGTGTGACTTTGCCAGATACCTAGCCAGTTCTGAGGGATCTGCTTGGAAAAAGTTGTCTAGGGGGAAGGAGTAGAGGCACACTACTGATTTTTAGAGGTTCTTGTACTTTAAAAATGTACTCTCTAAAATTAATATTTAGAGCCCACACTCTGATAGCTCATTGTTTTTTGGGATTTTCCTCGAATTCACTATTATTCTAGAGTTACTGATTTCTTTCAACAGCATAAATCCAACTACTAGGTGAGCGAGATGCAAGGGAGCAGCAGGAAATTGCTACCTTGGAACAGGCTTGGGAAGAGCCAGGTGAAACTAAGAGTGCAACCAAACAGATCTCCTATGGTGCTTCACTTTCAGGGACCACTGAAGAGCAGAAGATATTTTAGCTCACAAGATTGGGTCCAGAATTAAAAAAAGAGAAGGACAGCCTGTTGTATAGAGGGAACTGGGAAAGGCCAGGCTAAGGTGAGAGGAGGTTACTCCAAACTAAGTAATTTAAGTAGCTTCTCACATTCATTACCAATCTCTTAATAGAGTTGTTTAGAAACAGACAATTTCAGAAGCAAAGTTTTATCTTTGTTGTTGGTGCTAATTTTAAGTTAATGACTGTATTGAAACCGTTTTCTTTCATATTGTGTTCGCACTTCCAGTTAAGAAGGATAGAGGAAGATCAGAAGGATGTTAAAAAAGAACTGAGACTTGAGAGGGATTTTATGGAAATAAACTGGCTTTATTATAGATTTACTGTCAGCAGTAACAATAGTCATCACTTCCTCTTGTCAGAAGTACAAACAGACATGAGGTGGAGACGAAGGATGTAAGTAATAGTCAGAAAGTGCCACTGTTGACATAGCTGTTTTGTTGAGTTTAGCCAGACATTAATTGACCAATATGATGATCTGTTTTCTTGAAGAAAGAGTTGGCCTCGTACAGATCCAGCGAATCATGAATGATAAAAAGCAATTGAGTAAAGTTAGTCTAGTTGGATGATGTTAACAAATAAAGGCTAGTCCAAAGCTCTTTTGATACATGCATGAATCCCTAGTGCTTTCTGTCTTCTGTAGTGCTTTGCAGTGCAGGAACTTCGGTGCCATAGGCCTTTCCCGTTCCTGTGACTTTCCAGAAGGAAATTCCTGCAGCTCCGTGGAGGCTTACTGCAGTTGCTAACAGGATGAGCAAACACAAGAATGTTGGCACTGATGTTAGAGAGCTTCCTGAACAGAACTCTGATATTCATCCAGGTTAAACAGGCTTCTTTGCTCCTTCTCTTCCCTATAATTAGAAACTATTGTTCCCTCCACATTATTTTTGAACCTATTTCTTACTTAGCCTTTTGTGGTATCTGTGTAAAAAGTCCTCAGTTGGGAGCTGCTCTTTGTAACAAGTATTAGGCAGCTACGGATCATGCTGTGGGAACTAGGGGTCCTTTGCTTCTGCTGGCAGCTGCCATTGCAGCAGGTAGATTAGGAAAGTGTTTGCTGCTATGGTGAGTCCAATGAGAAATTAATCCAGTTTTGCTTTTGAAACATATGAGTCTTCCCTGATTCTTTAGGTAATAGGTAGCTAAAGCAGAGCAAAGAGGGTGGCAATGCAAGCAGCAGTTTGCCCACTGTCTGCACTGGTCTTAGATAAGGCTAAAACCGTTACTGAGACAAGCTACGTCCAACTACTTCCAACTACTTCTGCTTAGAAAAAACATATAGATTTGCCAAGGCTGATTGTCTGATTGGCCAGTGATGAGCCTAGCATGCAAAAGAGAGATTCACTTTTAAATTCTAATGTAGGAAAAATCCAAGACTGCAGAATATTTCTGGGTTATCCAGAACAGCCCTGCAAGGTCATATCAAGTTTCTCCTGAAAATTGACTTGATTTCCGTTTTTTACTACTTTTTAGAAAATGTTTCTAAATGCAACTTCTTCAGTTGTACTCTGATCTATTTGTTCTCACTTTAACTTTGTTCTTCAGTTTAAAAGCTCTTCTCTTTCCCTTTTGCTCTTCTCCCTCAATTGCCATTGTGAGGTCATTTTCATTCTGCGGTTGACTTAATACATTTTTTCTAAAATTCTCTCATAAAATAAGTCCACTATTCTTCACTATGAAGTCATAGTCTCTCTCTGTGCCTGTTCTTACTTGAATTCATGAATAGCACCTGAACAATGATATCAACGTGTGTCTGTCATAGAAATTTCTTCCTTGATAAGTCTGAGGAAGCTTGTTTTTGCCCTGAGAAGCAAACATCAACCTGTATGGGCAGGAGGAAAGCTGTGATCAGACTATTTCAAGTAGAAAAAATGAGTGAACTAAAATTATGGATAAGTCTGCAGAACTAAAGAGACAAAGATGAACAAATATGTTTGAAAATGTTCTACTCTAAAACTGGAGAAGGATGTTATTATCACTTATGTAAGAATGTGTCATAAAAATTGAAAAAATTAAAATGGTGCTTGTAGCATGTAAGTTTTTTTTTCAGGTTTGCAACTTGAATAATTTAGGATGCTAGTGAATCTCATGTTCCTGCTTTCTAGGTTTGTCAGCCGAGTCCATCCAGAAATATTATTAAGAGGTATATGATTGAGTTGTATCAAATCATGCAAGCAGCCAATAAGCTGATTGTGGAATTGTTCACCAAAATATTGAAATGCAAGAACTAGGAAGTGCTCCATGCAACTGGGAAGAGATCAGTATAAAAACAGTCAGTGAGCTTTCAGAACAAGAAATTGCAGAGGCAGACAGTATCAGCAGAATCAAAATGACTAATTCACGGACATCAGGACAAGAAGGAACTGCTCAAAAGGATGTACTGTCAAATATCCCTGGAGCACATGTAGATGTAGTGTCCATGTTTGCAGAGGCTGAGGTGGAACCATGTCACTACCTCTGAACATAGCCCTCCCAGGAGCTCTGCCTAACACTGCCCTGCTGCCACTCTGGGCACCCGCCTGGATGGGCTGTTGGGCAGACCCAATAGAACATTTTTGTGTCCATGTATTCTAACGTCTCATCTTTCTTCTTTAGATAGATCTGTGTCTCATGGTAAATACCCTGATATCTTGTCTTGATATTAATGTTGTACTCAAGAGACAAAATCACTTTTCCTGACCATATTACACAAATGCATTGCTTTTTCCCACTGGTGATTTGTCCTCTTCATCCACTCTAAATTAATCATACTTTATCATTTCCTTCAGAGTTCTGTACAAGACTAACCTGTTTTGTGTAAGACTGTCTACTCTCTTTTCCTTAGTTTCCTCAGTTCTTCCACACTTAATAAATGCTTGTATTTATCTATTCATTTCCATTGCAAGAATTCCTTCAAGACTTCCAGCATGCTGTCCCTCTAAATGTCTTTGTCCTGTGAGTCAATGTGGCTTCACAGGCTTGCAGAAAAGATGAGCAGTAGCTACGGCAGTACGGAGAGGTATAAGAATTTTGAGTAGCTACAACAGATTCTGCCACATTCCTTGCTCTAGGGCCGATGCCAACCTCATTGGAGCAATAATCATACTCATATTAATGTTCTATGGCATGTGCTATTTCTCCATCCATTCAGATTTTCTTCTAATCCCCACCTGATCAAATGAGATCTGCAACAGCTAAGTGGTATTAGAAGAAATTAGGCCATCAATTGGTTATTAGGCTGGAATGTATTTTGTATTCTATCATCTCTGCCCTCAGGGCATCTCAGCGCATTCCAGGACTGATCTTTTCTGAGTATGAGAGGGCTGAGTTTTAGGTGCTAGAAGATGCATGTAGATACTGACTGAGATCTCTTTGAAAAAATAATTTTCTGTCTCACTGTAAATCAGAAATAGCACTTAGATGTTTGTGGATACCCTGCTATTTATTATCCACTGTGTACTGCCATCTAGTTCTTCTGCTATCCTGCTCTCTACTAGCTGCTATTTTTATGGTTCTTTTGGTCAAGGTCTTGTTGAAAAAAAATCTCTTAGGCTTTTTTTTTATGTAAATAACTGCTATTTCTATGTCCAGAAGCCTTAAAAAAAAAAAAAAAAAGTAGCACCAGTTCTTTAATGTTGGTGAGTTTTGCTGAGAGACAAGTAAATTTCCTTTATTTGCATCAGAGTGCCTTCTGGAAACCTTAGGTTTGTTATGTGTACTGCACTGGATGATGCATTTTCTCCAGCATGCTCTGAAAATTAAAAGTCTATTCCCAATTTTTACTATATAGCTTTGTTTGTTTGTTTGTTTTATTCCCGATGCTTGCTGGAATGACTGTCTTTTTCATATGTTGTCTACTTTCCTTCATTAATCTCTTTTTCAAAGAAAATAGATTTTAATCTGTATATTTTTGTTACATGCTTAATCATGCAGCCATGCGTTTGAGCAGGCTGAGTTATAGAGTCAGAATAATGGAAAAGCTGAGTTTGGAAGGCAATGCTGGAGATTGTCTAGGCGACTCCACAACCTCTCTGGGCAACCTGTCCCAGTCTTCAATAACCCTTCAATATTATATATTTTATATATAATCAATTATTTACGTACATAAACAATTATATATAATCAATTAAATAACCCAGAGTCTTTAGTAATAAATGTTAACCCTTCTGAGTATGTACAGTAAAGAAAGCAAGTCAGTGAGGTATCTGAAATCACTAGCTGGTTGTGGAAACCTTGGCCTTCATAACTAACTCTCTGGTGTCTGGGATCTTTGCAGTACCTACATGTTTTCAAAGGTAAAAGCCTGACTTAGTACCATAACTGCAAATTAGCCCAGTTCTGACTCGGATGTTCCTTTTCTTTGGTGATTGAAGGGGAAGAGAGTATGGAAAGGATTGAATTTTCTTATTTTAGGTCTCTCTCTAGTGCATTCTTGAAATGCCACCTTTTGCTGCTGGATGTTTGCCTTCTTGCCTCCTCACTGCCTTAACATGTTATATTGGATTTAGTGCAATAAAGAGTTAACTTAAATCAGTTTGTAAAAGCTGCTGCAAATAGTGTGAGTCATAGACAGGCCTTGCTGTGGAAGAACCGATGTGCCAGGAGTTGGGAAGAGACATGTCTGTGCTGTGCACACCCAGCTTCCAAGGGAAGTCATTGGGGTATCAAACCTAACTGAATATGAAATAAAAAAGTGCCCAGAAGAAATAAAGAGTAGTGACTCTATCCTTAGCCTAGAGGAGGTGGAGGGAGTTGGATGAGATGCATGGCCTCTCTGTCCTGTCATATCACAATTGCTGAGTCCCTGCCCTAACATGACATGGAAGCAGGCACTCTTTAAACTGATGAATTGTTTATTTTTTGCTTGCTTTTGGTTGCTAGATTGACATTACAGACCATATTCTTAGGCTGCTGTGCATCCTTTGTAAATTGCTTTGAGATCTTTTAGCATGATAAGGCGATGTAAAAATTGAAGTCATTATTACTATCTCCACCACCAGGGGAATAGGACAGCTGGTATCGATCTGTTAGAGACTAATTTCCATATTTTGGTATTACATTAAGCCATAGAATTCCTCTTGTTTACGACTTCAAAGAAAGTTTTCTCAATCAAAAGGTCATCCTTCATAACATGAAGGAGTGCTTGAGAATCAGGGAAGGGCATAAAATGTACAAACCCTGCCATTTTTTTATCTGTCTTATAAATCCTGCTTTCTCAATAGTGATTTCCCAGTGTTTTGTATTTGTACCATACAGGATTCCACCAAGCACTTTAAAGAATTGACTTGCTTATGAGTGAAATCTAATAGTTAATGAAGGGGATACAACTGACTGCTGGCTTTGGAGCAAATACCTCTTTAAATCATTGGCATTTCATTTATCTTAAATTCTTTAATTAAAATAATGATAAAAATTCTGTGTCCATGTAGCTGTATTGCAAGGAAAGGAATTTAGTAAGGGTCTTATCGTGCTATGTGGAGTAATACCTTATGATAAGCTAAATTGTACCATTCATCCAAAATCCACAGTAATGGGTAGCACAGAAGCTGCTGTGTTGCAGAGGGAGTAATTGCTCCTCACTGTCCTATTCTGGTGTCAGAATACAGCTTGAGAAATCAAAGAAGAGATTGTTAATTAAACAAACTGGAGTCAAAACTAGAGGTGCTAAAAATGAATGTATTTAAAAGAAAAGGAACCAAACAAAGTGCCATTTTCTCAGGCAGTATCCATGTAACTCCGGTGTGCTTTGTCAGTATTGGCCAGGGCACCTTTGGATAAGCAAGTGGGTGTACTGTAAGGTTGAGTGGAGGGTCGGAGGACATACCTCCTGCTATTGACTTAAACAACTCTGAAGGTCAAAGAAGTGAGTTTTGTTTTTCTTCCTGACATACAGCTCCCCTTCTCGTTTTACTTCTCTGCTTGGTCCAAGTACTTCCTTTGTGTTGGCTCAGGCAGTGTATTGCCTTCCTCCTCCTTGCTGCTAGCATGGAGGTGCCCAAGCGATGGATCCACCAGCAGCATCAGGGCACTTTGGATTGATTTTTTAACATGTCTCTACAATGTTTGTGGGACCAAAGCTCAATATTCTCGTAACGGAAAACATAAATGATGAACTGGGAGGAATTACCTGGAAAGATTTTAGACTCTTTAAGAACAAGTTGGGTAAACATCTTTCTTCAGGAATGGTCTGAATAAAACTCATTCTGTCTAGGGCCAGAGAAGGTAAATATGGCCTCTTATTTCTGTGTTTCTGTAATAGATTATTATTTAGAACGATTTGGAAAGCTGTTTCACAGAGTCCTCCTGGGAAGTGTTATCCTCAAAATACCTTAAACTGATTGAATTGGTCGCATTCACCGGTAGTTTCTGGAGAGTAGTTTAAATGATGAAACTGGGTGTGAAGAGCAATTTTAGATACCTGGACCAAGAGCAGACATATGGGGGAATTCTATCTATGGCAGACCAGTTGCCACTCAAGAAGGGCATATCCCGTATTTGTGTATCAGCACAGGACATGCCTAAATGGCTTACAGACCTTCAAAACAAAATGGAACTGCAACAGAAAAAGTAGAACGTGTATCTTTGAAGGTAAGAAGGTAGCTTGCTGATGGCACAATATACTCTCAGACTGAAGTATTTCCAAGTTTTTTTTTTTGTTTTTTTTTTTTTCTGTGTCAAATCAGCCTGTCAGAGTGAGAATATTGCATTAATGGAAATCATTGTGTGATTTTCCTTTTTGACTTTTTGCATCCAGGCCGTGCTTTGCTGAGGCTCACTGACAAAAAGCTTGAACGAATGGGCATTGCCCAGGAAAACCTGAGACAGCACATTCTGCAGCAAGTCCTTCAGCTGAAGGTGAGGGAAGAAGTCCGAAATCTCCAGTTGCTTACACAAGGTATGAAAACTACATTTGATGTGGACAGCTATTGAAATCAGGTAGGGGGTGTTTGCGGAGGGCATAAAAGGTGACTTGGTATTCTCCCCACAAGAAATGATGCATGAATATGTCTCACAGATTCCACATCCAAATTGGAAACAAAAGGTAAAATAGTGCATAAATAAATAGAGATGTTCAGTTGCCTGTTTCGCATGACAAGTAGGTTCCATCTTCAGCTTGATGGTAGTCTTGTTTAAATTGTCATCTTGCTCAGATGAAAACAATTATATACAAAGGGCACTAGCAGAGTATGTGCTGCCTTTATAGACATTGTACATTTTGCATTAATTGTTTACTTCCAGTGTTAAAAGAGTATTTTCTGCAACCTATTTTATGGTAAGAGTTGTCAGTGGAAAAATTAGACTTTGCTTTTTTTGCAGATGACTGATTCCTTTTCATGTTGGAGTAATTTTATTGCTTGAATAAGTTGTTTCTAATTTATGCTGGTAAGAAAGAGCAAAATTGGGCTCGGTATGAAGGTCCTGAGAAGACAGGGAAGAAGAAGTAGCAGCAAAGTTTGTATATATTTTTCAAATAAGGCTAAGACATTTTATAATAACTTGAATTATTAATTCTCTATTAAAGCTTTTTAACCGCTGTGGTGGCACAGAACAAAAGCAGTCATTGTGATGGCACTGTAAAGTAACTTTTAAATATCTTCCAATATATATCTGCAGTAATTTTGCCATATTCAACCTTGTTTGGTAGCCCAGCAAGATCACATAAACCACACACTTCAGTGCTGTTTGATTCAGTGCCCATTATGTGTCACAGCATATGAAAAAAAAACAGGCTTCTTCAGTACATGCAGTGTATTTTTAACAAAATGTCCTTCACACATGACATTATGTTCCTGATTAAATGTAGCTTACTGTATTTGGGGAGAAACTCTCTGATTAGTTGAGTAAGCTGCATTTTATCTGAAAGAGCCTCTATCTGAACTGAATTGTTCCTTCAGGCTTGGTTTCATGTGGATTCTGTTGAGGACAGGGTGTAGCTTTGGGGCTCCTTCATATCACCGTGATCTGGGAATGTGACCTCACCTCATCTTCTGTCACACCCCAAAGCACGTGTTGCAGTTCCCTTTGACTAGATGTATAGAGCGCTGCCTTTCATCTCCATCCATTATCCCTTTTGTCTCATATTAGCTTGTTTCTGTCATCCCTTATGTAGAGAATGCTATTTGAGAGCCAGACTAGTAAGGTTTGGTCCACAACCAGCACTGGCTCAGGCCTGCTTACAGAGGTTGGGACTATATGGATATGGCACAATGAATATCCATGAGCTTTAAGTTTGGGTTAGTTGTTCTCTGTAGTCCAGTTAGGTTTCTGTGTATATTCTGTTTGGTTTTGAGAACTAAGTGTTTCCAGGCTTATTCTTATTGTTCCTCTTTGGCTCATCTCTGGGTTGGATGCATCAGCTGGTAATGTGAGTCATGAACAGTCAGACCATTTCCAGGAATTCAGTGCAGCGGTTGAGATTTATTCCTTATCCATGCAACTGAGGATACAGATTTGGGTTATAAGAGCATGAATAAATACACGCTGAATTATGAAGGTCAGATGGATAGATATCTTCTGCCTTGTACAGATGTACCTTTAATGAATCACAGAATGGTTGAGGTTGGAAGGGACCTCTAGAGATCATCTAGTCCAACCCCCCTGCTCCAGCAGGGACACCCAGAGCATGGGGCACAGGGTGGCATCCAGGCGGGTTTGGAAGATCTCTAGAGAAGGAGACTCCACAACCTCTCTGGGTAACCTGTTCCAGGGCTCTGTCACCCTCACAAGAAAGAAGTTCTTCCTCATATGAATGTGGAACTTCCTGTGTTTTAATTTGTACCCATTACCCCTTGTCCTGTCACTGACCACCAGCAAGAAGAGTTTGGCCCCATCCTCTTTGCATTCTCTCCTCAGGGATTTGTACAAATTGATCAGATCCCCTCTCAGTCTTCTCTAGGCTAAGCAGGCCCAGCTCACTTAGTCTTTCCTCGTAAGATAGATCCTGCAGACCCTTTGTGGCTCTACACTGGACCCCCTCTAGAAGCTCCATGTCCCTCTTGTCCTGGGGAGCCCAGAACTGCACACAGTACTCCAGATGAGGCCTCACCAGAGCTGAGTAGAGGGGCAGGATCCCTTCCCTTGACCTGCTGGCAACATCCTCATGATACAGCCAGGATCCCATTGACCTTCTTGGCCACGAGGGCGCATTGCCGCCTCGTGGTTAACCTGTTGTCTCTCTATGAACTGTTGAGAGGGTAGTGTTGCTTAGTCTGATCATGTAAAGATCATTTGCCATCATTTGATTTCT
>JAWLRI010000738.1:2432554-2474812 GCA_034781795.1 Crypturellus tataupa
TCTGTCTTTTGGAAATTGCATTTGCAATATACAGCTCACAGTATATCCATGCTTTTCTCTGTTGTCCTACAAAATGTAAAAACATATATAGATCAGTGCCAGCTCAGGAGATCTTTAAGTCAAAAAGACAGTTAACAAACCCTTTCTGAATTCATTTAGTGTGCATGCTCGGTTGCAGGCAATGAACTCGGAGCACACTGATGTCACTGGAAAAGCTGACTTCAGTTCATAACCTGATTGAGGCAAGAGTGAACACTGGAGATTTTAAAAAGATATCATATAATACTTATCAGATATTTTATATATATTTTTGTGTTCTATTGTTCAGAGAGAAAGTTATTTTCATTTAAAAAAAAACACCCTCTATGCAAACCAGAGAAATAACATTCTCTTTTACTTCTATTTTAAAAAATTGCATTAAACTATTTTACTTTACTTCTTCACTGAGGATACAATAAACTGTCTGTTCTGGAGATCTTAAAGCTGCAATACAAGTGCTTGTGTAACTGAAGACCCATCTTGAATTTTAGGAAGTCTTTTCTTAGGACTAAGAACTGGTGGATTGAGGACTGCTTGAGGCTGTTACCAGGAGAAATGGCGTTCCAACCTCCACCAGGGTGGAAGGGCACAGACCCAGCTACTGATCTGTGCTTCTTGCCAGGAGACTTAGTGAAGCTGAGGAATTTAATTGGACAAAGTATTTCCAGAATCTCATGGGGAGAGCTTCACACTTTTGGAAACATCGTTATTGTACAGTTTCCATTCTAATCCTGAGCTGAAAGATCATCTTAAAAAAAAAAAGCTTTACATAACGACACAGGGAGGAAGTTATTTTGGGATTTTCAATATGTGCCTTGCTTTTGGCTAGCATAGGAGGAAAGTGTCTGTCCTCAAAGTGGCAGAGTGTGATTCTGAGTCCAGAGACAGTAACCCGCTAATAGGGCTGAGGTTATGACGCACATTTGGATTTGGGATCATAACCTGCATTTAAAATGACATTGGCCATCCTAATCTTCTCTGCAAGCTTCAAACAAGGCAAAGTGCTACTTGAGTATACAGCCAGCTCACAGATAGTGGCATTTTATTCAGGAAGATTTCTTCTGCTGGCAAACTGTGTTAGAATGAGGCTTTAAGCTTTATTAAAAAGCGTCACAGCTGTTGATACCTATTGACGTGCTTCATTCAGTAAGTTTTCCGTTCATCCTGCACTGGTGCTTGGCTACTGGAAAACATTTGTACACATTTATAAGACTAACACTTTCCTTCAGTTTCTTAAATAGTCCTATTCAAAAGCTACTGTAGTACTGTAGCATTGTGTTCCTCTAGGGAATTAACAGAAGAAAAATCAAGATTCATTTCATCTTTTGAGGAAAGAGGAACTAGTGATGGATGGGTCACTGAGTTCTTCACTTTGTAAAATAAACTTTTAAGTAGAAACTCTGCCTTCAGGGTGGATCTAGTCAGAAAAAACAGGGCTATCAAAAAAAAAACCTTTCTCAAACATGTTATAGGGAATTTTGCATTATTATCAGCATCTTTACAGTAACATGATCAAGCTAAGAAAATTTCAGCTGTTTGGTGCTGAACCTTCACAAGCTGTCAGAAACGATACCCTAGTTCCTGCTCACCTTGTCTGTTTCTTCCTTGTGAGTATTAAGAGTGGAAAAAAATTGAACGTTGCCCTCCTAGCCTGCATCATCATACTTGAGGAGGTTCACCGTCTCTTTCCATAACAAAAGCCTCGAGTATTGTACTCACTCCACCTTCTGAATTCCCACATATGAAGAAGACCTTGCCTGTTGGGCTGCCTTAAATGCAGAGCAGTGACCAGGAATTACACACCTGCCTAAATAGGCACTCGAGTCACCAGAAAATTAGAGAACATGAGATCCTGCGAAACAGAGAACTGGAAGGGCATTTCAATTTAAGGAGATTTCAGCTTGTTCTCTGTCCATTGTGTGGCCTTTCTAGATATATTTGTATCTGAACTATCCTTGTCTACTGTTTTTCATGTCTCTTGAGATGTGTTGCCTGAGATCAAGGCATTTCTTTGTCATCCCTGTAAAGAAGTCATAACTGAAGTTTGTGATAGAGGAATGGCCTGTTACACTTCCAGGATTTTCTTTCCTGGCAGCATTCTGAACTCAAAGTTTTGTCATCTGAAGAATCTTGAGTTCCTTCTGCCAGAAATACTCTTCTTCTCATCTTGAAAACAAAGCAAATGTTGCCTTGGAGAAAGCTCAGTGTAGGCAGTGTGTTTTCCTGCACAGAGAGGTGATGAAGGAGGTAACACGGCATCAGGGTTTCAGCCCTGTGGTGGCAATGTTCGGAATATTGGCAGTCCTTTTACTCCCCTACCAGGAACCCCTTTTTTACTCTCATTCTCATGACCTAACTTCTCTCTTTTCCATCACCCTGAAGCTTCCAGCTAGTCAGGAGTGGCTCATCTCTTTACAGTATGAATTATTATGCAAATATTTCTTGTGTATACTGCGTGCCTGACATCCATCCAAAGCCCGGAAAGAAGTACCTGATATTTCAGAAAAGCTCAGATGAACCCAAATCCCAGCCGATTTCCTTTGCCCTATGCTCCTTTTATGCTCCAAAATGTCTGAGATCTCATGAATTGAACACAAACTTCAGCATGGGTGCACTGCCAGGAGTTGTCCAAAAATACTATTTTATCGCTTGTCATAGCATTGAATCTGCATTCTGGGATTCAGGATGCAAAATGCCTGAATATAGATAACAAAACTTTAACCTTCTCCATATTGTTTTATTTTCACTGTATATCTCTCTTAGTTCCTTTCCTTGTGTGTTCGAAGCCTTAACACTTGTCCTATATTAACACTTCTCTTCCAGGACTGTGAAACCACTCTGCTACTATCCAACAGAGTACAAAAGAGCAGGTGTGCTTGTATTTTCCCCTCTCGGTTAAGGACCTACACAGCACTTACAGAGGACCTAGTCTAGGGAGTCAGAAGCCACGGTTGATCCTGAGAGGTTTTCCAGACTTTGGGCACCATTAAGACTTCTGAAAATCGCTTTTTTGTTGTTGTTGTTGTTGGGGTTTTTTTTGTTCAGGTTACAAGTAAGCAGTGAAGCTTTCCCTATGGTTTTTGTTCATTTTAGCTGAAGCAGAATATCATATGAGGAGTGTGTATCTGTGTGCAGATAAAATATATAAAATACATGGATCAGTAAAGATAAATATCAAGTTCCATCTATACCATAAATTATTTGAATTTCATAAGTCTAACCTTATATTTCATATTTCTAACCCTTAGAATATACTTTGTAATGCAACCAATTTTTCAGTCCCTGAACGACTGTTGAATTACTGTTCTGCTGGTTACCTTTTAGTTGTTGCTGTGATGCTAATACATATTCATATAAATAATTTAATGGTTCAGCTGACAGAAAAAGTACCAATACATTGGACAATATGTTTTAATACATTTTGAATATTTTTACCACGAGATTGTCCTTCAATGTGGGTATATTAGGAGTATGAATAAGGAAACATATATGCAATTCTGAAATTTGCATTGATGAACTTACAAAGCAAGGTTTTAGTTGTATTATGTTACATGCTTACATTTTTATATATTCTCATAAATAGTATTACAACTCATTTGAATGTGGTTTTGCCAATTTTGTATGATTGCAAGGACATGATTTCAGTTGCCTTTTAAAAGATATTTTAATAATCTTGTTTTTTTTTTCTTTGATTCTCGCTTTTCAAGATTTACAGAACTTGGTCCACTAGAAAATTTGGTCCTTCTAAGCTAATGCATAACCAAAATTGTATTGTATGTTTAATTTATAAGTATATATGTGTTTCTGTTTCCCCATTTATATGAATTTTAAAGAAAATTTAAAAAAATTGCTCTAAGAAAAAGAAAATTAAATATTGCTGTTTGTGCTGAGACCAAGCACTACAGACTTCCAATCAAACAGAAAAGTTTTGAACAGTCAGAGACTGTGATTTAATAACAGCTGTTTGTGATCAGTGCCAGTAGAAATCACTTGTTTTTACCCAGCTAAAAGAACAAGTTGATAAAAGCAACTCCATTAATAGGTACAGGCTTTCACAGTGAATTAATCAAGTAAATAAGTCAAGTCTATCTATTGTAGGATGTTGCCATTTACAATGTAACAAACATACATGCCATTTCTAATAAGATTTTTTTTCAGAAATGAGGCAAAGAATAAAATTTGTTTTATGAAATAAGTGAGAAAACTGGAATCCTTAATTTCTTCATGCCCTTATGGAAATACATGGAAATTTTCACTGCTGGGCCTCCGGTGTAACAACTGACTGTCTTGACCAGCTAAAAGATTCACAGTCAAACTGGGTGGATAGAGTTGGAATTAAGAAATGTGCATCTAGGTTGTAGCAGTATCCACCTCTCCTGGGGAATTCCGCCTCCGACAGGGCAGCAGCAAATGCTGCTTAGGGAGAGCACAGAGCCCCAGGGGGCAGAATTGTTGAAATCACTTTTTTTTACCAGCTAAAACATAGTCATTGGCGGCCTTCCTGAGACCAGAAGTACCAGTGCCTAACTTGGGGTGCCTGCAGCTGTGCAAGTATCATCTGCCTTGAACAGAGACTTCAAGCAATCCAGCTCTCTGATGTGCTCAGTAGAGCCCCACATTCTCTGCATTTCTAATATACCATAACACACTGCAGACACATCCAATAAATTTTGCTTGTTGCTCTCTGTTGATTCCTGTAGGAACTGGGGCTGCCTGTTAGATGGATTTGTGTGCATGGCAGATGTCTAAACTTAGGTGAAATCAATTCCCACTCAGTTAGCCTAGATGTGAACGCCCACACTGAAAAATGTTGGTCTGAGGGCTGGATGAATTGCCCTGTTTACTTGCATCAGCTTTGGTAACACCATCTTTCTGATTTTATGAAACTGGTGTTACTGACGCCTGCATGAATATGTTCTGTTAGCAAAGTGTTTCATCATATTGGCACTTCTAACAAACACAAAAGTCACTTAAAACCTCTCTGAAAACATGTAATAAGTTTTGCTGCTTTGAATCCCTGGAGGTGAACGTTGCCAACTAGTTCAAAAGCATTTTTCTTCCTGTTGTTACTAGCATTTATTGCCTGTGCAATAATGATTTATAATTATTGGAAAGATGCAGGAGGGAAGAGGGAAACCCTCTCCATTTTATGCCTTTGTAAAATTGCTACTCTAAGTTGTGTAAGAAGAATCTGTTTTATTTAAAAGTTTTTGCCTTTTTTCATTCACATTCTTTAAAAGTCTTCCTGTAGTGCACTTTTAAAAATTAATGTGGTTTTATTCAAGTAGAAGTTTGCTCTTAATGGCTTTTATGCTTCATGTGATAGAGTACCTTCATCTGCTCAGTTATACATAGGCACTCAGTAGTGTTATGAATTGCTTCTTTATTGCTAGCCAGTATATAGATCTAGGACATCTTCCACAAAGGAAAGGGGAATTTTTTTAATGTCTTTATTTGACAAGACCATAATGCACAAGTAGTAGCCTAGTGGTTTATGGCATGTTCAAGTATGATAATTAATTTTACTGTACTGGTTCCCTCTTAAGATCAATATTATAGAATTTTTCCAGTCACTATTTGAATGTTTTTTAATTGAAATTGATTCCCTCTAAAATAATGTGTTGGAGTGTATTATCAATGATCTTGTGGTCCCTGAGGTTAAGAGGTTATGAATTATACCAAAATGCTGGGCAGATTTCAAAAAATGCCTGATTTACTTCTACGCAGCCTAAGGAAGAGCCTACTCAGAATGTATCCCGCCTGCCCCCTTTTTTTAAGCGTTCATTCCAGAGCATGACAACATAAATATAGCAGCTGTGAGCTGCCACATTTATGTGAAAATGGCCAAGGACTTGTTCTTTGGGGGATTAATTTATTTTGTTGTTGTTTGCAGTTCAGTTATAGCTTTGTTGTTTGCTCCTAGCTTTTAAATATGTACTGATGTGTATAGTGTTACCTCCAGAGTTTGGTAAGTTTTTAGTAGTAGAAATTAATTTCTAGTTGCCAGAGTTATTAGAAGTTATCTCTGCAAAGAAAGGATATGCAGGATGAAAAACTGTAGTGAGTAGTTCCTAATGGACCTCAGTCCTTTTCCAAAGCTATCACTTTTAAGGATGTTGAGACAGTTTCTGTTCTTCTCGGTGTCACTGGAAAGGGTTGAGTTTTAGGCTATTTCTACATGACAGTAACATACAGTTTGGGAGCTTCATTTACATTGTAGAGATTATTTTTAGTTAGGTTTGTCCACACAGTTGGCAATACTGTCGTGTAGGAGTGACTTTGAGCTGAAGGCAGTGATTGGGAAAGAGCCTGTTTGGGAGTGCTCACGTTGCTGTTACACGGAGGCAGTCTGAAATGAAATGTCAGGACTCCAGCCTGGCAAGTTCATTCAATAGCCCGAAAGGGCCAGAGTTCATCCTCTCGAAACGCAGATATACCCACGCTAGAGACCTCTGTATGTGAGCACAAAGGCATGTTAAGGCTCCCCTTCAAGTCCAGGAGCAGCCTGAAGGCACGTCTGTTCACACACTCTTAGAGTTTATGGTCCTCTACCACTAAGAATAGGATTCACATCTTCCCAGTCATTTCATCTTGCACACCCAGCTGCTATCAGCTGGCGTTTGACAGCATGAGATGGATTTGAAGCATCTCCAGCACCTTGGCCTCGAGAAAAAAAATATTTTGCAATATTCCTTCTTTCTTCCCTGCGACCATCTCTGAAGCTTCATGTCAATAATGTCTGGCAGTTGGCGGACTCTGAAGTTCTCTTCCTCTTAGTTGTGATGAGAGAGTAGATCTCCCAGGGTCTGAGTTCTGACCAGAAAGACCTGGAAAAGAAAATTCTTGCGCAGCAAAGAAAGGGTATTCTTAACAAGTAATTATGCCTTCTTTTCAGGGAACAGTAAATGAGAAACTCCTGTTGTTAAAACTTACTTTCCCCAGTTCTTCAAGTTTCACAGTTTTTCTTTCCTTTTCTCTTCTGCATATAGCAGAGAAGGAGATGGAGAGAATGGTAACCACATTTCCTTCTTTCTTTGAAGCATTGTCAGCCTTCTCAATAAATAAAGAGGAAAGCCTTCTTTCTTCCTCAATTTCTTTTTGTCTTTTAGTCTTTCAAAAAATTCTGAGTAACTGAGGTTTGTTTTTAAAGTTGGGCTAAGAGATTAATAGTTCCTGCTCTTATTTTCCTTTGTTGATTTTCCTTTACCCTGTGTATTTAAAGGACTGATTAGTTGTCTGGTAAGGAATTTATTTAGCTTGTTCCAAAGACTGTAGCAGTGTCAAACACCCTTCAGCTTTTCCATGTGAGTTTCTGTTATCCGGCACCTGGATGGTCCGGCTGTATTTAAAGACTTGGATGCTGGAGAAGTGATGTGTCATCTAGGACAACAGAGCAGCCTTTAAAAGTGTCATATTTCCAAAATTTCCAAATGCCCTAAGCCCATTGCTCCCACAGTATCACAACTACTTTAAGTATTGGCCCAACTTTTAAAGGGTTTTTGAAGGAAACAAGGCATATTTTGGACTAAAGGGACAGCAAAAGAAAGGGTGTGATAGTCCTACCTCTAAAACTGCAGTGACAAATCAGCTGTCACCTGTGCCCTTTCTGAATGCATCTTTCTCTAGATTCAAGAATTACTTCAGTAGCAGTGCAACTGCCATCCATTCTGTTACAGCTGTTGATTGTGGCACTAGTCACTTATATCATTGCCTTTTTTAAATCTCTACTTAAACCTGGGATGTAGTTTTTTTAGGGTTATAGAAAAATAGCCAACCCTTACAGCTCATCAAGGTAACAAATGTCTTTTTACTGGAATATATCTCCTTAAAATGAAACATCAGTGACTCCTACTCTAGAAATATTTCTTTCAGGCATTTTTTTTCCAACTCTGATAGTGAAAATAGTGTTGTATTTTCCTGTAGTCTTAACAAACACTTTTCAGAGTGAATTATTATTGTTTACGGATATTTGTTTGCTAGAATTGTTAGTTGATAAACTCTCTTTCTCCTTTCTTAAATATCAACTGCTGTGTAAAGCACTAGGATCTGTGACTGTTGCTTTGTCAGCAACAATTTTTTTTCCTTTCTTCTACTGTAACTGCTTTAGTTGAAATCCCTTTAGCTCCCTCCAGCAATCAGACCTGTCACTGTGGGAACTTCACCATAGTTCTACATGATTTAGTTGATCACATGATGCTTCTGATATAAGAATATGTATATTTTACTGGTTTCTTCAGTGTTTTCTTCTGATCCTGATGTTCAGATCCCAGATTATTTAGGTGAACAACCTAAATTACAGGTGCTCTGAACAGAAGAGAGGAGTCCTTCTGTCAAGAGTACCCGTAAGGTCAGCTTACCATCCCCCAAAGCTGGCATTTTTAATTTCTGCTGCTTATAATATACCTGAATAAAGTCTTTGAGAAAGTCTTCAGCTGATTCACATCTTGATCAAGGATCCTTCTTCATGGAGGCTTAGCAATTCCAGCACCATGAACAGATAGTAAGAGTAGTTATTCTACTCAGAAAAATGTAAATTTATGTCCACCATAATGTTTATTTCATACCTGTATTTTATACCAATAATCTATTTTTGAAGATTTGAGGCTTCACCTTTGAGGGAAAATGAAGGAGTAATACTCCATTGATTTCAGGAAAATATGCAACTATTTAATACAATCATCTGCCCCATTTCTTTCCTCAACAATATGACTAAATCCCATTCAAATCAGTACCGATTCAAAAGGGTACAAATGACTTTTGTGTCTTTTGGATCAAATACATAAAACTTTTTAGTAACTTAATTAAAACCACAAATGCAGAAATCTATGTTCTTTAACCCAACAATGGTCTTGCTAACATTGCAGTCCCTTACCAATGTTACTGTATCAAAAACCAATTTTGGTATTTTGTTATCCTTAGAACTCTGTCCTTAAATCTATAAGGCCTTGGTCTCAAATCATCTTTTGATAGTGTGCACTGCCTATATTATTTGAGTTCATAAAATCATAATCACTGGTGAAAATGAAACCTAAAAAATTTGCTTTTTATCTTATTTTGATTTGTTCATGTTTTTTACTAAAATAGCATAATCAAAGATAAAAATCAAGTATAATATCTTTTAGCTTGACTGGTTTGACATGTCTTTATTTCATCTCACATTAAACACCTAAAAGTTAGGCATCTATTTGAACTCATTGCTCATATTTCTCAAGTAATGAATGAAGAACAGTAGTTACCTCCGGAGATAACTTGTGCCTTTCTAAAACAGAAGCCTATGCAACACATAGGTCTCTGGAGGTTCCTGCCTCTCTCTGGCAGCTAGAGGACTAGAGAGCTAGAGGACTAGAGCCATCTAATTTGGGATAGCTAAAATTGAATAGAAAAAAATCTAAGCAGTAGATTTTCCCTTTTTTCCCTCTTTTTGCTTCTCAGCAATTTTCCTATCCTACTACTTTTTATGAAGAAATTTTCTCCTGTGCTAACTACTGCTCACTGGTAATAGAACTAAAACAGCAGCCGAAAAGGCAAAATTTAATGAGCTACAAGTTCTAGGTAAGGGGCTCTAAGATTCTATTTTTACATTATACTCCATTAGTCTGAATCAGAGAAAAACTCATTTTACTGTCCTGGAATAGAGTTATAACCTACCTGTGCTAATCCTCATCTTGTGAGTTCATTTTTTCATCCGGATATGATTAATCCTGATATTACACCAATACAATTATTTTGTCATTGTGGCTTTTTTTTTTTTTTTGCCTCTGCAGAATTGGTTCCAATCTTACACAGGGAGGCCAGGAGCAGGCTGAGAGGCCTAGCTGAAAAGAACACTGGAAATGGAACTTTTTGCTTTGTAATTCCTAAAAAATAATGAAGAGTTTTCCCCCTTCCATATAATCAGTACAAGCCATGAAGGTACCTGGAAAACCGGACACTGCCTAGTTTCCATTCAACAGCCAAGCTGGTAAAACCTATCTAAAAATGACTTGAAAAATAGGACAAAAAGTGAACGGAAAACTAACATTCTACCCATTTCTTTTATTTGGGTCTTCTATGTCTCCCTTAAAGCTTTCTGGTGTCCTCATGCTGCTTGCTCATTTTATTGAATGTTAAAGCCTTTTACCATCTGCCAAAAGATTTTATTTTGGGGTTTCCTCTTATGTGGGAGGGTGGTTTCCTCCTTCCCTTCGTGCTTGTTTCATTGCTATCTTTAGGACTCAGAGCCTACTGGAGACCTTCCTGTCTCCCTTTTATTACATATTCTCATCCTTCCGTGCTGCAAGTTCCTGCCCCCTGGGGCAAAGAATAAAATGAGAACTGAAGCTGCCTTTTAAAGCAGCCTGGCTGATGCAGAAGGCTTTTGTTTTAAAGAGGGCAGACCAGTTCCTGGAGTGCAGGTCTAAGCACACTCACGAGAAACATCCATGGTGTGGGTGTTTTTAGGAATGGTTCTTACACGAAGGTACGTGTAACTGCCCAGTTCTTTGTCTGCAAAAATCAATGATGATCCTAAAAAAGGGGACTGTAACCTGGGGAAGCATTTAACCAAAAAGCAGTCTACTGCTCTCTATTTGTTAGGGCACATTAATCCTCAGCACATTAATCCAAACTCTTCTGCCACTGGTATGACATCTTTAGCCATAGCCCTTTAGTTTCTTCCTTTTATAGGAAGTTTCAGATGTTTGTTTTTTCCTTCAAACATATTGATTTCCTATCTTTACCTGTCTTGTGCTGTGGAGAAAATGAAGTGAAATTTGAGGTGGTGCAGAGGGATAGAATTGCATGTTTCGCCCCCACCCCCACCCCTGACTAGGAACAGCAGGAGGGATGCTCCCCTGGGGAGTTTCAGCATCTCGAGCTCCTGAGGATACAGCTGCAGTGGGATGTGAGACCAAGTGCCAAGGTACAAACGCTGAGGAGACAGCAAGTGCCAGTCCCTGTTTAACGGTGCGCCCCGGAGCCCCTGCCCTGGCTTCCCCTCTGAGTAGGTGCTGTGGGGGAGGGAAGGGCCTGGCCTTTCCCGTCCTGCCGCTGCCTGCTGGGAGCAAGGGCAGTGTCTGCCTGGGACTGCAGCCCTGTTGCTGCTTTGCTGGACACCTGAGCCTGCAACCAGGGGTGCTCTGGGCGCCAAAGGCGCAGGCACCAAATTGCTCTGGGAGTCAGATCTGCTCCTGAGGCCTCTGCCACGATCCATATCAACCTCGTTATGCCTCTGCTGAGTGCACTCCTGACTCTCCTTTTTTGATTTTTTTAATCCCTGGCATTACACCAACCAGTGTGTTAGGTAGTAATAGGAATTTGATGTTATTTTATTTGTGATTAGCTCACCTCTTGGAGTATTGGATATTCTGCTGCTCTGCCTTCCATCATGACCCAGCTCTCTCTGAACTTCTGCACTTCTTTAGTTTATTTACTCTCTCTCTGTAATTGAGAATTTTATTGTTGATTCCCATGAAAAATTCTCAGTGCCTGAAAATAAATGAGCCATCCCTTCTGTGCATCTAGTTTTTACGACCATATGAATCTATTGAAAGGTTGAAAGGGAGGTTAGGAGGATAGGGGGATCCCAGGGTATTGCCTAAATGTCTGATTTACAGATGAAAAAGAGTGCTGGGGTTTCTGTTGAAGAAAGTTTCAATAAAACTGTCCATTTTCCAGCACTGGATATTTTAATGGCATTTGATGCCAAACTCTTGGTTGAAGATTCTCTAGAGAATTTCCAACAGCAGAATGGTGCAACATAGCATGCAGGTTGAGGTGGGATTTCCTAAAGTAATGACACCTGTGTGAAAAAAAAATCAAGCAAAAGGATGCATGGGCCTCCTCACTTAGCAGGATTTTTTTTAACTCTCGTAAGATGTTCAGAAGAGCTCAGTTCTCCTAGAATTGATAAGGCAAGGAAAGGCAAGGCAAGGAAAAAATCTGTTCCCAAAGAACGTGTATCTAGACATTGCACTTCCAGAGAAACACAGCTTTCCATTCTCCCTCTGTCACACAAGCACAAACTCTAATTGGATAAAATTGTAAACACTAAATTAAGGAACTGATTAAAAATAAAACATCTATTGCAGAAAGCATCAATAGTAAGTGCTTATTAACTCACACATAACAGTGTGCTGGTAGGAGAGCTTCAACGTGGCTGATCTGCAGTGAACAAGGCTGGCTTTCCAGAGGTGTTTTTCTGCGGTTCACTAACCAAACTTCCAGCTTTAATTATTTTTTTTCTCTCACTTCACAATTTTGGTCAGTGTTTTTAAGAAATGTATAATATGCATGACTTTCGTGAGCTATAGTGAGTGACGTGTTGAATCCACCACACATGGTGCTTGACTAAAATGAGACAGTAAAGATCTGATCCAGCTTTGTCCCATCTCCTACACCGAGAGAGTCCTGCCATGTGCCGCTCACTTCATGCCTTTTTCTGTAGGGCTTCAATTTCACAGGTAGGTAGTGGCTTCACCGGGACCTCTGTCAGTTCTGTGACCCACTGTGCTGGGTGTTTATATTTGTTGCATGATAATCTGAAGACTAAAAGCTGATTTATGTGAATTCACTTGTCCGAGTTCCCCATCCCCATGGACACAGCTGTGATCTGCAAACTAGCTACATCTGCTGCTGCATGGCAAAAGCCAAGGTTTCCAGAAAGGGCATTTCTCTCTGTGGTTCCATATCATAATATTTCTGCCCTACTCTCTCATGCAACCTTCTAGTGATCCCTGCATGTCAGAGGATGGGATGTTTGCCCATCTTGCTTCATGTGAGTTAGAGCAAACCGTTCTCCAAATAGCTGTTACTGCCTGGATTCAGGACTGGTAATTCAATGCTAGCATTAAGTATTTGGGGAAAGTTGCAACAAGGTTCAAGACTTGTCAAACTTTGGAGAGATGTGGCTGGTTCCAGCAGAGCAGAGTCTTCTTGGACTTTTACTTTGCAGGAGATTTGGATTATGGAGATAACACGACCAGTAAATGGTACCCAGGGGCCTTTGCTTACTTGTTTCCTGGCTTTGGCTCAAACTCAGTGCTGCTCACTTTAGAAAGCAGCAGAACCTTGTGCTTATTATCTGGTTCTCCTGTGTTCACCCAGGCTGTGGACTTTCCTCCCCTTTTTCTCCTGCCTGTCAAAGGTGAGAAATGAACGACTGTTGCTTGAATTCAAGATATATAGCCAGCCTAACATCAGTGGTTATATGTATCCTGCAAGAAATCTTTACCTGAGTTCTGCCTTCTGAGAAAGTAGCATGTTCCCTGAATGAGTGCCAACTCCTGCAACTTGTATTTACCTGTTTTGCTTTTCTTAAAATGTGGCTGGGAGATGGTTCCTGTCACGAACACCTCAGCCCTGTCAGCTGAATGTTTTCTTGTTCTGCTCCAGTTGGTGTGATCTGTACCTGGAGCCTCTGTATGTACAGTGGGCAGCTCTTTGGTTGCTGGTTATGTTACTTCAGTGTTGGCTACCTCTGCCTTGTGGGGAATTAGACAAATCAGCTAATGCAGTAGCAGCTACTATGTTCCCATTTGCCTTCCATGGTTTAGATCAGGGACTTGTGTTGTCAGGGGGATGAATCTCCTCGTGGGGGATTTGCTGTGGGGATTTTCAGGAGGTAACTGGGAAGTCATATGAGGGACAGGGACGGGGACAGTGGGGAGGGATGAGGTAGCTCTAAGA
Source organism: Crypturellus tataupa (assembly GCA_034781795.1). Classification (NCBI taxonomy): domain Eukaryota; kingdom Metazoa; phylum Chordata; class Aves; order Tinamiformes; family Tinamidae; genus Crypturellus; species Crypturellus tataupa. Next base: position 2,446,259 of record JAWLRI010000738.1, read on the forward strand.
AGGTGCAGGACATAATGGTGTGCCCCAAGTTTGAGGTGCAGATCAGGAAGCCCATGGCTACTGAGCCACTGCCAGAGTCAAATACTGGGCCAGGTCAGCCCTGTGGTCTGGGTTTCACACTTTCTTTCTGTACTTTTGGTTTCCTGCCTTTTCTGAAGCCTTTCCCACATAAATTCATATAATCTCTGCCACCAGGGCTCAAACTGGTGGGAGGGGAAGGAGGCCACAATGTGCCCAGTTGGACCGCAGAAAACAAGGCTGGAAATCTACAGGATTGCACGGGGAGAGCTGAATTGCTGTCAGCAGCAGATGACTCCCACATCTCCAAAATAGTCTCAAGAGTACAGAATGCCACAGGGAGCAATTTCTTTCCTTTCCTGTATCCCAAATTGCAGATGGATCTCAGCTGTTTATTGTCTTAAGCTGTATTGTTTTATTGGCATATCAGATCTGAATGCTTGACAGATTTGCCAAACTGAAAATAAAATTCATCCATGCCCAGTTATATGGGCTTTAGCATCTCTGGCTCTTTTTTTAGAACTTTATTGTCCAGCATATCCAGTGTACAAATTAGGAGGTGTTTTCATTTAAAATTAAGAGAAGGCATAGGGAAACTGCTACAGTTGAAAACCAGTCTGGTGAGCTTTAAAAGTACTATTTGGCATCCTCAGTTTTTTCGTTCAGAGCTCTGTATAAGTGGGAAAAATGTCAAACTCAATACAAAGAATCCAGGTTGAACCATACTGTCAGCAGTGAGGCAAGATTTCATATGTGTTACAGCTTGAATAGCTTGAAATTTTTAAAATTGTGGTACAATTGCAAAAGCATGAAATGAAGGCTTTTGGAAGACAGTAACATGTTTGTTTAGAAGTCATTGCATCATGGACCTGAATTTCGAAAGCTGATTTTATTCACATCTGTCCCATGCCTATTGCTTTTCCCCAGCACACACTTGAATTCTATAGGGGGAGGTAGCAGAGTGAGTGTTTCTGTGTGTGTTTCTTTTCTTTTTTTTTTTACAGCAAGGCCTCTGTTGAACTTTTTTACCCTTCCTCTTAGAAAAAATCAAAGAGAACTACTTTTAAAAATACTGCATTATTTCCAACAGTTGCAAACTCTACAGTGCAAAGGAAGTATAAAATATTTAGTATGATTTTTAAATTAGAGCTGTAATACATAATTATTTTTTAAGGAAGAGTACGTTAAATTTATTTGAACTTCAAACAGCAAGCTAAGGTTAGCTTTTACAGGTTCTCATAATTATTTAAATTCTTTTTTGATATGTAGCTGTGAGTATTTGCTACTGAAATGTAAAGGAAGTCAGAAAACTGAATTGGTGAAAGGCACTGGTTAAACACCTGTTGTTGAAGTGCTAAACTCTTTTTTTGACTTCCGCAGGTGTAGAGATAATATCTTTTTCATGCTTATTTAGCTATTTCAATTCAGTGACTAGTTCATTCAAAGGTAAAAAAACCACTCCGGAGAAGAAAAAGTTGACAGCCTCTTTTCCTCTTCTAATCTGTGAACAAAATCTGGACAGTAAAGGATATGATCTACCAGAAATGTGGTAACTAAAACTAAGACTTTCAGTTTATCCAGTGCAGGTAATACTTCCTTGTATAACGATATTCTTATTTTTGTCTTGTTTATGTCGCATATTTGGAAAATATTGTTCTTCAACAGTATTCAAGTGAAATTTGCACACTAAGATCTATTTTACAAGCAGAGATTAACATGAATACCAAATCAAAAAAAATATAGTCATTATAGTCATATATGTCATTAGTCATGCCTTGGTATGATACGAATGTAAGGAATGAGAATCAAGAGAGTTGTGTGTAAAAGTTCTAATCATGTAAATAAATGTGTAGGTTGTGTTAACTGAAAAAGAAATGCCATGTTTATTGACACATGCTCTATTTAATTTTAGATCAACATGCTGACAAGTTGAGTATTACATCTGGGGTCTACTACCCACAATCAGCTTAGGATAAGTAGTTTCAGCATTTTAAAAAAAGTTTACACAAGTACTGCTAGGAAAGGACAAAGGGATAAAGGGCACTGTAACTGCCGAGAACTGCTAGCAGAAAGCAGTTGTGTGGAGGACACAGCGGATGCAGTTGATCTCTTCTGGCATAGAGGTCCTGGCCCATGAGGGTAGGAAGGGCTAGCAAGAATTTGCCCAGGGCAAAGCAATAGAGTTGCTCTGGTGACATGGCTGAGTGGGCAAGAGAGGAGCAGTGGATGTTTTATGCTTTGACATAGTCTCCCGCAGCATCTTTATAGCCAGGTTGCCGAGATGTGGACTGGATAAGCATTGGAGAATCATCTGGACTGTTGCACTCAGAGGGTTGTGATCAATGTCATAAAATCCAGTTGGTGACTATCGCTAGTGGCTCCCCTAAGGGATGAGTTCTGGGGCCAACACTGTCTGCTAGCTTTATTAGTGACCAGGATGATGAGCCACTCTTGCTTGTACAGCCCAGTCGGCTTTTGGCCTCCTCTGAGGCAAGGGCACCCTGCAGGTTTGTGTTCAAACACTTGTTCAGCAAAACCCTTAGGCCTTTCTCAGTGAAGCTGTTTCCTAGTCAGTCAAGCCCCAGCTTGTCCTATTGCAGGGGGTTATTCCCTCCCAGATGCAGGACACTGTATTTGCAGTGGATTTGGCTGTGGATCTCCATCCCTGGAGATACTGCAAACTCAAATGGAATGGTCCTGAGCAACCTGCTCTAAATGGAAAACATTATAGGTATTTTATGTGATTTGCTTAGGCATCTACTATGGAATAAGCTGTACCTTACTCTGGGATGTCCTGGTATTCACTCTTTAGCAACAAGCTGAGTATCTGCCTACCCTTTGTCAAACTAATCTTGTCTAGATAGTCTGATAAGAATTCAAATCCCAAGAAAGCTACTTCTGTTTCTTAGGGCAAAGTTACTGTAGAAATTTTCTTTAAACTTGATTCTGACTCAGAAGGAAATGGTTGGGAATTTGAAAGGAAAAGGCAACATGAATGAAAATGACCACAAAACAAAAGAGTTTCAGATCTGAAGAAAAGGAATGAGTAAAAGCAGCTGAATAATGTCAAAAGACTTTAAAAGAGCTGTTTTCTTTGAACTTTGGAGTTGGTAGGAAAGGTGTAGGTAGGCAGAGAAAAGAAAGTTCAAGGGAATTGATGGGTTTTTGAAAGACAAAATATTACAGGCATGGCAACCGACTCAGCTGATAGAAGAGAAAGATATAAATATTTTATGGCTGCTTTAGGACGGCTTTGGTGACTTGAAAGTCAGGAATACTACAAGTAATGGGAGAAGGAGAATGTATTTCTACAGGAAAAATCTAAAAAATGGCGCTACATAATATGATGATTAGTATAGGAGGATAATAAATTGCCTAATATAATGTTGTCACTACAAAGATTATTAAAAACTGGATTTTTGAAGACCTTATTAATAAAAGAAAGATGAAATAAAATAATGTTCTGTAACTTTGTGGACAAGGAGGGGAAAGCACAAAGACAGGGCTGTACTCTTTGGCCTTGGCTTCAGTTGGCTTCAGTTTTCAGTTCTTGGCTTCAGTTTTCACAAATAGCTTAATTGTGACCAGGTGCTTGACAAAGTTAATTTTAATAGAGGGAGAAAAATCCAAGCTGGAATAGGGAAAAACATGGGTTAAATATATGAAGGTAAGTTAGATGTAGTGAAACCATTAGGATCTAGTGAAATTAACCCAAGTGTACCTAGAAGTCAGGTGAGACAATACCTGAACTGTCATCTTTTTTTTAGAGCTTGTGAAGGATGAGGAAGGGCAAATTTAAACTTTTAAAATAAGCAAAGTGATGAAGCCTCTGAGCATAAACTCCTTGAGGATAATAAGGTAATAGAAAAACAGCCAATATGGATTTGTTCAGAAAAAAAAAAATCTGTCAGGCCTTTCTAATTTCCTCTTTGAATGGAGATAACAGATTTAGTAGGCAGTGAAAAGGTAGCAGGTAGATATATCTACTTTAGTAAGGCTTTTGGCCGTATTGCAGGAGGCCAGATAGCCATCTCACAAGCAAACATATCATCTAGAAGAAATTACTATGGGATAGGTGAAGAGCTGCTTGAAGTACCGCATTGAAAGAATAACTATTGTTTGCTTGTCGAATAGGGAGGGAACATGAAGTGCAGTTCTGCCAGATTCTGGCCTAGGTTGGTGCTATTCATTATTTTCATTAATGTCGTGGGTGATGGACTGGAGAGCACACTGTGCAAGTGACTGAAGGCTGTGAAGGCTTTTAAGTACTTTGGAGAGCGGGTTTAGAGCCCAAAGTGATCTTGATAAAATGGGTGAATGTTTGAAATGAGGAAGATGGGAATTCAGGAAATAGAAGCGCTGCAGTGAGGAAGGAGAACAAATGCCTGAATACAGATGAGGGATATCTGAGTAAGCAGCAGTACGGAGAGAGCATGTGGTGCTGTGGGGTATCACAAGCTCAGTGCGAGTCAACAGCCTGATGTTGCTGGGGGAGAGAAGCCCTGGAGGATCAGGCTCCGTACAAAATTTTAGCCATAACTGGTTGTTAACTCATTCCTTTTGGCTCTCTGGAGCTCTGCTAAGGCAATATTAGAGTTGGATTTCACACTATGAAACAAAACAGACAAACTGGAGCAAGACAGGAGCAGAGGCATGGGAGTGAGCAGAGATTTGGAAACGAGCAGTAAGGAGGGTTGAAAGAGCTGGGTTCAGGGCGCAAGGACAGGCATGGCAAGAGACACGATCTGTAGTATATAGTAGTAGCTATATGTATCCATGCCCTCTCTCCCCACACAAAGGAAGGTAATTAACCAATTACTTCCCAAGTGATCATCAAGTGCCAACTAAATAGTTTGCACCGAAGGAGATGCAGTTTGAATATTAGAAATGTAGCATGAACATGTCCCAGGGTGGAGTATTTCGCAGAGTCAGGGTAAAGGGCAGAAGTAGGTTTGAGGAGTAGGTAGCAGGTACCTGTCAGGATATTTGTCTCTACCTCTGAGCAGAGAGATAGACTAGGTGATCTTTCTAGTGGCCACTTCAGCTTTATGTTTAGGAAAACAAAAAAATAGAAGAGCAAAACAAGAATAAAATTGACTTAAACCAAGGGTTCCTATTTGATAAATTGAATTATGTTTACATCTGTCATCTATATATCCCTGGTCAAAATTAATCCCTCCTGTTGCAATAGTAGTGTCTTTATGGTGGTCTTCTGCCTTTGTACTTATTAAAAAGCAAAATCACTATTTTCTCCTTGGTATGGTAATCTCTTTGAGCATGAGTTACACAACTAATGATGAAGAGACTAAGATCTTCATAAAAATGATTTTCAGTAAATTGGTGGAAACTGTACTGTAAAAACTAGACATCTCTTGAGACAATTATGTACACATTTTCTAAATATGCAATACATAAAGAAATATGAAATATCTTTCCTCTGAAAATGAGATACTCTCTAAGCACATACATTTCCTCCATACAGTCCCCTTGTGCATCTTATTTTATACAGTGCTATACTGGTGACATTAATTCAACAAGGAGACCAGATTGGGAGACTGCTAGTTATTTTTCATATTTGATTTTCTTCTTTATGAATTTAATATAAAGATGGCTATGTTAAACTAATTATGCCTTAGCTTTTTATTTTCTGCTGCTGAGTGAAATCATGTAGAAGGATTTTCCCTCCTTTTCCCTGAAGAATGGAAGATTTGACCACAATTACCATTTTTTACATTAGATAAAGCACCTTCCTGTCTCTTACCAAAAGTGATTTATTAGTGCATGGGGCACACTGCTTCAGAAACAGTGTCTGACTACCCAATAAGACATGAGTAATCACACAGTGCAGCGCTCGCGGAATCAAATTAGCTTTGACATTTAATACAAACCCAAACACCTAACTGCAAAATATGACTTAAAAAAAAAGTCCTTGATAAAAAAAAAGGAAAACAGAATCCATGTGATTGTTGTGATAAATTTTCTTCTTCTTGGAAATCTGTGCTGAGCAGAATAACCAAGGCAAGGGAAAAAGCTACTTTTCCCCATCTTTGCATTCTGCCATCCCTATCTGTCCCGTCTCCTCTGTCTGTCTCCCTGCCAGATGTGCCACTCACCTTGAAGAAACACATAGGGGTGACTGGCCCAGAGTGGCATCTTCATCCTTTGGGTTGGTTCTGACCAAAGGACTTCTCGTGTGTGAAAAGGATCTCACACACACTCCAAACTTGGGCTTAGGTCAGTGGAGGGGGCCCCTGACTCACCCGTTGGTACAGGAGTCTTAGTCTCCTCTGAGCTTCTTTTAGAGCAATACTCAGCACCTTCTATCTGAGAAGGAAAGATTCCTAACAGCCTCTGCTAAAGACATTTCTGACTGGTGCGGCATATTATCAGTGGGGCAGAAAGAGTTAATTCATTTTCCATCCATAATTTTTTCTTTGTAGAACTGATTTGACACAGTCTAGCAGGGTGCTGTTATTGAAAAATTGAAGCACCAGGTGTGATTAAATAAGATCACACGTTTCATTCCCTCTTTAATTTCACATCACCCTTCAGCAGCTGTATCCCTCTGCTTTTCTATAGCCGGAGAATGCATTGCATTTATAGCAGGCAGCTTGCCACATTGGTAGCAAGCACCACTGGGCTGTGGTGAATCAAATCTGTTGGTGCACACAAATTATTTATTGTTTGATGGACCAAGCTTATTAATCTGTTTATTTCTCAAGAGCATAAGATACAGAATGTGCTTGGGTGATGGAGATAAACCTGGCCCAGCTCCTCAGTATCTTTGAAGGTTCATGCATGCAGCAGAACAGGTTTCATTCCACTGCAAAGACAGTGAAAAATGAAGGGTGAAGAGAATGGTGAACTTGGGATCCTTTTGCTGTTCTTACCAGTTCTGCAGGGTCTGACATAGTTTCCTGCTGTGCTGAGGCCCATGAGATTTCAGAGCAGATGATACTGCCATTGTGCATGAAGTGTCTCCTTGACCCTTTGCCACTGGGTCGGAAAGGTTGTACTTCGGCTACAACTGTTATTTATAGATAGAACACGACGCTAGAAAAATGAAAATGATCCCCGGTAGATTATTAGCTGTCTACTGGTGGAGAACAACATTCCTATTACAAATGAAGTGCATTCTTGGAAGATGGCTGGCAGGTATTTCAGGTAATGTTTCTATCTCCAAGCTCTGCCTGGCCTCACTCCTCTGAGTCCAAAACAACTCAAGAATAATGAGATTTCTTATTTCTTCTTTGAAGAAGAATGTGTTTGCCACACACTGACACTGTTATCTGTATATAGTTTGTGTCCAAGTGACCCTAGCAGGACATGAGATGTCCTGAGAAGCTCTTTGGAAGTGAGCATGAGCAACAGTCTGTGTTCTGCCTTGCACGAGCATATGATGTTGTAGATTATCAACCTGTGGGATCAGTACCAAGGCATCCAGATCCTGGGAACAAGGTTTGGGGATGTTGGGAGGATGCCTGGTGCTGCTTCTTGGCTCATTTTTGCCCTCTTGCCTCCATTCCAGATGCTAAACTCCTTTGGTTTGCTGCTGCAGTCAGTGGTGATGACAGCCACGATGTTCGTGCTACAGTCTGGAAATGTTTCTCCACAGTTTTGAGCTCCACCTAGCAATAGGTGTATGAGCAGTATTGCCTCATTTTTGTCTTCCAGCAATATTACCCCTGTGCCAACATACAATTTTGCTCACCAAGGACTTGTCTGACTTGGGGATCAAAATCAAAATCAAAAGAACTAAGCATGTAAATAGTTCCTGACTGCCTCTCATACCCGGCGAACAGTTATGGTTTGCGTTAGCATAATTTCCACATAAAAGAAAAAAAAATGCCAGGTTCAGGTCACAGGAGAGGTCTGCAAGTCCTGATGACACATCTGGCCCTGTGTCTGAGTATAAATAATGCCTAAGAACACCTGCCCCTTGTTAAATTTGATCTCAGAAGAATCACTAGGACTAGTTCATACGATGTCTCCCATTTTAAACTGAGCTCTGTAGTTAAATTGCCTGTATGTAGTGCAAGGCTGTCCTAAAAACTGAGCTGACATTTATACATGCGTGACTTAGTTCGTGCAGGAAAAGATACTCTTTGATCTGCAAGATGAAAAAAAGGCGAAACAAAACTCCACAAAACTCCAAAGAAAAGGCATTTTCTTTTCTGTGCCCAGTCTTCTTGGAGATGAGGGAAACTGTTCTGACCTTTCTTTCTCTGTGTGATAGAAACTGAACGCGACTGTTTCATTATAACCGAAGCCAATATCAAATCACTGGTTTGCACTAACCTTGCCAGTTTCTATGTAATTATTGCCATATGCAATGGGGCATCTTTCCTACAAATGCTTCTATAGTGGCTCTAGGTCGCCTAGGATTTACTACTGTCAATACAAGCAGCATATTTCATGAGGGCATATTCACCTACCTACAAAGGCAATGTTACGAGAAGTAAAGTTATATTTAAATAATTATTTATTAGGCTTTTTCTTGTTTTCACTATTATTTCTTTTTAGGTTGCAACAAAGGACTTACTTAGGAAATACTTTTTCTCTGGGTTCTGATTTCTTTCTAATAGCCTCAACCAAAAATACTGAAAAATCCAGGGTTGAGTCCTATCAAAAATGGCAAAGTTTAAGAACACACAAGTGGTTTTGCCATTGCTGCTGCTTTTCAAGCAGGGTCCTTTAATGCTGCTCTTTTCCTCTCGACATGCAAAGCAGCCTTTTCTCACACCTGCCATGAGATGGGATCCTTCTCCCTGAGGAGATCACAACATCTGTTTTCCTTCCGAAACGGAGAGAGACATTCTCAAGGAATTCTCCTCCTTTCCTGCTTGCCAGCAACAAAAGAGATAGGAAAGCATTTGGTCTTTCTGGAGAGAGGAAAGAACAGTAGAGCCCTAGACAGGAAAAAACAACTTTGGAAAAATAAATTGAACTTTATTTGAGCTATAATTAAAGGTCTTAAAAAGTATCCAGACTGCCAAGTTGGGAAGAAAAATGTACATTTTTAAGTAAAGTACCTTTATGGAAGGATGTGCTCGGGGTTACAGTGTAGGACATTTGAGCTCTTCCTGCTCATGCTGGGCGATCCCAGACCAGAAACTTAACCCTTACATACCTTGGTGGACTATGTGTAAATGTGTAAAGCACGAGTCTCTCTGTTGTGGTACTGGGAGACTTGGTATTTCATACTGCCCTACACACATAGAGGTAGAAGTTCTTAAATAGAAGCTGCCGTGGTGTTGCAGTAATGGCAGCTTGCTGTTCATTTTATTAACAAGATTTCATATCCTCTAAAATATTAAAAGCCTTTTGTAACCATTTGGTCCATAACTGCATCTCTGGGGGATCTGTTTGTTGACAGCACAGTGTAACCTGCAGCTTTAGTAAGACTAGGACTTCACAATGAATTAAAAAGTAAAGTCAAAATGAAGTGTGTCTTAGAGAAGGACTTGCCGTCTGCCTGCTCGTGTCATCACTGCAGCAAACTGCACAGTGCTGAAAAGCAGCAGGTTCTGTCTCAGGCAATCTCCTTGCAAATGTATGGCAAATTGAACACAAAGGCTCAGGGCTGAGCTGCCTCTGATCTGGATGAGGGAAGATTTCACATCCTTGAGGTCGCTTTTTACTGTCCAATAGGAAGCTCACAGGCTTTATGATACGATCAGTGGGAGAATAGGGCTACCCTACTACTGCCTGGAAAATCTACATTGCAGCTTTAACCTACAAAAATAATCAGTGTTATTTACCTGCCAACACTCTCATTGGTGCTATGGTTAGAGCTGGTTTCTTGGAGATGACTAGGCCCATCATCCAAAAATGCTTAAACGCACACTGATAGAGCCAAAGAATATTTTTAAAGGTGACCTACAACTCTTCAAACTCCTTTTTTACATTTAGAATTGAATACGTCAGTCACGCTGACAGCATTACCATTATACATTCAGCAAATCTGATTTTTATGAGACAAATGAAAAATCTAGAATGTGGTGGAACTTCCTTCCACAGTGGAAATCAGAGTAAATCAAAGTTATTCTCTCCTGTTTTCTATCTTGGTATCAAAATTAACATGAAAAAAAAATAAAATGAGATTTGGATTTTCGTGGCATCATGGTTGAATTTTATTAGAGTTTATTATTGGGAAAGTTCACGTTACTTGGTGGTTATTGTGAGCCAGTTAAATTTAAGTTTCCAGTGCCATCAAAGCAGAAGGTGGTCTTAATGGTATATCAGATATCTTAATTCACCAAGCAACTTCCTTGTATTTGTTTCTGCAGATCAGCTTAAATAATCTTCTATATTTAAATATTCAACTAACATTTTCACAGCACAATATCAGTCTCACAATGTATTTATCCTAATCTGACAAATTTGGGACATGTGGTGTGATTTAAAACAGAATACTTCTGTTGCTGCCCCTGTTGGCTGTAACACGTTAGTTGTGTGTTGGAGTAGTCTGAACTTTGGGCTACCAGGGATGATTTTGTCCTTTCCCCCAGGCCCAATGCTTGCACACATTTCCCAAAGCTACTGTTTGCTTCCACCGTTATCTCTGTGGGTTACTAGAGAAAACCACCACATTTCCAGTGTCAGTGAGGACAGTGGAAAACTTGTGGATAAGCAGCAAAGAACTATGAAACAGAAATGCTTTAAAAAAAACTAACAACCAAAAAAAAACCTGACTACTGGAAACAGAAAATTCAGAGCTTAACATTGGTTGAGTTGCAGCACAAGTAATGAAGTGTGAAATGTGCTGTTCCCAACCAGTACGCCATGCTGCTTTAATTTACAGAATATATAATTATATAACATTAACATTCTGGTACATCAGTCTTTGGGAAAAATGGAAATGAAAATAGACAAATGCATGAATCTATTTATAAGACAGTTATTGTAGTGGGAATGGATAAGACTTTAACCATTTTCCCTGTTGCCAGATTGTGACCTTAAGAGCCTTTGATGTTGTGCCCTGGCGAATACTCACTGTTGTAAACCAAATTAGATGAGTAAACCTTTACCAAATGCTTCTAAAAGCCCTTCCAGCGTCCTCACAACCCCTCTGAATCACACGAGCAAATCCAGATCTGCTCGGAGATCTCTGCTCGGAGATCTGCTTTCGAACTCCAGGGAGGAACTGCCCTGGCAGTTGGGGTCCCCGCTCCGGCCAGGCCTGGCCGGGCCAGCGTGGTGCCTCTGGCAGGGCCCCACGGAGCTGGTAATCCCACACCAGCGCTGCGGCAGTTGGCATGAAAAGCACCACGTCCCAGCGCCGCCAGCATCTGTGCTAACCGCAGCGTGCTCAGGAGAGGAGATGCCCTTTCATTTCCTTTGCAAAGAGATGACAAATTTGTTATTAATGGCTCCCACTATATGATTATGGAGGAAGAGGAGAGATCCTTTCCTTATCTCTACAAGCAAATTTCTTCCTCTGTTAGGTCCTAAATTGACTTACTATGTGTGTGGTGGAGTCCAAGTATCTGGTATTTAAACTAATCTTAAGAAAATCCACTGAGGGCTGGATTGCTCAGGAAACTCTTAGTGGTTTATGCCATCATTTGCTTCCATGCAGCTGAGACCAGAATTAACCAGATGATTAAAATCATATTGGTTTGGGGTGACTTTGGAAATGAATATGCTTTTCCAACCAGGCCATCAATAGACAAGTCTCCCTGCTGTAAAGCTGCCACAGGGGCATCTCGCTGCCTTCAGAAGGGCCAAGGCACTTGCACTCCAAGCCCAACCACTGCCTCATTCTTGGACACGTTGCTTTCTCATCCATGCACTACTCTCTATTTTTTTTTCAGAAAAGTTGCATTAAAAACAGATTAACTTTCATCCTCTACCACTTGATAATAATTTATACAGAGTCCATAGACAACCTGTGGGATAGACTGTGCATACACCAAGTTCTAGTTGGATCAGAAATGACCTTTCCAAGTTGTTAGTCTCCTGGATGCTAACAGGACAGTGCTGCAAGACAAATGAATTCTAGTAACTTCATGAAGGGACAAAACCCACTGAAATGTAATGGCGTTCTCTGTCATGGGGAGGGAGGCTTTAGGCATGAATATTCTAATAGAAAACAAGATTGTCATCTGGAGAGTGGTTAGAAACAGAAAAGGAAATAACCGAAGTACACTGTGTGTTGGAGTGAACATGGAACTGTCAGCATATCACTTTGTTATATTTAAAACACAGCTCTTGATCCTTCCTGAGGAATGAAGCAACATCTTTATCAAGGAATTGCTAAATTCTAAATTCCTAAATTTCTACGTCACCCATCATCAAATGCCTCAAATCAATGTGGCATAGCATCTTCTGCATCATCAAGCACTGTGATATAAGCAGGAGGAAATTGTGGAGCATATACAGCAGGACGCTGTGCTGAACTTGGGCAAGTACAGGAACAATGAGAAATTTATGTTACTGAGATTATGTTAAGGAAAATCATCAAACCTGTATGCTCTTTTTGGGTATAATATTTGAAGAAGTGGGTCTGGTTTGAAAAATAAAATAAAGAAACTATCTAGTTTTTTTTTTTTTTTATGAGCAATTGTGTTAGTTATAGGTGCCAGTTATGACAATTTTCAGGCAAGAGTGACTGGTGGCACAGAATGGTGATTGTGAACCGAATTATTGTCATCTTTGACCACAAAGTTGCCTGGGAAAAAAAAAAGTCTAGGTTGAATATTAATGAAAAACAGATTTAAGGGGTTTCTGTTTTTCATTAAATCTGTTTTTCATTAATATTCAGCCTAAAATTTACACGCCTGGATGCCAGCCTATGCCACATGCTCTAGGTGTCCCTGCTTGAGCAGGGGGTTGGAGCAAGTGATCTCTAGAGGTCCCTTCCAACTTCAGCCATCCTGTGATTCTGTGGTTCTGTTTCACACATTGTATATTCCATCCCTTTGCGCTGAAACAAGAGCAGTGCATAAAATTTATAACTCTAAAAAAAGGATGGGATTGGTTTGGTAGCATGTCACAGATAACCTATTCAAATACTATATATAATATATAGAACAACCATATGATTGCAGAAGGATATGATGGTGGCATCGTAACTTACTCAAATTCATTTGTCTTTACCCCTACATGGTACCGTGGTGGTGATGAAGAAATAAGCTTATACTTGCAGATTTGTAAGGCTGTAGATCGGCAGAAACAGAAACCTAAATTGTGATCCCAAGTGTTTGATGTGTGTCTGAGAAGAAGAGATGATGTTGGGAGCGTCTCCATGCAGCGAGTGGGAGGCTGTGCAGGAGTAGGAGCTGTCGCGCTGCTTCCCCAGTCGGCATCTGCGGCCAGCAGACAGTGCTGGGGCTCGCGGAAACTCCCACTGTGCAAGAGGCTGGCAGATGCTTCGGGTTGACACAACAGTCATACCAACTTTTGATGCTCTGTGTGCTAGGGAAATTCAACATATCCCTGAGCTACGTCAAGTCTTTTGGTGTTCCGTTTGAAAAGTATCGACAAAATGGGCCTCCTTATCACTTGAGTCATTAATATATAATATATAAAAGGCCCTGGGTGAAAAAAAAAGAAAAAAGGAAAAAAAAAGAATTCTAAACCAAACCTATTTTCTGCTCCTATGCTCCTTCTGCTGGTTATGCAGAAGCAGTAAACAAACCCTATTCCCAGAGCTGTGCTGACAGCGCTGCTGATGGTGGAGCACAAATTAGGAGGTAAACAGAAAGCGGTGTTAATTTCAAGCTCCATTAGAAACACAGGCGGGGAAAAAATCAATGTCTCCCAAACAGAAAAGGTCAGAATGGATATGGGAAAGTTGGGTTTTTGTTTGGTAGAAGACTTTATTATTATTTCTTTTAAATTGGGCGTAAGCAAGAGGAAACTATCGGTCAGTTTAATCTTAATGGCTAATATATTGAAAATAAGCAATTTCCAAAGGTTCTCTTTTAATGAAAAATATGCTCCGTTTAGACTGAAGCTGAAATTATGGTATTTAAAGGCTGGTTTCTATTTTAAGTTTTGCCTGTAGGATCTCTGGATATTTGGTTACATTTATAATCTTGGCATAACACATTTGAAGAATCATTCTTTTGAAAAGTGTAATCGTCAGATTTCACTGTTTTCACTTGGCATAGTCTATTCTTGGATCAGAATCCTTGCACCCTGCTAGTTTAAATTTTAGGCTTTGTTGTGCATTCAGATTAAGGCTGGAAATACATGTGTGTCATTTTGTTATCAAGTCGTCTCGCAGAGGATGACAGGAAGAACAAATGCTGTTTTATATGTTTTCATTTTATGGTAGTGTGTCACCTTCAACTCCACTAACATTAAATGTTTATCACTTCATGCAATCTTTGCTTTGCATACTAAACTGAATTTCACATGGCCATGTTAAATTATGTATGATGGCGATGAGGCACCGTGTTAAGAAACAGCTCTTGAAATGTGAATGTAAAGATACAGGGCCATAAGCCACACTGGAGTAAGTATGACCTCTGCGAGAGCAAAGTTACCTTCTAAGTGCTTAAGGAATCAATGGTCTTAGCAACAACAGATGTTCTGAAAATCTTTACTTTTGCACTTGTTCATTATAACTGCTCTAAGTATTCAGTGTAACCTCCTTTCCACGAGGACAGTGTTAGAAACGACGCTATGAACAACAGTTCTCTGTTCTCCAGCACCAGATAGTGATACGGTTTTAACAATATTCGTTAGTCTTCATCTCTGAGTATTAAGGAGTATTCCCCTCCACAGATAAGGAAACCAACACCTGAGTAGGTCCAAACTCATGTATTACATACAAAAGTGTATTTGTGTGATATTTAGATTGATTTGAAACCATCTTCCACAAAACTTTGGGCAGTAGCAGCATTGAGATCTTTGTGGTAAAGAACACAGATAGGAGACCCAGAGCATTCACCTGCTCTCCCTGTTGCCTTTCAAACATCTGCATCTTCTCAGTGGCACTTCTCTTCCCTAAGAGACAGCTTGCACAGCTAATTGTCTTTCCCTTCAATGGGCATACTTGTTAAATTGACCATTTGTGTCCCAGAACTCCCATGCCTGTCCAGTGACTCACAAATGTGCATTTTTTACACCTCGTGGAAGGATGGAGCGAGTTGTCTCTGTACCTCCAGCGTCTTGTCCTAAACACGTTCTACATCAGTTTCAGTCCTCCCTTCCTGCTTCATTAACCACTTAAAACCGCAGTTACTGTTGAGAAAAACATTACTTTTAAAGGAGCCTAAAATAATGTGTTCTCCCCTACTGATTTCTGTGTCCTGTTGCTTTTTCTAAGAAACAAGTTACAAAATGCCTTTTTTCCTCCCTGACACCGCTGTCCCGCTGCCATCATCTGTCTGTTTTCCATTTCTTAACACAATCACTAACAAAAGAGGCTAATTGGAGCCAACACTGTTGGAATTAAGGCATAAAGTCATGTTTAGAAATCAGTTCACCTATTTATAGTTGCTTTGGCAGGATATTGCTAATCAAAGC
This sequence comes from Crypturellus tataupa, assembly GCA_034781795.1. Classification (NCBI taxonomy): domain Eukaryota; kingdom Metazoa; phylum Chordata; class Aves; order Tinamiformes; family Tinamidae; genus Crypturellus; species Crypturellus tataupa. Next base: position 2,461,757 of record JAWLRI010000738.1, read on the forward strand.
TTGTTCATCAGGAAAGTAAGTAGATATTATGTGAGCATATGTAGACAGCTGAGTGATATACTGGGGGCTGGTTTTAGAGAGTAGCCGTGATCATGATCATTTGTTCTGTGTTCAAGTTTTGTCTCTCGCTGTTAATGATGGTCCTGCTGAAAACATGACATATGTATTTTTTCCAGAAAATGATACTTTTGTCTTGAATAGACACTTATGTGTTCTGTCAAAACTTCAGTTATAAACACTTCCCCTTCAAAAGAGTGAGGCTGAGCCTTGCTGCTTGTAATCATATGGGAAGTTAACTTTGGCGAGTCTTTGACTTTGCTTAGCTGGTTTCTGTGTTTACCTGGTAATAAATTATGACTGTCATGCTGGAAAAGTCTTTCTGAAAATAGCCTTCATGAAATGTAAGTCCTAATGACTTCAGTGAAGCTGGAGGGCATACAAACTGCTCACCATTTACCACAGCAGTGAATTCTTTCACAAGGCTTCCCTCTTTTGCAGCACAATTAATTTTACGTTTCATTTACTGACACTGGCATGCACTTCACTTTATAGTATTAGTTAAAATTGGTTGATGATGTCAGTCTTATTTTTAGCAAACTGAAAGCAGGAGAATAATGGACGTGTGTTGTTGTACAATTTAGGGTTTGTGGTAGACCTGGAGAATTTGAGATGGAGCGGTGAGGAAGCGCCTTTCCTGGTTCACTCGGTGTAGAGGGAATAGCTCTTCTCTTTAACATTTCATTGTAATCTTTCTGATGATACCTTAAAATGTCAGCTTGTGCCTCATAGCTTAGGTTAAGCTCTTCCCAAAATAACTTCTGATGTACTTCAGAAGTTTAAAAATTAAATCTCAGTGATATACACCAACAACACATTAAAATCTGAAAGGCTGTTGAAATTCAGTATATCATTTATTTTGCTTTAGTTTCTTTTTTAGTTCTGAGTAAGTTATCTCCTGTATGTTGCTGGCTTTATAGATTGCACAGAACAGTTAGTGCTAATCGTTCTGAAGAGCTTTAAGTTGGGAAGCTGTATTCTAGTGAAACCTTAGTAGCTTTCCAGGGTGAAAAGGAATTAAGTATTTTGTTTGTACTTTTTTGTTTGCTTTATGTAATGCTTCACAAGGAAAGATAGTGCTTTGATTCTAAAATGTTAGATTTTCTTATGAAGGAAGGTATCTCTAGCTTTTCTAGACAGAAATGAATGTGTTTTAGAATGAAGTGTCAATTAAAATCTGGCATGAGGATCTTGCTGACTTCCACAACTCTACCAAAACCTTATAATGCCTTGGAGATAGGGACATTCATAAATGCTTCCTATCAGGAGTAATGGCTCATCACAAGCTGAGGGAGGAACAGCACTGAGCCATCTGCATGTGAATGGAACCGGCCTCGACTTGCCTTCCGGGAAAATCATGTATTTAGATCATAAGGCTGGCTCCGTTTTTAGAGTTTATGGAACGTTTTCTCACTGGTGCTTGTTTAGTAACTCTCACATGTCTCCTTTTCTGATACCTCTGTCGGCTGCTCCCCAGGAGCTGAAGCCCCGCAGGGAAGCACTGGAGCTCGCAGCGGGTCAGGACACAGCGTGCAGACCTCCAAGAGTGGGAAGCTCTATGTGTCAGCCCATGCACTGACCTTCATTAGTATTTTGCTATTGGAAGAGTAGCTTGTGTAGCAAAAAGCAGCTTCAAGCCCAATCTATAAAATGTAATTTTTCTGCTGTGCTTATATCTAAAGTTACCTTTTTTATTGAGATCCCTATCTGAGATATTTCAGGCTAATGAAGCCATAGGATTGTCTTTACGTCTAAACTATTTCATTCCTACTGAAGAATATCATACAGCAGGATGCAAATCTAGCTCTAAGCAGACATCTCTGCTAAGCTGCTTTTAAAAATAAATTGGCTTAGGAAAGAACTGGCAGATATATCCTGAACATGTTGTTAGGATCACTGATGGTGAAGTTTGGTTTGCTAAATTCCGCTTTCTCTAAGCATGTGCATAACCAACAACGCTGGAAACCATGAAGCTGTGCCTTTTCTCCCAACTGAAGCCCCGATGAGATTGCATACTGCATTCTCTTCTCCCCTTTGAAAGGTGCCCAGCACCGTGGAACTTCAGGAACCATTAAGTGTGATACTTAATATAATTGACTGTTCAAGAAATAGGCACAACGTGCCATTATAACCATTACCCAGCAATTAGGGCTTGCAGCACTGAGTCTCCTGCCATATTTATTAATGAGGTCATTAACAAAGATATGATACAGTTTTCTGCTGCTGTAACACAGGCAGCATAAGTGAAGACTTCAATAATTATTGAGCTTGTATTATTGTGTCTATTAATGTGCCTCTGTGATGCCTGTATGCACAATTGAAGGGAGCTCCAGCCGTCTTGGTGAACTGCCCAAGACATTCTAATTGGGAATCCTTTTCAGGCCCGTTATTTTTCTACATATGAAGCCTAAATTACTTCTTTTTTATTGCAATCCCTCACCAGCATCTTCTATGGAAGAACGAGGTCATTCCCCATTGCTACAGCTCCATCACTCATTTCTAAGTGTACTCAAAGTTCAAAATTTAGAACATTTCATTTTCACTTCTAAATGTTGTTCAGTGAGAAGAGTTCCTTGAGAGCTACCACAGTCTCCTCATGTTGTCCTCATGACTTTATTTTGCTGAGTGAAAATTTGTCATTATTTGAGCTAGTGAAGTGAACTGACTTCTTGCTACCCCATTGACCAGTTTTGTCTCATTGTTTCCTTGTATCATAGAATTATAGGATCATTATGGCTGGAAAAGACCTTTAAGATCATCGAGTCCAACAGTGAACACCATACCCGTTAAACCATGTCTCTTAAGTGTCTCTGCATCTGCTCTGCCCACCTTGTCTTCAGCTGTGTGTGCTGCCTTCTGCAGAGATGGAGGACCAAGAGCTCTGCACTCACAGCTGCTCTTCTTGAGGCAACTCTTTTAGACTTGGATAACTCTACCAGGTGCCATGCTCAAAAGCTCAGCCTTTCCCTTTGCGTTGTGTTGGGGAGGCACTTGGCTTGTGAAGGAGAGGCTTGTGAAGAGAAATGTTTTTATTACTGGTAGCCAAACATGTGTCCACATGAATTAGACAAGCAGTGTATCAGTGTACATTGCAGAGCTGCCCTGCAATACCAGGGAAAACAGAACTCACCTTGTCTTCACCAGTGCTCTTCTTGTGCCCATCTCATGTGCCTTGTAGGGCTTGAGGACACATCCAGTGCATTAGAAAGCTGTAGACCCCCTCCATCCTTTGAAAGTCTGAGAGTAATGTAAGACTCTTTATTTTTCTATTAACATTGCTGCAGAGAGAGTTGATCTGCCAGTAAAACTGCCAGTTTGGCATTTTCCTGTTTTGATAGATGTATTGTTTTATAGATCATTTCCTTTTCATTTTCTTCTTGATCTTATGCAGATCGGACCTAAGAAAAGCCTATCTATCTACCACATGAATTCTTTTTCTTAGTATATAGAAAAAGTGGCAGTAGAATACAAAATCTTGATATTTTGAAAATGTTTTCCAAGTCTTTTAGTTCTTGTTTTGTATTGCTGTTGCACCTACCCTGGTGAGAAGAGTTGTATATGCACAGTAAAAGGCAGTGCCTGTCCTAAGAAGCTCAAGTACTAAACAAGACAAATGGTAGGTGGGAAGGATCGTCTCAGGATTGCTCCTTGGAGGATGAGGCACAGCAGCAGTAACTAACGTGCTTGGGGCTGCCTGGGAAACCTGTCCTGGAGCCAGGAGCTGAGCTCCTGCTTCTGGAGCTGCTGCCGAAAATTCCTCCTCTTCAGTATTTTTCAAAATCTGTCCTATCAAACAATTGTCTAAGAATATATGTGGGCAAAACTCCCAAAATGCTGAATATTGTGGCTCCCTTGAAAATCGATGCTCTCAGGGTTCCACATCTGTGCCACTTTCAGGAGCGCTAATGAGATCTACCAGCATTTTTCTTCCAACCTATGAGCTGAGGACAGGAGGAAGATGTGATTTATTAGATAGGAGCAGGATGGAGAGCATCATAAATCTCCTCGAGGCTGCAACAATTAAAGCCATGCTGTAGTTTGCCACATGGAAACCACACCAGTCTGACCAGATAGGACCGTCTGCTTCTGCTGAATGCAATTGCTGAAATGACCATCCGGACTTTATTAATAAGTGTATAAATCTGAACTCTAAGGAGAAGAAAAGATGAACTGGTGCTAGTATATCTGTGACATATACTTAATAATAAAACTTAAACTCTTATACAGCGTGATACAAATTACTTGCTCTACTGCGCCAGTTCTGCCACAGATCCACATTTCATCTTTGTGATACGCTCTGTGGCTGCTCAGCTAATAAGTGCTGAGAAGGGAGAGTAATGGATAGATAGATGCATCTGGTGTTTATAGAGGACTGTTTTAACGGTGCTAAAAAAAATGATGTGCTCAGCGTTCCTTGCAGCTGCAGTTGTGTTTTTGTCAGTAATCCTATCAGGAGGGTTGCTAGTTTCCAGAGTAATTAGAAGCCTGAAGCAAATAAACACCAAATGAATTTTCTTCTTTTGAAGTTATCTTTTTTTTTTGCCTTTTTAAATAGCCTTTCTCTGGTATAATTATGTACCAGTCATTATAACATTAAAAATCATTTTAAGTGAATGAATGTGATTTTTGTTGTTGTTGTTGCTTGCTAATTATTACGAACTAATTGCAATTTAGGATAGTCTTCCAAAAATCTCATTTCATTACTGCACGGCCTCTGACTTAGACTGCTTCCAGCCTTGATCCCACGGAGAGCAAGCAGCTCCAAGATCCGCTCGTCTAAGCCGCTCCGGTGGCTTGTGACAAATACGGATGAGGTACAAGGTGCTCAAAGCATTTTAATAAACTGCCTTTCTAACATTTAGGCCATAGGTTAAATATAAATTCACGATGCAGCGTGTGCTTGCCACAGGGCAGGTGGTGACAGAGATACTGTATGATAATATAGAGAGGTAATAGCCTTCCTATCTGGCTTTTTGTGGCTGTGTCTAGGAGGATACTTTGAGCCTGGGCAGCTCGTTTCCCGAAAGGTATTGGCAGGAGTTCAGAGGACAGTAACGACGCGCACAGTAGTCTGCAGCAGGCTGGGCTCTAAACTACAATATCTGCACCATTTATCTTGGTTATTAGTTTTGCAATATTTATGGCTTTAGTCGGATGGTTTGGATTTGTGCTCAGGTATGCTGTGCTACAGGGCATAGGCACTGGGTCATCTCTATATAAATGCCATATTCTGGTTTGCATTTTTTGCCTCTTCCAGTAAACTGTTTTCAAGATAAAAAGAGCAAAATAAGGACCAGTTACAGCTGCATAAGCAAATATGTATTAATTTACATTTACTAGTAATGAGGTATGAGAATGAAAAACCTTCCCCACCTCTCAGATCCCAGCTTGAGATTTTAAGATTGGCTGTTAGAAGAAAAACGTCTTTGTACTCCCAAATTGAGTACATTCAGTCCAGACTAGCTAGCACATAATAAACATGGAAACATCTAGTGACACTTTCTTTAATGGAATCATTCTTCAGAGTAGAAACACAGTTTTTATAACTCAGATTCCTAAAATGCCTTTTATATTGTAGTTTCTTAAACAGCCTGAGCTTCTCTTGGCCTATACTGGCAATTCGCTCCTGCCAGGATATGTTCCTGACCAAGATGTCGCAGCCCTATGGCTGCATCACACAAATACCTCTGAGATGTTGTGGAGATGGTAAAGCTTCATATGGTTCAAGTATTGGTAAAATGTAATTTGAAGTGGAGTTCAGTGGTACGTTTATAGTACTTTTATAGTACTGCCTCTGCTGAGGTCTTCTCTCTTTTTGTAACCCGCCCCCTCGCAAATATTTCGGGATAACAGAGATTTATATCAATGGAGCAAATTGCACTGGTAAATCTAAGCTCTACTTTCCAATCAGTCATCGGAGCAGGGCCACATATATACAAATACAGGGAGGAAAGATAAGTCACATCAGCTAATACTTTAAGTCAATGCAACGGAGGTAAAGCACATAAAATCCCTTTAGGAGAATTACAGCGTAGTGAGTCATGATTACTGTGCTTGAATGAAAGCATCCACTCGCAGGCTTAAGGCAGACAACCTCAGACACATCGACTTTGGTCTCTAGCGTGATTTACCCTTAATTTTCCTGCACGTTTCCATGTTTTAAATTTGAGCTCATATATGCTGAATTGCGGTTTATAGACTTCCGGTCTTCCTCTTCTGAACCCTTTGTTTTGTCCTGACTTTTTTGCTTTCTGGCTTTGAAAGGCATCTTCTGGGGGAAAAATGTGGTTTGGTGCTTGTGATACATCTCAGAGGCTATTTAGGTAATAGTTTTTTGACAAGGAGGTGTTTATGTTTTTTGCCAAGTCTTTTGTTCCAATTGTGATAAATCTGTGCTGTACAGCCGTGCAAATAAAAATGCCATAGTTTCTTTAGAAATGAGCTCAGGAGTTTACCATCAGAATGCCTCATGCTGTCAGAGAAACCCTTAACGTCTACTATCGCACAAACTTTTGCTGATCCTGGAATTCTTAAACAGTGAAAGCAAAATGTGCTTCAGAGATGTGCCCAAGCTCAGTCCCCAAAAGAAAAGGGAAACCATTTAGAGGGTGAAAATCCATTTCCAGGAAAAAATGGAATTACTGTGGAAGATCCTAAATTTTTGCAGTGGTCTGACAGGAGGAAGTCCCCAAAAGAGACCTAGCACAAATAGCTAGTGTCTGGTGGAGGCTGCTGACTGATAGCTAGATGTAAAAGGCAGAAATGAAGCAGAAGTAGAGAGTCCAGTGGTCCAAAACGCACATACCACATATGTGCTCTCTCTCATCCAAGAGAAAATGGACACAACAATGGACTTAGAGTCATGGCAGGCATGAAAATAGTTTCCCAGTCCAGAAAAAAAGCTATCAATGCTAAAAAAAAAAAAAAAAAAGACATCCTCACTGTTTTTCCCTCAAAAATGCATTTAAATTTGAACATTTCAGATGCAATTGGTTGGGTGGGCAAAAGAGGAATAAAAAATCAAATTCTGATGCTGTGCTCCTTATAGTTACTCTTAATGCTAAATATATACATATATATAAATATATACATGTATATAAATATATACAAGAAAATTGCCATTTGTGATTTTTGCACAGTGCTGGAAAGAGCAGTGTCATATCCAGGCCCAGGTAGATCTTTGATAAATAAAGTTATTTATAGTGTTACGCAGTGCTGCATTCTGCCAGTGTGGTAAAGGAGTGATTTCAGTGATCATGTAGATTTGGAGAAAGATCACCAAGTTGCTCTGGATTGATTTCTGGGAGAGGGAGAAGGGAGGGGTAGCAATGTCTATCTCAAAGCAAAAAGGCAGTGAAATGCTACCCTCTTTTAATTAAAGGCTCCCACAAAGTAATTTCCCCCTTTAGCTTCTGATAATATGCTTTTGGCAGGAAGAGTAATGCAAACAATACACTGTTCCTTATAAGCTAAATCAAGGAGGGCAGGGAAATTGTATCCTGTGGCAATTTGTTGGAGAATTTGTCATTTGTTCCTGAACGATGCTTTGAGCTGGGCAGTGGGAGCGGGGTGCTTTGTTTGTGTGCTTGGCACGACAGTAGCGATGGGGTTTGAACCTTTTAGAGGGGGTCTCAGGATATTCTCCCATGGGAAATTATGGAAAATACCTGCCATTCTTAATGGAAACTCACTACTCCAAAAGGAAACTAATGTGCTCTTTGGAAGCACCTTTTCTCAGTCCTAAGTCCTCTCTGTGACAACATGGCATAGGGTAGATATGGTGCAGGTGGTGAAACCTCATGGAAAGTCTCTGCAGCTTAATGCAGAATTTTTACATAGAGCAACATAAAGCTCCCTCAAGACTTTTGGATACATTTGTCGTGCATTATCTATCTGTCCAGTTGTGAGCCCGCTGGACTTGGCAAACTTGGACTGAAACAATAGGTGTCATTTCTGTTTTCCAGTCGAGCAGATCTTTTCCTTATCAATTGACCTTTTGAGCTCATATGGCCAGCAGGTGAGTCCCTGTTGTTTCCACTGGGTAGATACCATTTCAGTGGTGTACATGCACGTACATACAAACACAACACATACAAGAAGTGAACACAACTGTATTAACACAGAATCTGTAATGTGGATTTGGCTTTTTTCACTTTTCTAAAAAAAATATATAGGATGGGAGAAAGTATAGAGTTGAGGTAGCTTAGCTGATACATTGTACGTGTCCATGTAGGATGTTCTGCCTAACAGGGCACACAAAGGGTTTTCTGCACAGTGAGATGCAGCATCCTGTTGACTAGATAAGCTGCTCAGCTGAATGACCCTGAAGTGGGTCTGCAATTAGTGGAAGAACAGTAGCCAGGAGAAGTCGTGCTGCATATGACACAGTCCTGGGCTCGCCAGCCAGGAGAGACACGTGCACAGTGCTAGGAAGCAGCTGATGGCAAAGCCTTCCTGAAGGAACAAGCTGTAACACAGCAGAACTGAATCAGTGCAGTCCTCCCTCCTTCCTGCTCCGTGATTCTTTAGTTCTTCCTCATACATCTGCTACTCAGATTGAAATTTCATTAATGTTTCACATTAATGTCTAAAACAGGGATCCTGTGGAAGAGACTTGCAGCATGATGGTTTTAGGTAAAGACCAAGGGTATTAGGAAACTGCCAGAGGGTAGGAATACAATAGTTGTTGTTACTGGAAAGTCTGTAAAAACTAGGTGGAGATTGAAATCTAAACACATGAAGAAAGTCTAAGCGCTATGCTGGTACCAGTTACACTGAGCTTCTGTATGAAAGATTTACGGAACAATTTCCAGCTGAATCCTTCCCTTTGATCTGCTGATCAATTTTATTCCCTTTACTTGAATAATCTGTTTTAAAAAGAAGAAAAGCGAAGTGACCCTTCAATCCAGTCTTTCCAAAGCAGGTGACTCATTTCTATTCTGAGGGCCCTCAGATCAGCTCAGAAAAGAAGCCTATGCTCAAAAGCAGAGGGTAGGAGGCTGTTTCTGCCTGCAACTGTAATAAACATTTCTAAGCCTCAGTTCTAACAAGTAATTTTGCATTTGTCCCACAGTTACACCATCTGGGGCTTTCTTTAAGGCTCTTGATAGATTTTTTACTGCAGAATTAGCTCGAATAATTCTTCTCTAACTAGCATAGTTCAAATGAAAGAGTCCACAGTGCAAATTAAACCTCAACCTGTTGTGTCCAGCCTGTAACTTCTGCGGTCACATTTAAGCATTTGTTGTGCTACTGTACATGCTGGTAAATCCCAGATGGCAGAGGTATAGCCCTGAGTGGCTGTTTGTGCATGTCACAAGGTGCCAGTAGGGATCACGTTACATTTCTAAGGATCTAAGGATTGCTGCAGTTCTCACACTGGCTCAGACTCCCATTCTGTGGTGCTAAATTTCTCTGTATGGGGCCTTGATGATAAGCAATATTTCCATCCCATAGGCAGCAAGCAACAAGAGATTTAAACACAAAGAGGTTCATTGAATGGAAAATGGAAGCAAAATAAAATGTCAGCTTCCAAAAAACAAATAAGCAAGTTAAGGTCTCTGCTGGCAACAAAAGCCAGGCCTCCACACTGCCCCTGGGGTGGCAGAGGTTGCCCTTTCTTCTTCCAGGTGATACAAGATCCACTTGCTGCCAGACCCAGGAGGTGCTTGAGGAGGCTGCCTCTGCTCCGAGCCGTGTGCAGCCTGGTGGTGCTAACCCCTGCGCAGTGAGTGCCTCCGTGCTCGGCAGGGTGGGCACACGCTGCAGAACCTCTTCATAAAAATGCTGCTGTTTCCACTGCTGCTCTGAGCCTGGTGGTCCCTTTGTGGACCTTTAATACTGGTCCAGAGCAGTTCAGGTTTTTGTTGGATTAAGACATATTTGCTGAACCCTCTTTCCTCTAATGGGATCAGAGAAAGGTATAGTTTATCACATCTGAATATTTATTATAGCTCTTTTTCTTTCCTACTACTGCAGCTGGAGTCATCTGACCATTTCAAGCAGCTAGGTGCTTCTAAGCCATTATTATCATGTTCATCAGCTTGCATCTCCCACACATTCCCTGCTTTTAAGGATGTGTGGTTTGTATCTAATTTCACAAAAAAAAAGTGTCTGTTCTGTCTCCTATTTGCAGTTTGAATATCACTGAGTCTGCTCCTATTCACAAGACTGTTAGCGATTCTTTGCCCACCTACCAGAAATTCCAGGGGACCATGGTATAGGATATCTCCTTCATTGTGCAGGTCTCTGGAACTCATCTTTCAAATCCCAAAAGTCCTTTTAATAGCAGATCTTTTCTTTTTTTTTTTTTTTTCTTTTTTTAAATGAGTTTCATTACACCTAATTTGTTCAGCTTTTTGTGAGCTGCCATATGGCATCAATGGAAACTCAGTGAAAATGTATTTATTATCTCACAAAACATGTACAAAGATGTCAAACACACGTAATTAAAAGAGTTCTCTTTGAGATATATTCTTACCAATTAGCCACCTGGAGCTTCCAGACCAAGTCTTATCAGATGGCTGGCGGAGGATATCTTGAAGATATGTGTCGTGAGGCAAGATGAGATGTAAAGCAAGTGTATCAGTAGTGCTATTTCAAGAATCCCAAGATACTTCTGACTTCTCAAAGCTCTTGAGTGACGTGTTTCACTCTTATCTCTCAGGAAAATCACTCCTGCCACAACGGGGAAAATCAGGCACAATGAAGTGTTTCTTTCCTCTCTGGGGAGCTTATGGCCGTTGAATAGCACCGCCTGGATCCTTCCCACCTAACTTACATTAGCAACACACCTGAAGTTAGGAGACAAAAAAACCCTTGTCTTTCTAGCCAACAATTCAGAAGGGCATCCAGAGGGCAGTTCAGATTTCAAGCAGTGTTCTTTCTATTTAGAATATGAAGTAATTAGGTTTCAAACTTATGAAGGCAAATGCTTTCAATTAGATGGGATGGAGCCAGGCTATAAGATCTAGCTCTGCAGGGTGACGGAATTTGCTTGGACAAGAATTTGGCTCTCAGAGGGTGAGGAGTTACAGATAGAGCTTTACTTAGAAGAGTTCCTTACTCTGTAGATCTCTCTTTATAAAAATGTTTGATACAGCTTTTTGCTTTCCCAGGACCAAAGTCAGCTGGTTCTCTGGTTAAGCATTCCTCTCAAAAATGAGGCACATCTTTCATTCTCCTTTCATTAAATGAGGAAATACCTAGGGTGGTTTTTGTTTGTTTGTTTGAGGGGGGGGTTGCCTTTTTTCTTCCTTCCTTTTTTTTTTTTTTTTTTTGCTTTTCCATTTGCCAGGATTGCAATGCGAAGTTAGCTGTTAAGCCAGGCTTGTGGCTTCCATGAAACAGGAGATACATCCATAGAAACAATAAAATTCCCATCACAGCTTACCATGTAGTGCAGTTATGGGGAGCCTTAGTTTCAGGTTTTAAGATTTCAGCATGCCAATTTAAGGCAATTTGAGTAGAGGTTACTCTACACCTCTCTTTCCCAACATGTTGCAAGTTCCTACCTCCTCTCTTGGGGCTCAAATAGGGTGGTGAACTGATTTACTGTTTGAGGCTACTCAGAAACTAATCACTGCAGTGACTAAGGACTACCAAAGCACTCAGATTTTTGTGCACTGAGACATTCATGGTTCAGGCTACACACTTTGCATCATGACAATACGCTCTTGCTTTCCCAAACCCACGTTAGTGCATGTTCAGTTATGGAATTTAAACTGTAGCGTATTAAGAAGATCTGACTTTCTGATCCCTGATTCCACCTTTGACAGAGTAGTACCACAAGCAAAATGCTTTTTGAAAGGTAGGACCTTCTGTATCTGGGTTTCCAGGAACAGGTGCAAAAATTCCAATGCTTTTTCTGCATGTTTCCAGATCTAACTACTGCGCATGTAGCATGTTGGTACTGGAACAGTATGTGCTGGATTTATCTGCATGTGGGTTTAGAAATAAATAGGTAAAAGATCTTTCCTTACATGCTTAGCAATTGCTGGTTAGTGATAGGAGCACAACTGAGAGAGGGGCACTGCTTTCCTATTCCCACCTCCCCACCAATCTGTAGCAGTGACTCTAGTAATAACCGTTCATCCTTAGTGAATGTCTTTCCTCTTGCAAAGCTATTTAGCACAGTCTTCAATTAAACAAGAAAGTCAGGGAAAATAGCAGGTGGTTGCTTAGTAACCAGTTGCCTTGAGATCTGGAAAATACAGCAGAGTTAAGGGTTAATTTTTGCAGGTGAAAGTAGAATTGTCCGGGGAGGGTGGTGGAGTTTTTAAGCTAGAAAGATCTAGGTCATGTTCAGAGAAGAAGCAGAGTTCCCACAGGAAACAAACAGTTCCAAAAGGAATGGTGTTTGTTTAGTCAAAATCCAGGCTGATGGAGATTTAGAGAGAACACAAGCAGGATCACTGTTTGATGGTACTTTCTTGACTCTGTTATTTACATAATTTGTCACATTATTGTTTTTTTTTTTTTATCAAGACATCTACTTCAAAGTTTGGCTTGAAGAATTGTCCGTAAATGGCTGCATATCTTTAAAACAACAGCAGTTACTTTTGCACATACATTCCTTGGGACATTCTGACTTTTCCAAGGAACTTACTTACAGGTGTCAAAAGAGCTGTATTAAGTCCTCATGGGTTTACTTTCAGAGAGTTTGGGTCTTCATAGAGCTCTTGGGGTTTTCAAACATCTGAAAACAAATAGCAAATAAATACAAGAGCATAATCAGGCACTTCTCCTCTTATAACCAACAGTCTAAACAAATTTGGGAGAAAAAAGAGGAGATTTGATTAACATGTTCAAATATCTGAGTGGTGATTGTAGGGAGGATGGGGCCAAACTCTTCTCAGTGGTGGCCACTGACAGGACAAGGGGTAATGGGTGCAAGTTGAAACACAGGAAGTTCCACCTCCACATGACGAAGAACTTCTTTCCTGTGAGGGTGACAGAGCCCTGGCACAGGCTGCCCAGAGAGGCTGTGGAGTCTCCTTC
>JAWLRI010000738.1:2475159-2494143 GCA_034781795.1 Crypturellus tataupa
CCCTGTGCCACGTGCTCTGGGTGTCCCTGCGTGTGCAGGGGGGTTGGACTAGATGATCTCTAGAGGTCCCTTCCAACCTTAAGCATTGTGTGAAATTTGTTATGTTTTTTTAGACATCATTGTAAAAGAGCATCTTTAAAAAGCAGAGTTTTTTAGGAGAACAGTGAGGTGTGGCCTTGCAGATGTTTTGAAAAACATCTGGGGGGAAAAATGGGATATGCTGCTGTCACTAGCGAAGTTGGGATCAATAGATCAGTGACAAATAGGAAATGACAGGCAAAGATAGGCTATGCTGGGAGAGACCTTGGTAGTCTTCAGGCATTTTGAAATTTACTGTTTTAAGTATGAATCTGTTATCAAAGCAAGGAAATGAGGAAAATAGTCTTCAGAGCAGAATGGATAGGAAGTGGGTCCAGGAGAAGTGATAAAGTGTTACAGTCCAGAATGGATAAACTCTCTAAAGTTTTCCACAAGCTTGGACAATTCTTACTTGTTTTTGGAGACGGAAAATGTGATATTATAAGAGTAACAGGAAATGCTGCCAAGAGTTAAACTTGTTTTTGTATGTGCAAGATTGTCCGAGACCTTGGTAGAGCACCTTGGCAGTGCTTTTACTGTCACATTTTTAAATGATGATTGGGTTATTGTCAAATGTTACGTACATTGGATCAGGTGCGAGTATCCCAAAAACATCTTTAAGCCACTGGTTTTGCATTAGGTGCATCCTGGCAGAAGGGGGGTGTGAATGTGTGGGATTTTTTCCCTGTGAAATCCTTTCAGATGTAACTTAAAACAATTAAATATCTCCCTCCTCCTGTTCCCAGGCACATGTGCTGCTTTTGCTGTGCAATATCACACACATGCAGGGACAGCCACTGTGCACTGAACTGTTTTCCTGCTTGATGAGTGTAGTTTGCATTGCAATGTAGTGATCCCAAAGTGCATCTCTGTGTATTGATTTTCTATAGTTGAAGCTTCTCAGCAATCGGTTTGTTCCTGAGCAAGGATGCAATTTTGTCAGTAAACATATGATCTCAAAGCATGAGGTGTGCTTAATGCTGTTTATGTAGGACCTACAGGCAATGAGTTTTTTTAATTAACTTACTTAGACCAAGAATGAGGTTTAATTAAACATCATATTAAACAGACTTAAAACAAAAAGTCATTTAATAAACCACTATGCAAATTCCAAGGTAATTAAAATTTGAGGTCTGTCTGCTTCACACTATCTCCTTAATTGATGCTAAATGTGAACGGATCAAATAAGTACACTTTTTATTGTGTTTCAGGTTTTTTATGTTTGCAAACTAAGATCGGTAATGATTCCTTTGAATTATTTCTCTATCTGATCCGCTGGATTCATCATTAGAGTGGGTGTCTTTGGGGCTGGTAGTTACTGGTTGGTTTGGATGCACCAAAGAAGATTTTCATAATGCAGAGGTGACAGGGCAGTCATTAAAGGGAATGAGATAAAGTATTAATTGAAGACAATAAAGAAGTGAGTCCTCACCAGAAATGTTGACTACATGTTTCTTTAGTGAGGCTGAAAAAGGAGAAATTTGTAGAAGCAATAACAAATGAAAATGGCCTTGAAAATTTTCTAGAATTGGAATGGGACCAAACCCAATACTGCGGGACTCACTCCAGACCAAAAAGACAGCTGACTAACTTATTTTTCAAGACTCAGGTTAGACAAGCAGTGAGCAATATGCCTCATTTTCTATCCAGGGCTAACAGATCCTTGCTCCCATGATAAATAATCGCGGTGCGTACATTAGGAACTTTAAAGAAATGCTTATAATTAGGCTAGTGCGGCCCCAAAGGTTGGCAAAACTGCAGCTGCGGTTTGTGCTGGTGGATGAAATGGGTGCTGAGGAGAGCCCCACTCCAGCCAAGACCCTACAGAGACAGAGGTGGAGATGAAGGTGATGCGGGGAGCTGTCCCATTCTGCCTCCGAGAAACCCTGGGTTTAACAAAGCCAACGTATTTACGTATTGGTAGCGTCTGTTGTTACTGCCTCATACTCTGCAACCATTGATGTGACCCGGCTGCTGATCAGCGTTTATGAAGGAGCTGAGGACTCTGTGCTTGATGTCTTTCCGATACATCCTGCTGAGAACTGTGCTGGTTTCCAGGGAAGGCCTCCGGAGAGCAATCTCTGCACTCACAAAGCTGCCAGCTTTCCCTGTCATTGTCCTTTGCATCATCCTGCCTCCTGCTCCCCCTTACTTTGGGAGTTCTTCCATCCCCAGCCACCATAAGAAATCATCTTGTTTTTTTTTACTTTCAAAGTGGCAGTTCTGTGTCACAGAAAATTATGAAATAACCAAAGCCAGTTGAACAGATGGGATTTAGGATGACCTGCAGAAATCTGGAGACAGAACAGAATATAAGTATAGATCAGAATTACAATTAAACTTCTGTTTTCATTAAAAAAAAAGAAAGAGGAAAATTGAAAACAGTGGGCTTTCTTACTTACACTCTAGGTTACAAAGGAACAGAATTCAGTTCTTATTGTATTGAATCCTTAAAAAAGATCTGTCTTTATCAGCATTTCTATAAATTAGGCTGACTTTGAAATTGTGGTTTGTGGATGATTTCAGAGGTGAGCATTATTTGCATAATAAAATCACAAAGGGAGTGAGTATGCAAAATTTAATTTATTTAAAATGCACCCATCCAACCTGCTGGGCACAGGTGCATCAGATTAATAATAAAAATAGTCACCTGCAGCATACAAATTAATGGCAATGTCCAGAATGAAGAACTTCCTTGCCCACACTCAAGAAAGCTTTGACAAGCAGCTCTGTGGCATGACCTGCGTGTCCTGAGTTGTGGCTGCCTAGGGCAAGGGCAGCCCTTGCTCAGGACCAGCACAGTTATAGTGCTCCGGTTTGCGCTGTGCAGGACTCACCAAACTGCTCTTGGGCAAATTACCTGAATCTGCGGATCTGGGTGGCAGCAGGACGTCTGCTGAGGGAAGGACACTAAGTGTCTTGAAGGATGCACTCCTGTTTTGCAGAGATGTAAATGTATAGCTTTATTATAAAGCATGGCTCTGCAATCAGTTGACACAAAATGGCATGAAGATATTAGGTAACTTCAGGATCTCCTTAAAAATAAGTCCTTTTTCTATTACAAGTGGTAATGACTGTAATATTTTGTGTTAATGACACAACATTTCTGACAAAAATCTTGCTGAAGAGATTGTGCTTTATCATTATTATTTATTGGTGAGTTACCCCTGCAAAGTGCAGACTGAGGCACCCTGATTTCTTCCTGCATGCACTGCATTTCTGTGGGATGGCTTCTGAAGCTCTGTGCTGGTATTTGGCATAGGGAACTGGAAAGACGTTTTGAGTTTGGGTCTTATCAAGAGTATTTGGGCTCTTCTGTCTGTAGACGCTATTAGTGTGACCTCCATCTCGCCTGATGTAAATTCCTGTTTCCAGATGAGATAAGATGAGAGGAGCTGCACACCAGAAGTGTCTATTGCTCTTCATTACCTAAGAAAGGAGGGTAGCCATCTAGCTCGTGTCTGTTCCTCTGTAGACATCTGTCGTTGGCTAGATGAATCCTATCCTAAGGGGACTGAATTACGGCCTGAAAACATTTAGTAAATAACTGTGATCATGTTAAATCTGTAAGGGGATGTCCTAGGAGGCTTCATAATAGAGATTAAAGCATCTGAATATCAAAGTGCATGTGAAGAACAAAGACTGCTGTTGGATTTTAAATGGTTTTATGGTTTGAATATTGGATTTGAAAGTATGTCTGGGTGTATTTTAGCTGTTTTTTAAATCAAGTCCACCCCCCAAAAAAAAAGCGCCTAAAAACTTTGCAGGAGCTCTGAATGGATAGGGATTGTCTGTTGGTATCTATATTGCTGGCCTTACTGCTGTGTGGTGCCCTCATCTGAACCCCCTCTGCTCACTTTGTCCGCACTGTGGAATTCAGCATTGCTTCCCAGCTGCTGGTTCTTGCTACGTCTCAGCTCCATGCTGCTGCAAGACCCACACGCTGCCTCTCCTTGGTCGAACCCATTGCCCAGGTTTCCATTCAGAGAAAATCGATGTGGAGTGACTGAGATGGAGAGCAGCAGGTTGCCCCAGCCAGTCTGTCAGCTGGGAGGGCAATTGGAGGGGCATAACTGTGGGACAGGTGCGTTTTATAGCATGTTTCTGCCCAGGATCATAAACAGAGTGATAGCAATATAGCTCACTCAGGCAAAGATCAACACACAAGCTGTTATGAGTATAATGCTTGATTTAGCGCCAGAAGTCCATTGTTCAAAGATTTATAAAACAGCACCATAAAAAAATGATTAACATACAGACCCATCAGGTGTTTTCTTCCTGCTTTTCTTTCTTAACTTTCCCCTTTTTGCCCCTCTTTGGAGCTGATCCTTTCATGCTCCTCTAAGCCCAGTCCTCCCTGCAAGGTCCTCCTCAGCTGCGCTCTGTCCTTTCTCTCCCTCAGCAGGCTTAGCTGCCGTACAGATGGTTGCAGCACAGCAGTATCTGAGCAACCTACCAGATCAAGGGCTTCGAGCTTCCGCAGTTGATATATCTGTGGTAAGTGACAGCTGAATAGAGCGAGAAGGGAGTTTGGTGAACGAGTGGCCGAGGAGCAGGAGAGTGGATAACTCAGTGTGTGGTTGTTACCTGTAGAGAGCTATTCAGACACAGCAGTCAGTGAACCTGCACCTATCATATGTCTGGCCACTATCTAACAGCTGCTGTCAGTAGATGTCATGCTAAGGTTAAAGAGACACCTAAACTTGGGTAAAGAAGGAGCTCTCCCCATTCCAAATATGAGTTTCTTAATAGGAGACAGGGAAGCCATAGTAAGGGAGTGCGTGTAAGCTGAGTGGTCTCTTCTAAGTCAATTTCCCAGGGAAGGAGGCCAACTACTTATATCTCCTCCAAAATATAATGCCTGGGATGAAGCACTAAGCTATAGGACAGGTGAAGCATCTGTCATCAGAAGATGAAAGATGCAAGCAAATCTTTTATTACGGCAAAGAGGCCAAGACGGACAAGATTTCAGAGATTCAGTAATGGTGGAATGTCCACAGGTGGAGCTGTAAGAGGTGATGGCCCCCTTGGAAACATTTTGAGTGCAGAAGAAAAGTGCTGGGCTGCAGTACCAAGAGGATCAGATGTCAGGTGATATGGAAAACATGTGATATGATCAGAGATTGGTGGAGATCAGCAAGATCTATAGTAATAGATTTGAGACCAAGTTGTGCCCCCAGAAGTGCTGTGCAGCTAGCTAAGCAGAACCCGCAGTGGGAAGGAGGTGAAGAGGGTATGGGAGAGCTGAGGAGGAAATGAGGACCTTAGTGACTAGGCTTCTAGCTCTTTCAGATGAGTGGTCTTGTGTCTGGTAGCTCCTTGCTACCAAAAGCGGATCTTTGCATGTAGATCTCAAATAAAGTGAGGTGGTTAGAAATGGGGTTTCTGCAACTCTGTCCCCTTATAAAAACTGCAGAGCAAAAACAGAAAGGTGATTTCTAGGAGAACAGAGAGGTACCCTCTCCTATAAGGGGAAATAAGCCTCGAGGAGATCATTCAACTGACTGCTTTGCTTTTGTTATATTCCCTCTATACCCAGGAATAAATCCTGAGAGATGATGCCAGAGTAGGAAAAACAAAAAGATGACCTTAATTTGCCATAAATTCTCTCCTGCTGGCCCACTTTCCTCCTCTCCACTCCTGGGGCATAATGAAGGTCGTCTCTGAGAGTGCTACCTCTAGCAGCTTGTCAGAAGATGAAGCACAACTGCAGACTATTGTAAAATCTGGCTAATAACTTTTTGTGGAGAAAAATTGTTTGGGTTAGATTTGTGCTTCAGTAGAGATGAAAATACGTAACATGTGATGCTGTCCGAATGTGGAAAATGCCTTTTTATTTATTCTTGATCTGGAGAAAGTATGAATGAAGTAAATATTGTTTTTCTCAGAAGAGATTTTTGGCACAACCTTAATATGGGCTTCTCAAGAAGGTATGAGAGGAGAATATAAAATGAAACATGGATGTTTATAATTGAAGAACATTCTCCCCAGGGGATCATATCACTTTTTTTTTTTTTTAATGAAAATTCAGTCAACTAGATATTTAGTTAGCCCAAGGAAATGTTTTCAGTGATCAATTAAAGAGAGTATGTGTGTTCTGTTGCTTGAAGATGCCATATCTGAAAATGAATCAGGATGCTAGATAATTATCACTTTACTCTTTATTAAATTGCTGCTTTTCCTCCAGCAGTGGCTGTAGCAGCCAACTGTACAACCACATTCATTAACTGGTAGAATAAAAGTTTTATTCTAACCACAAATACTAGGACTAAGGTTATTATTATTTTTTTTTTTTTTTTAGAATTAACTTTTTCAGCTCATATTGGAATACTACAAACACTAGCTATTTTAATTTGTTTAAATACTGTTTCCCATAAGAGCACAAGTTAAGTTTGGGATGGACTTAATAGAAAATTTGCTCTCAGTGCTGTTTTAAACATCTACATTGTTGAGAGTTTACAGTAAAAAGTACAAAATGGCTTGCTGGCTTATTAAAGCAAATGAATTAGCAATGAAGAATATTTTCCAAAAAGCATTTTTACATCAAATATATGCTCTTTCCTGAACACTAACAGGGCAGGGCTCATAAAATTATGTCAGATATTGAACATTCAGTCAGGATTTAGGCCAATGCACAGTTTTCCTACTGTAGATGAAAGACATTTCAATACACTTGTCAAGGTATGATTTCATTGTTTTTTTCAATTGAAGACTTCTTCCAAACTTGGTGGTCTGAGAATGCCATAGGATGAGGCTGCAGAACTAGAAGGATGCACGCTCCAACACATCCACAATCAGCTGTAGTATTTGCTACCATCTCTGTGTGATAGTGGCTATGGAAATGTTGTAAGCATACTTCTTTCTGGGCCTAGGTCTGGATTATCATCCTGGTCACTACGTCCCACAATCACATGCTCATTCTTGGCCATCCTTCCTCTCAGCCCCCCAGAAATGGCTGTAAGTCCAGTTTCAGAAAGGGCTTTATAGCAACCATATAAGTTTAATTTCTGAAGTGTTTCCGAGAACATTGCTAAATAGTTTCAAATTTGTAAAATGAAGGTTTGATGCTAAATTGGATGCCTACAGGCGATGGATGATAAAGTTGAAGGTTAATATGGAAAGAAAAAAACTCTCCAGCCATAAGCACACAGTAAGGTACTTTGAGTTGAGTTAGCATTAAATATATTTCTCCCTTATTGCTAAAGTGTGACACTGTTTTATTTGAAAAAATAGCAGCTGAAGAGAAAATTATAAGAATACAAATCTGAAATTCATTGGCATTGCTGAAAGGAACAATTACAGAATAGAACAGCTGTGGTTGGAAGGCACTTCTAGAGATTGTCTAGACCAACCCCATGCTCAATCAGCGTCAGCTGCAGCAGGTTGCCCAAGACCATGCCCACTCGAGTTCTGAATATTTCTAAGGATGGAGACTCCACAGACTCTTCAGGCAACCTGCTCCAGTGTATGACCACCCTGACAGTAAAAATGTCTCTCATATTTAAATGGAATTTCCTGTGAGATTTGTCATATTTGTGCCCATTGTCTTTTGTGCTGTCACTGGACACTACTAAGAAGAGTCTGGCTTCTTTGCTCTCCCTCCACTTCTGTGTGGTATTTGTAGACACTGATAAGATCCTCCTGAGCCTCCTCCTCTCCAGTCTGAGCACTGCCATCTCTACCAGTACTCTTCTTATATGAGATGTGCTCCAGTCCCTAAATCATCTGTGTGGCCCTTTGCTGGGCTCCTTCCAGTGTGTCCGTGTCTCTGTTTAACTGGGTAGCCCTGTCTCACCAGGTCTGAGCGGAGGGCAAGGATCACCTCCCCTGACCTACTGGCAATAGTCCAGGAAGTCACTGGCCTTCTTTGCTGCAGGGACATGTTGCTGTCAGTTTGGTGCCACCAGGCCCTCCAGGGCCTTCTCTAAAGCAGCTGTCCAGCTCATCGGCCCTAGCATGTGCTGGTACCCGGGGCTCTTCCTCCCCACAGGCAGGACTTTGCACTTCCCTGTGTTGAACTTCAAGAGAACAAAGCCATTGAAGCAGGAGGTAACAGAAGTTTGTTGAATTTGAAGGAACATTAAGTAAAATTAAAGGATCCACTTATAAAACCTCAGCTACAGAAGTTTCCCGGGGGAAATCCTGGGATTTTATCTGGCCATTCTGCAGATGGCAGACTGGGAACTAGTTTGTTGAACTGTTAACGTTCGACTTGCAAGGCTCAATTTGGGCTCCTAATTAAGTAACTTAAGTTTGAAAATGCTGGAAGTCTGCGGATGCCTTTCCGTAAGGTGGGATTTTGGCAAGACACAGACTTGTTAGTCTTAGGCCACTGTAGATGCTAAAATAGTGTGGCTAGGGTCCTAACTCCAGACTCCCTTTTCTGAAAACTGTAAGCTGAACTTTTTTCAAAAGGAATATGACAGAACATGCTAATGCATATGCATGCTCCTGTAGACCCAACTGCAGCGCAGCTTTTTCAAAAACTGAAATCTCAACTATCCAGGTTTCTTGGCATTGGCAGGCAGTGCTCTAAGGCAGTTAGACATGTTCAGTCCAGGCTCAGGTATTGTGCCTGCAATAAAAGACCTCTCCTTGTTCTCAAACTTAGTTGTGAAAGAGTGTCTGACAAGTGCAGGCAAGATTTTCATTGTGTGTTTTCAGTTTAACTGGGGTTTGAAATGGAGAAACCTAATTGCAGTGTAGAAGAGAGGATTAAAAAAAAGAGAGAAAAAGAGTCTTAAGAGTTATGAATAAGCATCTACTCACATTTTAAGATCATGATTCTTAACGATAGTAAGATACATAGATATTATATTTTATTAAAAATTTATATATTGATGTTGGCCACTTTTTTTTTTCCTGAGAATGTTGGTTTTCAAAGAAAACTATTCAGCACACCTGAAAGGGTGCCTTTTGCAGACTACCCAAAAGCTTTGTTGGGTTTGTGAGCCGGAAGTGTAATGCTGGAATGCCTATTACTGAAGGCACTCTTGCTAAAATGGCTCAAAACTGCTACCAGTCCCAGAACACCTTCATCTTAGTTCAAAGTTACCCTGGAATGATGTAGGAACACGATGCATCAAAGCACTTACTTTTGCCTGTTCCAAGTGATCTCAGTTAAAAACAAATTTCTTTCTTACGTCTACAGAAACAGCAAAATTACCCACCAGGTCAGATAGGCAGTGCTGATACACCACTTGGGTTATCTGCTCTATTTCCTTTAAGCAAAATTCATGATAAATCTTTGTGTATAAAGGAAAAAAAAAAAATATATATATATATATATATACACACACACACACGTTGTTGGCTATCTTAGGACCACTCTTCCTGTATATTGTTTTAAAGTGTAACACAGAGTGCAAGGACTGGAGTTTTCTTGGCATGATAATATATATTCAGGAAAAATCAAATGTTGGCCAGAGTTGGAACTTGTTTTTAACTGTTTGGAGTTCACAGGAAAATACACCGGCGAGCATCCAGGGGGGTAACTATCTCTCCCTGACATTTAACTGATGCTGTTAAAGCCACATCCACACGCAGGAGACCCGACTTCAGCGGGCAGCGCTTCCCGTGCTACTCCTGGGCGGAGCAGCCCAGAAGCAGCTGGGGTTGCTGCTTACCCCGAACACCAGCTAGTGAACCCAGGAAACTCTCTGGTGAACCCAAAACCTCCCTGGGAGCACCTCGTGCGAGCGGGTTGTGCAAACCCAGCTCTAACGTCACCTGGAATGACTGCAAAATACTGCCAGCGGCCGTACTGTCGAACGGTAGCGAAGAAAGGGAAAATATCTGGGAGAACTTTAATGCAATTAAAGTATATTCTTATGCAAATGTGCAAGGTTGTATTTGGATCGAACTGTTTTTACCCAGAGAGGTTTAGATTCAATGTGTTGCACAATCCTGGGGCAAAAGCAACAGTGCTAAAGGTTTGAGGTTGCGTGCCTTTAACAGAGCTTGAGTTTAGTTTTATTTCTGTTCTCGGAAGAGCAGAGGTTTTCTGAGATTTATCTTAAATGGAGATCAGTATGATTCAGACATCTCCGGACCTTTCAGGGCAGACCTGGCACAGGCTGCAGAGGCTTGCATATGTCTGAACGTAGGTCTCAATGTACCGAACACTTCACTGTCTTGTTACGGGCCCCAAAAGTCCAGTTTATAGACCGGGTGACTAAGTGCGTTTTTTGGTGTGACTGTAATAGTGAAAAAGTTGATATATTGCAAGGAACAGAGAGCCTTTGTGTCATCATAAAATAGCTTTTAGCAAAGATTTTTAATAATCAGAATTCCAATGTTTTCTGCAATTTCATCGTTCTTTTTTTGTTATTGAATTTGCCTACCAGCACAAGCACTACGAGATACCTGTTGAGATCCTTATGTTTGTTTTCTGACAGGGGAAGTTCATCTTTGGACAGTAGTGTTGTTTTTATTTTTCCCCTCTCAGATTCACCGCTAGCAATTTAATGCATGTTTAGCTTTAAAGTAGCATATGAGTCATTCTCTAGATGAGAGCTTGAAGGGAGAGTCTTTATATGCCTCACTTACTGTTTTACTTGCATTTTAATATTTCAAGATTTGCTTTTTATATTAAATATTGATTTTTCTTCGTATTAAAAAAGCTATAGGAACAACATGATAGCTTTCCAGAATTATTGAGCTTTGCGTCAGTATTAGCCATAGAAGTCCTTGTTAATAAAAATGTCTGATCTTTGAGAAATACTGAAATTTTTAATGAATTTGGATTTGCACAATTGTGGGAATAGTTTTCTATTCTCATATTACCATTTTTTTAGATAATTTGGCAATTAATGAGAATGAGAAGAATGAGAAGAAATTTGGAAATTTCAGGAAAAACATACCCTGGAAAACACTGGAAAAAAAAATGGAGGGCAAGTAGTATTACAGGAAAGTTTGGGTGTCCCTGCTTGAACAGGGGGGTTGGACTAGATGATCTCTAGAGGTCCCTTCCAACCTCAACTATCCTGTGACTCTGTGAAATACCCACTATTGCTTTAAAACTTCTCCAAATCAGTCATTTTCAAGTAATTTTAGTGTCAGAAAAATTAAGCTAAATGCTTGTGAAAATAATATCACCCGCCACATATTTTAAGTTTAAACAGCAGTTTAAATGGTTAAGTTTACTGACTTAATCATAAAATGTTGCAATACAGGATCAAACACAATCAAGAACCTGAAATCAAATACAATCATTGAAACCTGAGATTTCAGATGCATTATTTTCTCTATGAGAAATCTTTGTCCTAGATTTTTTTTCTGCATATATTGGCTTGAAGCAGATTAATTTATACATTTATGTTATCTGTATAGAAAGGTTTATACTGAAGCTTTTAACAGAACTAGCTATTTTCTTTCTTTTCTCTCCTAAAAAAAAATCCAGGTTTTATTACAGCACATGCCTTGCATAAAGTCTGTCTGCATGGCTTGATATCCAAGAGCAGCACATCAGGTGTCAAAACCGTAAAACTGTGGCCAGTTATATGATTTGGACAATATGGACTGTGACAATATTTGGTATTTCTCTATGAACCACAGCTTCTGAAGTCATGTGAAATTATGAGTTTTCAGCTTTCATTAAGCAATAAAAAATAACATTATGGCCTGTCATAATTTGGAGAAAACAGCTTGGAAGTGTGACTCTAACAACAGAAAAATCAGAAAGCAAATCAATCTCTTGTATTGATTTTTCACCTAGTCTTATGATTTTGTGGAAGAGAGTCTGGCTCTTATCTTCTGCTGAGACTGGAAATATTGTCAATATCCTGTGATCTCTGGCAGATTATTTATTGTCAAGGTCTCAATTTTTTTTTTACAAAAATAAAACCATTGATAGGTATAATGAGGGTTGAAATAGGGAAAAGGGAGAGAGTGCATATAAAGGTAATTGTGTTTGTGCTAAAAAACACCTATTTCTAAATATGGTCTGAAATTTCCTTTTGGCAGGATTATATATGTGTATGTACATTTACATGCCTGTGTACATAAAAGCACATATATGGATATGTGTGTGTATCTTTGTGCAAACATGTGAGTGGTCTTGCAGATGAAGAGACCAGTGATGTGCATGATCTTGCTTAAGACTGTGAGCGTTGCATTTAGTACAACCCTTTGATACAGCTCGGGGTGCTGGCAGGCATGTAGGGTTCCTATCCTTTGGATATTCAGTGCTCTGTTTCATGTGATACATCCAAACTTGTCTCCGTCAGCCAGGGAAGAAAAGTGCAGGGCAAAGTTTTCTGTAATTATAGATGTAATAAACCACTTCTTTTATATTTCTTCAGGAGCAGTTAAGTGAGAACACCCATAAGCTTAAATCCAGCAATCTACTATTTTAAGATTGCCCTGAGCAAGTTAATTTTAGGTTTAGTGCTTTGCAATTTAACTAGAGAACTGCACCATTTTAAGATTCATTTTTGCAGACCTTAAGATCATTTTCTTCAAGTTTATTATTATTTATAGTTGAAGTGTGTTTGATAATTTGCAGCGTGCATAAAACTACTACTACAATCCTGGTTTAGCAACTGGTAGTTGATGGCATTTTTGTTTTGTCGCCTGACAAAAAAAAAGACGCTGTGCTGTGACCTTCCTCTCATCTTAGTTAGAGCTACCCAGAAGTTAAAAAGTAATCCCCTCTCCATGTATGTCCCCACCAGAAATGGCAGCATGCAGTTTTATTGTTCCAAGCAGTCATTTTGAAACTGGCTCTTGCAGCCTCTGCTCCGTGTTTCTGGAGCATGTCCTGCTGCCCTGATGACGAGCAGGAGCCAGGGAGGAATAGGCAGCCCCATGGAGATGGGGCATCTTACAACATTCCTGAGCTTCCACCAACTCTCCCTCCACCACAGGAAAAAAATGACCCTTTTGGGTCATGCAGCTCAAATTGGTGGCCTGAGCCCTGGTGGATTTTGAATGCAGTGGAGTAGGAAGTGCTCATGATCCACCTTGCCAGTCGTGCAGTGGTAACACCTGGATTTTCAAGGCTGGAGGAAAACATCTGTCCACAACCTACGGACACCACTGCAGTAAGCTGATGTTATGGCCCAAACGCTCCCATGAATAATAGCTCTGCTCTCAACGTTAGTTCCATCTTGGAAGAAAACTCAACTTCTATGCAGGTGTTGCTAGCTCCTACAGGAGGAGTCAGATGTGGCAGCCCACCACTCTCCTCTGAAAATTCAGCAGATGTTCACCCTTCCAAAATACTTGGAAAATCAGATGCTGAGCTACATGTGTTTGAGCACATGAAGAGATTGGAGGAAGAGGCAGAGAAGGATTAACCATTTGCCTTTCTTGCTTTAAATGAAATGGACACCTCAGCCATGTCTGAGCAGCACATTAATGAGGTTGTTCCCAGTTTGATGTGGAAATACGGGTGTTTTGTAGCACTGACATTCTTGCAGCCATCCTCCAGGTGCAGGGACCCCCAGGCAGTGAATTTAGGTCTCTTTTGTCACTTGGAAACCTGTTTATCTGAAGGTGTCTCTCCAAACAAAAAGATTGTGCTGGGATGGCCCTGACCCTTGTGCACAGTACAGACTTGCTTTATCTGCCTGCAGGCTGCCTTGCAGACACATTACATCCCAGAGGAAACTCGCTGGTTAAGTCTCATTAGATCCAGTGAGACAGAAAAAAACAAGAGGAAAAAGTGAGCAGGACGAAGGCCTGAGTGTCTTTGCCTGTGTCTTACCATAATAAGTAAAGTTCATGCCATTAAAAAGAAAAAAATGCAGGGAAACGTCTAAGGAAACACGTTTAAACAGCTAAAGATGAGTCAGCATACGGGAAACCATTCACATGACTGGCGAGTACAGTTGCAAGATTATCAGTAAATCTTTCTTCCCAGTTTTCCTCTCCCCCCTCTTCCCCTAAATTGCAGTTTAATGACTCTGCCTTTAAAAAATAAATAAATAATACCCGGTGAATTAAGTATGAAGGCTGTCACTTTTCCTGCAGCTTTGCATTTCCAGCTGTCCTACAGAGAGGACGTCTCTCTTCCACAGGAGTCACTGAGGCGCAGGGTCCCTCACCCTGCAGGCTGGGGGAAAAATTAAGTCCCCAGGCATGTATTAACGCTCACTTGCTAATCATTAGCAAAGAATCACGTTGATAAGTATTTTCAAGGGCATTTTTTTAGCAGCGCACAGAGAAGATTTTCATCACTTTCAATCTAGGGTATTTAAGTGAAAATGTGAGACTGTAGGGTCTGTATTCAGACCATCTGTTGAGGCAGCTAATACCAAGGACAACTGCACTGGTAATTTAGGATCCATCATTTATTTAGGGACCTTAAAGTAATTAAGGGTAATTAATAATGATCCTTAATTAAGGAATAAATTAGGTGCAATAAATCCAATTGTAAGGTCAGACTCTTGTTGACTTGATTTCTATATGTCGGAGAGGAGAGGGGTCTGAAGGTCTTCAGGTCTTCCAGGTCTCTTGCTAGCCTCACATAATGTGCCTTGCTCAGTTGCTGATGCCCAAAATCTTGGCACCCCTATTTCTAGCTGCATGTGCAGCCTGCACAAGTTGCAGAGAAAGGCTCAGTGTTCACCTGAGATCAAATGCTCCCTTGCTAGTTCCAGCCACTGCTCGGAGGTTCTGAAAAGCCCATGCGGAGAATCCAACAGATGAGTCACAGAATAACAGAGTCACAGAATGGTTGAGGTTGGAAGGGACCTCTAGAGATCATCTGGTCCTACCCCCCTGCTCCAGCAGGGATACCCAGAGCACGTGGCACAGGGTGGCATCCAGGTGGGTTTGGAAGATCTCCAGAGAAGGAGACTCCACAACCTCTCTGGGCAGCCTGTTCCAGGGCTCTGTCACCCTCACAGGAAAGAAGTTCTCCCTCATGTGGAGATTAAAATTCCTATGTTTCAACTTGCACTCATTACCCCTTGTCCTGTCACTGACCACCACGGGAGGAGAGCCTGGCCCCATCCTCCCTACAATCACCCCTCAGATACTCGAGCACATTGATTAAGTCTCTCGGCCTTCTCTTCTTGAGGCTAAACAGGCCCAACTCGCTTAGTCTTTCCTCATACGATAGATGCTCCAGTCCCTTAACTATCTTTGTGGCTCTTCACTGGACCCTCTCTAGAAGCTCCACGTCCCTCTTGTCCTGGGTGCGGCATCACCAGAGTTGGGCAGAGGGGCAGGATCACCTCCTTGATCACCCCCCACCTTGAGTCCAGCTTGGGCTCATCCTTCAAGCACCCGACAGCCGTTCAGGTCTGAGCTGCGTCACAGAGGGAGGGCTCCCACTGCGGCTTCCTTTGCAGCAGCCCTTGTGAAGATGGCAGGGAAATCCCGGGCTCCCAGTCTGTCAGTCTGGCAGCTTCACGAGAGCTGATCTTTCCCTGGGAAGGTGGAGATCTGGATTTTTTTCCCTTTTTTTTCCTTTTTCCTTCTTCAGCACTGCAATATACTCAATGGAAGCGCTGGAGCCGCGTGCCCTTGCAGGCCTGCCACACTAATCCCTGCAGGATGCCCAGCCGCCTGCCTTCCTGGTACGTGGTGTTCAGCAGCGTGGGCTGGCAGGCAGCTTGAGCCAACACCCTGAGAATTTAATATTCTTGACATGATTTGATTCCAGGAATGACTAACGCCAAATGTGCTTTAACTTGGCTCCTTCCTCCTCTGCACTTTGGGCTCCATTCACCTGGATTTGGGGCTCCTGATCCGAGTTGGTAAAGGCAAATGCAGTTCAATTTTTTTTTTAAAAAAAAACAAATCATTATCTTTTGAAAATCATGTTTTGCCTCAGTGAGGCACAAAATTATGATTTCTACTCACCTCCTAGCAAAGGGTAATAGAGATGTTATGTTACTCTAATCTCACTGATGACTATTTTTACAAAACGGACTATAGTACATTTACTAGTACATGATGAAGGAGCATAAATAATTTAAACAACAGTTGTCAAAATAAATGAGCAAAGTGCATTTTGTGATAAATTACCCTGCTTTTTTTAATGTGTTTCTCAGTTGCAAAACTCAGTAGTTTGCAATGGATTTCCCAAACACTAAAGTGAATTAGCAAACCTCTATTCTATTAGCCATAATTTTAATCTTAACTAGAAAGGAATTCTTTAGTACTATTTTGGCAAAGGTTCCTCCGCAATATTCTTTTACAGCCGCAGTCTTACAGTATAGTATAAGTTATGCATGCATCCTTGTGAATTTAGAGCTAAAAGCTGATTATGAGCAGTAAAGAATTTGAGCTAGCCTAGAGATATAATTGTTCTAAACAGAGTTTAGCAACAATCCTTATTGTTGGCAGCTTCAGTCTTTGGTATGCAAGTGTTAATCAAATTTATAATCACTTAAGAAGACCAGAAGGAAGTTACTTTATTTAATGACCCCGTATCAATGTATATCCAAGCATTCATGTGCTTGATTTGTCTGCTAGCTTGTGTTCAGTGTAGAAATTACATACTGAAACTCTATTTCCATGTGGATTTTTTTTTTCATATGTCTAGGCTTGTTGTCGTTTAGAGTTACTTAAGATTGTGCCTTTCTCCTGAAAATAAAGGTGGCTGCCAAGGTCCAGCATCTCCACAAATCAGAACTGTGATTTTTCCCTACCCTTTTTGTGGGTATCTATGCTTTTTTGTTGTTGTTGCTGTTATTTTGAGTTGAGATTTAAATTGAAAAAAAAAGAATGTGACTGAAAGCACACAAAAATTGGTAGAAGGCTTCAGGTACAGTGATGATAAGAGAAGCATTTTTTAAGCATTTTATTTGCATGGACTAATTATGGAGATTATGGTATGTTCTTAAATAAATCAGCCCTGGCTAAGTATCATTGGCTTGGAATCAAAGAACAAACTTCCTCTAAGCATTATCCAAAATGGGGAGAGACAAAACAGGAACAGTTAAATGAAAACTTTCAGGGGTAAGTCTGATGTGCATCATCACACACAAATGATGAACTGAGCAGGGCAGGGGAAAGTATATTTAGTTGAAGCTGTTGTCAGTGTGGGTGTATGCAAAAACAAATGCCAACACATAGAGGCAAGACAAATTGGATACTCATGGAAGTAAGTAATAATTAAATGGGCAGCTTTATATAAAAGGGGTGTTTTCCTGATTCATCCTCTCTGGTCCGGCATGTCTGTATCTATACTAGTGTCCATGTTCATCCCATAGGCATCCCATCACACGGCATCTTCAGAAGAGCTGAGATTTTTTTTGTCCTGATTCTTGGGATTCTCCTCCTGTCTAAATATCTGACCTACTTTGACACTGAGCTTTTTACTGGAGCAAGAGATTGATAGGTTATATAATTTGAATTCACCTTCACTACTTAATGGCTCAAAGTTTGCAGAACTTCAAAGATGGGACATGGGGAAAGAGTGCCGGTGATACTGGCAAGCAGCTAATGGCTAGCCCTTGTTCAGCAAGGTTTCACGTGTAAGGATGAGGCTTTCATGCCTCCAAGAAGTGGAGAAGTTGTTAATTCCTCATTCATTGTGCATGTATATGCTAATATATAATTCTTTTTGTCCCTTTCTTCTATTGAACAACTACTGTGGTGTTGGGAGGCAATGCCAGAGAGTTGCCAAAGCGATGGTGATCAGGAACTGCTGTGTTAGGATCACTGTTGCTTCTGAGAGCTCCATTAGCTCCAGTAAAGGTAGACTATGATGACTTGTTAAGTCCAAGAAGCTAAAAAGGCATAGAGAATTAACAACGAAAACTCATCAAGAGAGGACAACTCATGTTGTCTGGTCCTTAAAATCTCAAATAAAAGTTTTAACAGCACTAGAATTAGCAGTGCTTATTAGAATTAGCTTTGCCAGAGCTTAGAATCAGGTAAAGTCCCTTGACTGTATCCAGCCAAGTCAGTGATTTTGCTACTGTATGGAGAAGTCAGCAGCAGACAGAAGAGAGTCAGGATCTTCCATAGAAATGACCCAGGGAGAGTGTTTTTCACCTTTCTAGTGGTTGCCATGGTGCATCATCTTCATTTTCCAAACTAATTCTTTGCCATAATCAAATCCTGTAAAACATTTTTAGAAAGTTATTGCTCATGAGTATGTAAAAATGGCAACACCTTACCCAAAAATCCATCCCATGTGTATTCAGATTCATGATTGCAGCCTTGATTGACTAAAATAGGTGCCTTTTTTCCCCCTTAGCTCTGTAGAACCAGCACAGCTCACATTTCATGTACTGACTCGTTAACGAAGGTCCAGGTTCATCATATCCAAATTTAGGTGCCTATTGAGACTCTGTGCTTCTGCTCTAGTCAGCTGAAGCAGCACTAATGCCCCAAGAATTATAAAGTTTGGGTTTAGGAACAGGAGGCTGGTGACTGTCTCTCTCCTCTGACTGCATAGAGATGCTACAGATGTAATTTAAGTAACAACAGAACATATCTAAAAATGGTTGGAAGAATCTGGGCTACCATTTCATATACAAGGCCTTTTTGGTATCACAAACAAAAAAAATCAAGCATAGTAGTTGCTTGGGTTAGATAAGTTGTACGATAGATGTGTTTGTGAGGTGGGAGAAACGATATTTTCAAACAATTAGACAATTTCACATTCAGTGGTACTTGCAGCCTACTCGGAGATAGATGACTCAGTGTGGTTTCAAGGCAGACCCACATCCTCACCACAGATTTTAGAGAACATTTGGGAAAACCCAACGATGTCCTGGCTGTCAGAAGTGGAGAAGGTTGTGCCGTAGCCTTGGCTTTAATGGGGAAGTCTGCCAAGCCTTCCAGAAACCACATGGAGGCTGCTGTAGAGGTTTCAGTAATGGTGGCTCAAAACGGGGAGGAAATCATAAAATCATAGAATGCTTAAGGTTGGAAGGGACCTCCAGAGGTCGTCTAGTCCAACCCCCCTGCACACGCAGGGCCACCTAGAGCACGTGGCAC
>JAWLRI010000738.1:2494243-2527118 GCA_034781795.1 Crypturellus tataupa
CCCTCTCAGCCTTCTCTTCTCCAGGCTGAACAGACCCAGCTCCCTCAGCCTCTTCTCATAGGGCAGATGTTCCAGGCCCCTGATCATCCTCGTGGCCTTGCGCTGGACTCTCTCCAGCAGCTCCACATCCCTCTTGTACTGGGGGGCCCAGAACTGGACAGAATCCTCCAGATGTGGCCTCACCAGGGCTGAGTAGAGGGACAGGATCACCTCCCTAAGTGTGGTGTGAAAACTCTTTTTCATGTTAAGTGTGGTGAACTGGAGATTTGTAAAGACATTAACCACTCAGTCATGAGCTCGTGTCTTCAGACAGTTGTTCCGCAGGCAGTCCTGCCCCCTGGGAATGGGGGTCATTTTCTTTAAAGTTTATTGCAAATGATGCCTCAGCATGGTGGCATGGATGAGGTGTCACTGGAAGTCTTACTGGGTATGCAGGATGCAGATATTGAGGCATAATCACTTGTGTTTATTATATATGTAGTCATAATAGATATTGTGGTGTATATATATATATATATATACACCATATATATATATATATATATATATATATATATATGTGGGTGACAGAGCCCTGGAACAGGCTGCCCAGAGAGGTTGTGGAGTCTCCTTCTCTGGAGATCTTCAAGACCTGCCTGGATGCCACCCTGTGCCACGTGCTGTAGGTGGCCCTGTGTATGCAGGGGGATTGGACTAGATGACCTCTAGAGGTCCCTTCCAGCCTTAAGCATTCTGTGATATATACATAAAGTTATATGTTTTGATATTCTTCCATGACATTTTAGCAAGAATTACACTTATAAACATCACATATTGTTACACTAGAGCTAATGGCTCTCTAGCAATGGACACAACCAATTCCTTTTTTATGGACAATGAAATATGCAATTCTGCAGCTGGTTTGGAAACTACTCAAACACCCACTTTTATGAGCAGCACTCTATAAAAGCAACATAATCACCCGTTATCAAAAATCATTTTAAAATACAATGTACATATATATGTTTTCAGTTCCTTGTCTTCTGTTTCAGCTCAAAACCAATGTATTTAATTAAGTTGAAAATTTTGTTGTGAGATAAATTTTAATCAGCACTATAACCACAGTGTGTATTTTTTTCCAAATAGTTTCATTGCAAATGACATATGTCCCATTTGTCTAATCCCTATTTCTGTGATTACAAAATAGCCATGTTATATAAAAGCAACTAAATTATATATTTGCATACAATACTGCTGTGCCTCTGTGGAGGCCATTTTGAGGTGTTCAAAGCTTGTAGTTTCTTTCATTTAGATGATTTGTTATTTCACCAGCACTACTGCTGAGTTGTTCCAGTCTTTGGTTTGAAAATATTTTGTTCATTATTCTACTCTTAATTATTGAAAATGAAGTAAATAATGTTTAGTAAAATAAATAATAAAAGTTAATAAAAGAATGTACTACTAATGTACATTAAGAGTTCTTCATGCCATTTAAACCTATGGGATTTATGTAACTTGGATTTCAAAGTCTTTGGGTAGACACCAGCCTTTAGTTAAATGTGTGAATAGCGCAGTGGGATCCTGATTCCTGGCTGGGCAGTGACAAAGTAAGACTGCTAAAAATAGTTTGCAGGATTGGGTCCTCTGGTAGCAAAAGAAAAGTCAGAGAATTCGTAATTTCAACAAAAGCTCTGGCAGTTGCCAGTGGGTTTGCTGTCCCTATTATTATTTAAAAACAAAATCAGTTGTGCCTGTTACCTGTAGTGCAGCCAGGCCATTTGCAAGCTACTGTCTTCATTCTTTGTTACCTTTCTAAATGAAGTTAAACATCCCTGTTCCGTGGAAGCCCGTAGTTGGCATTCGAGCAGACACCCAACATGGATCCAGGCTCAGAGTGCTTCAGTCACGGAGACGGTTTCTGAGGCTCCTGCCACTGCCCACAGCCCTTCTCATCCGCTCCCTGCTCAGGCTGCTCAAGCTGCAGCAAGATCTGTGAAATGAGGGTATAGCACAAGTATTGCTCTTTGGGTTTGTTTTTCACTTCAGATTATTTCACAGCTCTGCTGGGTTCGCCCTGCTGAAGGGCACTGGTACCTGCTGGAGGAAGGAAAGAAAAATCGGAGGGCTGGAGCCATCCCCACTGTAGGATGATTCATGACATAGAATTGTGCTCCCAGTATTATATAAATGTGCTGGAAGCAGATCCATGCTTTTCACTGCTCAGGTAGAAGGGGAGTCTCGTTCCATTGCATGAAGGCACAAAGACAAAGCTGGCTTGGTCTGTGAACAGAAAAGCTTGTGTTAGGCACCCAGAAAGGACACCAAATGTGCATACTCCCAAAGCAGATGTAAGGGAAATAATCTCAAAATGCTATGTGGAGTTTGCACAGATAAGGGTATTCCAAATCCTGGCATTGCATAAATAATATACTTTCACATAGGATGCTAAAATGGGAAGGACTAGTGTCCAAAATACGCTTCCAGTAGAGAAGTGCAAAACTTTGGAATCCCCTCTTTTATATAGCAGATTCAGAAGCTTTGGTTTTTAACCAGAGATGCCACAGTCTATCTACTTTTTCAGCTCTTGAGAATTTCAATCAAAAGTATTTGATGTAGAGCATTTGTCTCTCTACATAGAGACAATATTATCTGCAAGATGACAGTTGGGGATGGATGGGTTTCCTTAGCTTCTGATGGAGCACAGAACAGTTGAGGTAAGAAGGAGTCTCTGGAGATTGCCTAGTCCAGCCCTCCTGTTCAACCTAGAACACATTGCACTGGAGAGGGACAGACCCACTGGAGTGACTTCAACAGAGGTCTGCTAAGATGATAAGGGACTGGACATCCCTCATATACAGACTGGCTAAGAGAGCTGCAACTGTTCAGCCTGGAGGAGAGAAGACTAAGAGGGGATCTTATCAGTATCTGAAAGGAGGGTTTAAAGAGGATGGGGCCAGATTGTTCTCAGTGGTGCCTAGCAATAGGACAAGAAGCAATAGTCACAAACTGAAAGAAAACCAAGAAGTTTCATCTGAACTTGAGGAAAAACTTGCTTGCTGTGAGGCTGACAGCACTGCAGTAGGTTGCCCAGAGAGGCTGTAGAGATTCCATCCTTGGAGATATTCAGAAGCCATCTGGACACAATCCTGTGCAATGGACTCTAGGTCACACTGTTTGCATGGGGATGGGAGATGGACTAAAAGATCTTCAGGGGTACCTTCCAACCTCAGCAACTCTGTGATTCTGTGTGTCTGTAGTGATCTTTCAAAGATGATCAGGAGTGACCTTGCAGCAACATCCACCTTCAGCTGGTGTGGGCACATCCCTTTAGGGCCCATGAACTGTGCATATCAAATTTGCTTAAATGATCTCTAGTTCAATCCTCCTCCAGAAAGAGGAATTCTCCCCTTCCCCTCGTATCCAGGGTCTTGGATTCCCGAGAGTTGGTCTTCCAGTAAATACTGAAACAGTGACGACTACGGATGGACAGATTTTTCTTAGCTTCTGTCTGGTAGTCAGGGTGAATTTATGGCAGCCAGTTTAGAAATGCAGGCAGGAGTAGCCTCATATGTGTGATAGCTATGAACAATATGCACACACAGTGAAGAGAAACCTTGCAGCTTTATCAGAAGTGGCAACATCCTGCAGATCTCACCTAAGCTTAGAATTAATTTATAGTCTAGAATGTAGGCCGAGAGGTCAAAGACAACCATTCTCGTTGGAGAACTGCACTCCAGCCAGGAAAATTAGCCAGCATGTTCTGTTAGGCCGTGGATACAGTAGTGGCATGGGAGCTTCTCAGCCAAGAAAGCTGGGAAAAACTGAGGCCTGAGCTGTAGCAGCATGTTGTAGTTACTGCCTAATGAGGTGAGATCATTTTCCTTTGTAATCTCAGAAATAAAAGTAGGAGCTGAATGGGAGTGTCATTAAGATGTTGATATTTAGCATGTTTTAGCTCTTTGGAGATCTCCAGTCCTCACAGCCTTTGGGACTGAACTCCAGAATCCTGAAATTTGGGGCTCATAGAAGCCCCTTTCCATGGGGGAATGAGCAAAGTTGCAGTTCCTTAAAGTCTCACTATAATGAAACACTGTTTTACTGATGAGATTGCAGTTTAGTTTTGCAGCCTCTGCAATATCACTTTTTTTTCCTTCTATTTAGGCATTTTATCAGCAAAATGTTTAAATGTTCTCAGGGAACATAAGCTTATCTTGCTAAAATATCAAGTTCACTAGATAGATGGTGTCCAACATGTTGCTGAGCCTAAGTAGGGATGAACATTGAATGCAAAATCCTTAAAGTGTGGATTGGAGGTGACAGTGAACTGACTAAAAATGCTAATTGCTGAATGACTGTTTATTCTGGGTCAGTGTGTGCTAGTGATTAGACTTGTGGAACCGATCTGAAGGTCTGGCTACCCGACCAAGTTACTGTGAGGTAATTTGAAGCATGAGAGCGTGGATGCTGAATGTGTGTTGCGTGCTCACACTCCATGACATGGAATTAAAAATAAAGCCCCGTCCATCCTGGCTGAGGCCTTCTATGCTGCCTGAGTGGCCTGGCATCACTGAGCACCAGCCCCACTCCTAGTTCCAGCGTCTCACGGGACATTTGCCTGGATGCCACCCTGTGCCACGTGCTCTAGGTGTCCCTCCTGGAGCAGGTGTTGGATTAGATGATCTCTAGAGGTCCCCTCCCATTTCAGCCACTCTGGGGTTCTGTGGCAGCATGCTAAGCTGCCCTGCATTCACACAGGGGAACGGCACGCACGCGGGTAGTCACTGTAGAGCATCTGCCCTGCTGTAAATCCAGGCGCTGGTTACCTTGCAGTAATGTGTTCATGGAGGCATACCCTTAGTTATCATGGGCAGACAAATGCATGATGCAAGCTGAAGATTTCAGACATATGCCATGCCAGAAGTTTCAAATCTCTTGTGGGCGAGGCTTAAGAAATGTCTCGAGGGGTTACCAGAACTTGTTACAACCCTGGATCTGCTTTTGAATGATATGTCAGCACTTGCTTGGGATAAATATTAAAAGACTCGTAGGAATCATCAGAGAAATTTTTCACAAGTAACTTAGAAATCAAAGTCTTGTTGATTTTTAATGAGACTTTGGTGTGCAAATCACTTGGGTTTCTTTTCTTTTTTTTTTAAAAAAAAATCTCGTCTATCTTCTTTCTAGCCAAAATCTGTTTCATGCTTCAATGGCAGAATTCTTTCCTTCCTTCCTTCCTTTCTTGAAGCAAAAATTTAATTGGGATTTGTGTTTTTCTGGCACTGGAAGAAAAATACCACATCCCATTAGATACTTTTCCCTGATTTTTTGAAACAACTGAAGGTTGTATGCGCATAAATTACGATAAACTATTTGGCCTGAGATAAAATGGTTAAACTTCTCCTACAGTTATGTATTCCTACCAACCTAATTGTCTACCATAAGTAAAATATGAAAAGTGTTTAGTGATAAACAGAGCATTATTTTTGCTTACACTTATTTTACTTGCCCAGGGGAATTCCTTAACTGTGATGTTGATTTTTTCATATATTGCAAATAGAAATAAAAAGTTAATCAGTGGCAGATTGAAACAATGTAGCAGTGGGGACACAACAGATTATTTAGTTGCATAATGGTATCAATAGTGATGAGCAAATCATTTCTCTAACAAACTCTAGTACTTTGAGGATTGCTTGAAGGAAACATATCATTTTATCAGCTGTGTCCATAAATATCTAAGAAGATAGTTCAGTATGTAAATTCAGTTTCAAATTCCAGTATCGATGACCTGAAAGGAGTATAGGGATCTTTTCCTTGTCTGGACTCTATATCATTTTTGCTATCCATAGAAATGTAAGCATTAAACATGCTAATCTTGAGCACTGGGGTACCTATATTTTGTATGCTAATTAGAGTTTGTAACAATCAAATTAAGCATTAGTTTGCAGTTCCTGTTGCCTCTTGCTTGCCATTTATTGCTGGACACCTCTTCTGAGCTAGCTGTCTTGTTAATTAATGGTGAGAGGAACTTGCAAGCATAGTTCATAGTTTAGGCACTGTGAAAGGTACTGTAGGATAAATACAGTGGATCACTCTTTCCAGGGCCTGTATTTCTCCACTGATTGCAGGAGAAGCCTAAATAATTAGTTTACCCTGACTGCTGGTCTAGAAGAGAAGTGAATTTGCGCAAACACCTGGTGAACTTCAGTCAGGATCGAGTGAGCTGGCGCTCTGTGGAGGAAGTTGCTGCCCAGGGCCAAACAAATCCAGGGGGGTATTTTCATGTCCTGCTCTTGTGATATACATTAAGTCTGTATTGCATTTTACATTAACATGTAGAAATGTACAGGCAGCTTGAAACAGACTACACCAATTTAATTGTATCATTTCAGAAATCCACGCAGGATTTATTTTCTTGCATTTCTAACCTTAAAGACAAGCTCCCAGGTGGAAAGGAGATGGAGTATCTTCTGATTCCATTTTTTTCCAATTTTTATTTTTAATTCCATTCTGAGTATCTTCTACTGATGCTGTTCCACTTTGGGAAGAGTTCTGGTCTATTTACTTAGCTAGACAACAAAGGGCAGTCTGGTGGTTCATGGTGTGGCAGGTGAGGCTTTCACCTTCACCACGGGCTTTGAGTCCCTGCTTTGCTGCATTTTTCACTGTCTTGTATCCCTCAGCCCATATGGTGTGTTCATCAGGTGAAGAATTCAGTCAAATTAGCAATCAGCATCTCTGCAGAATACCGAAAGACATTGTGGTCTGCTACCATTTTAGTGCTTCCGTGTCCTCGTGCTTTCGGAAATTTACCTCCATGATGCATGATGCATGATATAGACACAGCAGTATGCAAGCGCTTTGGGGAGCCTCCAGACTCAAATAACAGGACAGGGGCAGTGCAGTGTAAACCAGAATTTGCAACTGATTTGATGGTTCCCATGCTGAATTGAGTATTACCCTGAAAAGCCTGAGCAACTGAGCCCCTCTTGCCTCCTGGACGCTGGTTGGATACTCTTTTCTTTCACACCTGGCTAGTTTTCATGAACAACTTCTGTACTTGGCTCTGCGTCGGTACCACCCACAGGTTTGCAGGCTTTCGACTTCATGCCTGGCCTAGGAGCTTCTTTGGCACACGCAACCCATCTGTCCTTATGGAGCCCCTCAGCACAGCTCATGTTACCAGTGTCTGGTTTATTGAGGAAAAGTTGTGAGGGGTCCCACTACTGTGCTGAGGTCATTCTGACAAACAGAATGGCAGTAAATGGTTAGTAGTAGTTGCGACCTGCACATCAATGCACCAGATCTTGCTAAGTGCTCTGAAAAAATCAGAAAAAAAAAATCCCTAGTCAGTGATTTTTTTAAAATGTCTTCTTGCCTTATTGTGAGGTGAAGTTTTCTCGCTGAGGAATTTTGAAACTGAGGCATTGTAATTGTGAGGTGCTTGCACAGTGACACCTCAAAGAGCCTGTGAGGACAATGGTAAGTCCTTCACCAGAGAGTGTTGAACACTATCCAGTAAAAGCGGTGGGATATGCTAAGCCACAAGGATAAAGTGAAATACTGAATGGCTGCTCTTCCTCTGTGTTCAGCCTGTTTGGTGCTCAGAGCAGTGCAAGAGTCTTGGGGAAAACACAGGATATGATAATGCAAGTAAAGGATATGCTACAAGTCATTCCTCTGAGGGGCTAAAGTTACTTGTTCAGCTAACTTGGGAGGGTAGGGCTGATTTTATAGGCTTCACGATCCATGTTGTCTCATCCTAAATGTGTATGCTTATGTGCTTGTGTGCAGCCTTGTAGGTACATAGTTTTTGCAGGTATAATTCTTTTGGCTTGCATAATCACTTCACAGCATGGAAACTTAGTTAAAGCTTAGATTGAAGGAACCTCAAAGTGAATATCTCCCTAATATGTGAGTTTGTTCCGCCTCTTCCTTCTGCAGTGGGGGAACTGCAGCTGCAGAGAGTTTCCAAAGCCTTTTGCTGTAATACCCCGATTTCCTGGTGAAATCTCTGATTGTGCTTCTGAACATAATGCCTATTCTACAGCAGATTCCTAGGTGAGTAATCCAGTTATGTACTGGCCACGTTTGGTTCGCAAATGCCATGTCATGGTTTAGTACCTCGGTAGCGTGATGCAGAGCTGCAGGTCAGGGGCGACACAAGAGCCAGGTGATGGGTCCAGCGGAGAAGGGGACGCAGAGACATGGAGCCCCTGCTGCCCCCAGGACTGCGTGCGCAAGCACCATATTTGCATGCTGAGCATACCACTTTTTTTTTTTTAATTTTCTCAGTTTGCACTGTTCCTGGTGCTTTATATTTAAACCCAGTCACTCAAGACTGAAATAACAGATATGCAGAGGCTCAAGGGGTTGTGCTCAAATGGCTATTTAGAGCCCCGGCGTGTGGAAGACTGTTCATCTGTGGCAAACTTTTCACTTCCTGCAGAGCACCCCACAAAGACTGGTGAGATCAAGACCTGATTACAGGTAGGCAGTGAGAGATGTGCCTGATAAGGAATAAAGTCAGCGGTCTCGCACACATTTTCAGTTTCAGACAGCACCAGCTGAGGCTTTCAGGCTTTTTAGCATACAAACCTTTAAATCTTTCTGTTTTCTATAATCTGAAGAGGATCCTGTGTATACAGACAGCTCGTGGTTGATATTGATGAAATTTGCAGTATCGCAGAACTCTTTGAAAGAAACTAGAAATGCTAAGGAAGTGGTTGCATGCAGTTTCAAAATATTTTAACTGCTTGTTAGTTCAAGGAAATCATCACTGTGTTCTGCTGAACACAAATGTGCATTTCATTTTTTCTTTGTATGTTTGCAGCAGCAGGTAGGTGGTGGGACATATGAAGCATCTTGAGAAAATGAGCCACTTTGAAAGCCAAAAGAGCCTCCCCAACTTTGCCTTGTTTTGCAACCAAACTTTTAAACTCAGGAAATGTTCAGGTTTTGATTAGGCTCCGGGAGGAAAAGACCATAAATTTATTGGGACAATTTTTTTTTGAGGTTTCCAGATTAACACTGCAAAATCAAGCTCTCAATCTTTCTAAAAGCCAGAAGCTTTAGGGTGTTTATCAGAGCAGGAATGGAGTGTAAGCTCAAGCCCTTTAGAGACCTGTCCATCATGAATTCTGATTTTTGAGGGAAGAGACAAGGAAGCAAAATTACTGCATAAATCATCTGTACAAAGAATCAATATGTGTCCTCATTTTGTTTAATCTAGTAAAGCTGCTGAGAGATTTGCTTTAGGAAGCAAGCTGGAATAGTATGTGACTCATGAAGAGACTCTTGGCTATTCTGACTATTGGAGGACGTTGAATAGCTTGATGAAACACATTTTGAACAACTACATCTTCAACCCATTCTGCGTGAACCAACTGTGTTGCACAGAGCAGCTGTGATAACCTCTGACTAATTGGCTTTTCAGAAGGTTACCTGCTGAGAGCATCTGCCATGACATCCACTCTCCCAGAAACTTTTCATCTCAAAATTGCCTGATGCAGGCGGCAAAGCCCAGCATCACAAGCAAGAAGTGAGTTTTCACTTCAGCCACAATACAGGGGAAACATCCAGCCTGACCTTGTTGGATGTTCATCATCTCTCTTGAGCCCTGGCCATGATTTTCAAACCAGGGTGTCTCCAGCTGAGCTCTAGCTCTGTCACTAGGGTCTTAATAGAAAATAAGCTACAGGAAGGAAAAAGTCTTTGGCATAGAATGATAGTAGGTATGTCAAAACTATCTTTTGAAGGCCTCTGCAAGTCAAGACTTGCTGCTGAACCAGACAGCGAGTGTGCAAGTGAGCCAGGATCCTGCGTACTTGAGCACTCGCAGTGGCTTAATGCGTTTTTTGGGGGCACACAGCAGCGTGACGCGTGGGGCTGGGGCAGGTTGTGCAGGACAGCCTGCCAGCTGCCACCTCCCAGCCCTCATGCAGGCCTAGGACGCTCCAAACGAGCACATAAATAATGCCTAGAAAGTCATTTTCATGCAAAAATGTACACAGGAATATTTATTCAGTAGCATATTTATGGTGAAGGTATCAACTGTTATTAAAACTGTA
Source organism: Crypturellus tataupa (assembly GCA_034781795.1). Lineage (NCBI taxonomy): Eukaryota > Metazoa > Chordata > Aves > Tinamiformes > Tinamidae > Crypturellus > Crypturellus tataupa. The sequence goes on from JAWLRI010000738.1 coordinate 2,504,290, forward strand.
TCCAGGTGGATTAAGGGTACTCACTTATGGGAGCAAATGATCCAAAAAAAAGGTTTTAGAAAAGTAACCATGAGCTGATATTTATCAAAACAACAGCTCATGTGTCCAGTGCCGTTTGTTTTAAAGACTCTGTTCCTGGAGTCCCGTGATAATACACCTACATCGCTGCTCATTTGGGAAGAAAACGGCTACATGTTTCATGGTTGGGAGTAAAAATGAAAAATTTGTCCTAACCATAGCCTAAAAAAGTTGAAGTGAAAGGAAAGTAACATTTATTTTTAAATACATGATTTTTCAGTCACTGAAATTATTTTGCAGGTCTCTCATTAGCAAATACTGAACACTTGGGATGACAATTGCTGTGCCTGAAGCTCTAGGTATTGTGTTGGTGGATCCACCTTTATTGCAAGCCCTCTCCAAAGCTCAAATCTTGGCTTCCTGCTTGGCAAGCAGATTCAAAAATCAGAAGCAAGCAGAGACTTCCTTCCTTTTCACTCTTCCATACAGTGTTGGTGTCACATTTGACAATCACCACTAAATAACCTTCAAGAATGTATCAGCTACCAGGGCTTAGTAATGAGGGGAAAATCAGGCAAGCCAGATCAGGACGTGACCGCTTTGGAATTAAAACCAAATTGCCCGTCTTATCAAAAATCGCCCGTGTCTGTCTGCTCTCCCGCTGTGTGGTGCGTTCGGGCCATTGATTAATGTGTCACTGCTTGACGTGGCTTTAATAGAGGCTGCGGGGCTGGGGCACTCGTGCAGAGTCGGGGATTCAGCTCATGCGTGCGCGGCCGCAGCAAGGGACACAGCGAGGGGGTCCCCGCTCACGGGCCGGGGCTGCCGCGGCGTCTCCCAGGCTGCAGCTGTGCAAACATTTGCAGGCAACCTTTGATCTCTGGTGTGTTGACTCTGCTTAGTGGCCCCTCAGGACATGCGGCAGTAGCTGCATATCCCTCGGGGAGAGGAGATGCAGAGATTCCTCCCATGGCACCCACAGCAAGCACAAAATCGTGGGAGTTCATGATGGAGAGCACCATGCGCAGGCACGGCAGGCCAAGTCATCACCTTGGGGGACTGTGGACACCCTCTTTCCACCTTTGGTCACTACCACAGCTGTCCAGAACAGATATTTTGCTTTTAAATTCACCTCCGCAGCCTCACAGCGACACACGGTGTCTCACACCACAGGGATTGTAATTCAGCAGGTAATAAGGAAGAGGGTGAATCTACAAATCATGCTTTGGTGATGGTAGGAAATCCTTCGGAGCTAGCGATATGCCTCCTTAGCCAGCAGCAAGATGCAACAGATTGGTAAACTGCAGAATATTGGAATGTCTCAAGTGCCATGAGAAGCAGAAAGGGAGACACCTGAGGTCTTGCTGTCGCAGGAAAAATGCTTGTAGAATGCAGGTGTTCTCCAAACTCAGTGTAGATTGGAGTTTGGAGTGGTTAGTTCTAGCAAAGGTAAGAAAACCATGCTTATTTTTTTATCAGGAACCCTGATAAAATACAACAAATAGATAATATAGGTTAGTTGAGCTGAGTTAACATGTATTTCAAGTGAATGAAAGCTATGTCGCTTTCTCGTTTAGAAAAAAAAAAAATGGTACCAGTGCTCAAAACCAGAACATGTCTTTGCCTTTGAAACGATAGGTGTCTTGCTGCAGCAGCGCCTGGAGATGTCAGGTGAGGTTGGATCTGTGTGGAGTATTGGTAAGCAGACATCCCCCTGCAAAAGGAGTCGTCCTTCCAAAGAGCTTGCAGGCTAAGGCAGCGTGTTCAAAGGCAGCTGCCCATCCATGATACTTTTTTAAAAAGGCTACATTTCCAGAAAAAGCTGGAGACGAATTGTTAGAAAACCAGGATCCTGAGAGGAGTCTCCACTGGGCACCAGAGCTGTAGGCAACCAGGAAAAGTAAATGCCTGAAGAGACAAGGTGGTGAGAGCAGAAGTGTGTTAAATCACAAGTAAATCCTCAGTTTAGAGCTGTTCAGAGCTGAACAGAATTACCGTTTGCTCCTTGGTGGCTGCCAGCGGTTGCCTCCAGCTTGGCTCCGTTAGGTGCCCACGTGGTGGAAACGGTTGCGCTGACCCTGTGGCTGGTGGTCCGGGCTCGGGGTTGGACCTGTCTCTATCTCTCCAGAGTTTCTCCCTCCATGAAGGGCTCCCTCCATGAAGGGCCCCTGAGTCAGTTCACACCCAGGCATGAGCACAGGGTCTAGGCAAGGGGGAGGCTGCGGCCTTGCAGCACAAGGGCAGCCCTGAGGCCTAATACCATTAGCCAATTTACCCATTTAATTTTAGTCTTGCAGCTCTGTGGTGACATCCAGTATTTGGCATTGCTTGGAAGAGCTTTTCAGATCACCCCTTCCCTACAGCAGATGGGCTATTTAATCTCAAAAAAAAAGGAAAAAAAAAAAAAAGCCCGATTGCTCCTTTCTGAGCCAGGTCCATCTCTGTCGTTGTTGCATGGAGGCGAGACAGCCTCCAGTTCACCTTGAATTCTGAGGCTGGGTACCTGTTTGCCTCTCCCCCAAGCTAAAACCTCCTGCCATCCCCTGGATTTCCCCCTTATCTCTTTACTGCTTAGCATCACCACTGATTTCTGTCCTGGGGTATATCTATCTGTGCTCAGTTAGCTGTCTGGACCAAGCACAAGGGTTCTGTCCTGTCAATTCCATCAAGAAATCAAATATTTCCTGGGTCCCAAATGTGCATCTTTCTCAGGGCACTTGCAACACACGTGTGTTATGTGGTAGATGATTGCAGGTGGCAATGGGACCATCGCACTGGAGACCTTCAGAATGAGAGCAATGCACTTGTAAAACCAGAGAGTTGCACAGTTAGCAGCTGCACGTGTCCACCCAGCGATGGAAGGGCACGGGAGACATTCACTGCTTCGTGGGTTTCATGGGCCATATTTAGACTGAGGGGTGACGTGCTCAAGGCAGGGTGTTGTTTTTCCTTTTGATCTCGCTCAGCATTTTTCCAGAACCTGCTGCTTTAACCTCCTGTCATCTCCCCTCCGGCCAGACCTCCGCTGTGTAGCTGCGAGCGGCTGGGACAGGCAAGGGGAACACGGGCAGGACGCCAGCCTGCCGGTGCCCCCCTCGAGAGGAGGCTGCCAGGCTCAGTGCTCGGAGGGGAGAGGGTGCAAAGTACCAACGCAGGGAGCTCTGCCCCAGCTCTGCCCTGCGGGCACGGGGTCCCTCGCTGGCCCTGGCGTAGCAATGCCCTGGTAAAGCTGGTGGTGATGAGGGCATTGTGAGAAAAGAAAGCAGTGTCCAAACACAGATAGTGAACTTGTCTGCATGACTCCCTGTCTCTGGCATCTCGTGCAAGCCAGTGAAGAGGTTTGTATGCGTTTTAGTGGGTAAATACTGAGTAAACAATTGAGTACATTGCTGTGTGAGTATTCCTGCACAGGCACTCATCACCTGTTCTAAAAGGCAGAACAAATCCCCACCAGAAATCATATAAGTAAGCCAGTTGAGGTAGGGAGGACACTCTGGAGAGCGCTCAGCTCAACCCTGCTGAAAGGCAGGTGGCTCGGGCCGTGCCCGCTGGTGCGATGGATGTCTCCATAACACAGAGTGAGCCACCTCCACAGGTAACTTGTTCCAACATTTGACCACCCTCCCTAGGGTGATTTTTTTCCTTGTATCTAACTGGAACATCCTGTATTGCAGTTTGTGTCCGATACCTTTCATCCTCTATCTGTGCACCTCCCAGAAGAGTTCTGGCAGAGGGGAGGATAACTGCTTGAAACCTCCATATATTCCTTCTTTGCCATGTGAGCACCTTACAGCTATGCGAGAGCTTTCAGGCAAGGATCAGCAGCATTAATGCCACAAAACATGAGGGTACTTTACTGCTTTTAACAGGGAAAAGGCAACCCCCTAGGTGCGTTATGGGGTCTAAAGCAGGGAAGGAAATGGGTGAGCTGCGCTCCGATCTCCTGCTCTGCACTGGCCAACTCGTGCTGCCTTGGCCAGCAGAGATGGTATCAATCCCTGCTTGAGGATCTGAGCAAGTCTTTCCAGGATTTGACTATACCGTGCCTTCAGCAGCGCATGCAAGCCCAACCAAAGAGGAGAGCCTGACTTCTGGGACTCAGGCTACAGGAAGAGTAAACACTGGCTTGAGGACAGGCAATAAATTCGAGTAGGATTCATTAAATTATACAAATCATTGCCAGTCTGCACTTTGTATTTATCTAAGGAATTGATTAAATGCTGAGTTTTTGGTTGATGACTAAAGCTGATTAAAGTACCTAACTCACAAGATATATTTCAAGGAGTAGTTTGTCCATACAGTAGAAGCACATTTACTCAGCACAAACTCGAGTTTTGTTTTAGTTGAAATGTATTTTTAATTCTGTTGCTCTATTTTATGCTTACTGTATGGTTTTGGTTTTGTGTTTTGTTTCTTACAGCCCCAGCAGAGAGCTCCCCATAAGCATTTCCAGCCTCTAAAGCTGCTGTCCTGCCACTTGATATGAAAGTGAACTTTTCTTCCTGAGAAAAAACATAATAAATGGCACTGCCAGAAGGTGACCATGGGGGACTGAAGACAATCTTGAAGTAAAGTCATCCTGCTCAAGATGATGCATCCTGGGAAGACCTGGTTTGCGGTGGATTAAAAATGTGGTGCATTATATCCAGTGCTAGTTTGTTTGATATGGTCATTGACAGACCTTTAGCTGGAAAATTTCTTCCAGTTTTCATCACTGTGCATAACTTTGAGTTCCCTTTAGGGGACAGTCTGTGCCCTTCACTAGAAGTCCTGTTTTAGCATGGCAACTACTGGATTCTTTTGTTATGTATGCAGATGGCATGATGTTTTAGGAAAAACCTGCAGCAATTCTCCAATCTCAGTGAATATGTTCACGATATTACACCCCTGATAGGAATGTAAACATGTCTTGTATATGTTCATTTTGCAGTCTAATGGTATTCTGTTGAACAATATCAGCACTTCATATGTGCTTTCTGCACAGGAAGACTAGCACAGTCATATATATATATAAATGTCTTTTTTTTTTTAATTTAATACAGAGGATATGTTTCAGTATTTTTGCTGAGACTGCATCCAAACTCAAGTCCACTACTTACATACGTTCACTAATTCACAGTAGATTGTATAGATAGATTTGCACGTGGCAAGTGTGTGACTTATTTTATTGAGACTTGCAGAACAGCTGTCAGAGAGGTAGCCAAGAACAGGGTAAGCTGAATGAGCTGTAAGAAACTGTCACCCTCTAATCCGCCAAAAATCAAAAGTTCTCATTTCCAGGATGCCAAATGCAGTTTTCTTACTCATTGAGGGAGACGAAAGGGAGAGAGCCTTTCTCAGAGAAGAGTTTGACCCTGGGTTTGGTCTACAATAAAAACAGAGTAAACTGGAAGAATTCCTTTTTTGTTTTTGTTTTTTGTTTTGTTTTGTTTTATGCTGGTTACCATTTGTGTTTTGAGCAGGATTGGGGAATCACAGTCCAAACCAGAACTCTGTGAATCGGGTAAAGTTTAAGACTGTATACTTCTGAGGAACAAGACTCTCTCTCTGGAGAGGGCAGACTTTATTAACATTTTTTCCACTTTCTACCCAACAGTATTTTGGTAGGAACCTGGAATAAGCAAATGGTTTTAATAAGCCTTTCAATACACTGTAGCAGGCTCAAGACTGTTGCATTCAACCTGACCGTTGTTTTTTGTTGAGTCTCTGGCTGGCCTCATCCCTGGCTGTATCACAGCTGGCTGTGGTACCATTTTATCCATGGGGACTTAGTGAATTTTGTGTCTGTTCCTCACATCAGGACCTTCTTGACACACTCTTTCTAATGAACTGATGTCATCAGCATGCTGAGCGGACATAACTGTTTGTTCCTGTTGTCTTTAAAATCAAAGGTAGCTTTGGGGGTATTTAAATGCCATCATTCTCTCCAACAGAATGAATAGGTGCTATAGAGCTGCTGTTAGTGTAACTGTTGGTGAGACACCGTGCTGGTGTGCAGATGCAGTGATGGAGAGAAAGTGCAAGTATGTCAAGTCAAAGGAATATCTTAGAGCAGGGTCCTGCTTAAAAAATATTGTGCAGTTCTTTGCTAGGGAATGCAAGGTCAAGCAATGAAAGTCCCTGTACATTCAACATATATAAATATATGTTTAGGGACTACCTTTTTCAGATGGGTAAGGGCTTACATTACAGCTCTTCACCAATCTCAGATTCAGCATGTTGGGTATTTCTTTGCTATTCAATCCAGAAACAAATTCTTTTTATTGATGACCAAGATTTTCAGAAGTGGCTAGTGAGTTCTGGTAGTTTGGGTTTTCAAATGGAGCATTGCAACAGTTTCAGGCAGTATGCATGTATGTTGTCTTTCTGAAAATCCTGGTCTCTAATTTTAAATTAACTGGTGTAAAAGATCTCCTTAAAACAAGAATCTTTGCCAGCTGCAACATACACATTTTTAGAGCTTTTGTTAGCATTGCAAGTTGGAATCTGATACTTATTAAATGAACCGGCCACAAGTATTGCCAAATTCCGTTCCAAGTTTCAGCAGATTTTGCAGCTCTTTCTGTTGCAGATTTAAGAAATGTATTCTGGTAACTGACATCAATTTCATATTGGTGGAATGATTTAACATAAATTTTGATATCAGTAATTTTAGAAAGGAGGAGAATGCTATAACTTCTCTGAGAGGGTTTCTCTTATTTTACCACCTAAAGAAAACTTCTGGAAAAAAAATGAATTACAAAAGAAGAGTTTGTTGGACAGTGTGGTTCTAAATGGGTATAAGAGAAACTGCTGGGTTTGGGAAAGAGCCACGAGAAGCATTTTGTGTATCTATGTTAGTTTTGAACATCTTCCAGTCTATGGGCATGAATTTAGATGTGTGAACTTCTCCTGTTAAAAACAGTTTGTTTTAAAAGCTTCCCAGGATTTTAGATATGGTAACATAGAAGAGCAGTGTTATAGGCCCTGAGAAATGTGAAAATAAAGTCCGGATCCTTGTTTAGCCAAACACGGTGAGAAATCTGCTGTAGGTTCCTATCAGACCAAGCTCTTTGGAAGCTGCTGTCGGCCTCCCGGCCCAGGCAGCCTACGCGTGTGAGTATCGTAACGTGTAAGCGGGAATCGTTCCCCTGAGCCCAGTGACATTACTCACGTGTGTAGCTGTTTGCAGGAGCCATAATGAACTAACTGTACTTTTGGCTTGTATTTATTCATCATGTTTGGATTTTTTAATCACTGTTATGCTCCCAAAGTAGGCCATGCTTCCTCAGGGATATTTATGAAATTGTTCTACATCTATTGAACAGCTATCTGGATCCCAGCGTATTCTTCTGAAAACTTTGTAATATAAATAAACATGTGGGAGAGATTTTTGTTATTATGAATGGGGGCAGGTACTGTGTTCTCGGAAAGGCTATTGAGTGCAGACAATCAAGTCTACTGCATTTTTTATGCTGAACACCTTATTAATAGCAGACACATCCGCTTTTGCCTGGGTCGCAAGAACGGTTCTATGGAAAGAACGCTTTATCTCTGGTCAGTAAATCATTTATGTCGAGAGTGCCAAAGACCAAGTCAACATGAAAGGGAACGAATAAGTTATTCCGGCAAAGGAAGTGAATTTAAATATGCTCAGAGCCATTAGTTCTGTGCAAAAGAGGAGGAGGCTAATGCTGTTTTAATAAAACAGCAATTACCAGCCCTGTGGAGGGAGATACGTTCGCAAAGGCTGGTGCTACCGCTACATTGATCACCAGTTGTCATTCTGAAATGCAGGTAGTGAAGGAGCCTTCGTCCCGAGAGCAGCCCTTCCTCCCAGGTCTCTGTACGGAGAACGGCCACGCTGGCAACCACGGATAGACACAGCTGTGCCAAGTGCTCCCAATGCGCCGAGTCTGGCATCAGGGAGAGGAAGGCATCACCAGCCCCAGAAAACAGATTGCAGCTGGAAGCATCCTTTGCACTGCTTTATTCCTCTTTGCTTTCCCGATCTGTGAGTATTTCTTTGCCTGAAGGCCCTGGCTTTCCCAGTTGGAGACACGGAAGGCCTCCCAGAGGGCTGTTTGTGGAGCCCCGCGGGTGCTTTGCCCTCGTCCGTCTGTCTGCACGCGCTGCCGCAGCCCAGGCCTCCCCGCCTGCCCCTGCGAGTAAATGCTCCTACTTGACAGCTAGACTGAAAGCAGCTGCGCTGCCATTAAGGAAATCCAAACCATTAAAAATGACAAAATTCATTTTTTGTTTAGTTGGCAATTTTTGGAAGCCTCCAGGCCAGACCCCCAGCAGAGGTAAATTACCGATCAGCACCGATCCATGAAAGTCCCTGGAGGGTCAGGGATTGATGCCAGCCGTGGAGCAAGTCCTGGGGTGATTTTTTTGTTATAACTTCAGCTAACCTCCTCAGCCCCACACAAAGCCACAGGATCTCAATTATTCGATTATTCTTGGGCAAGCAAAGCAAAATCCTGCATTTTCACCTCAGTCCTCTCTTAACAAGTAATATCTTTGCAAGCAGATTTCTCCTTGAAAGCCCCTGCTACAAGACTGTGGTATAACTGACCTTAGTATATATAGGCTGTGGTCAATAGGATTTTAATTTAAAAAGAAGAGAACCTCTGGTATAATTAAAATTGATGGGGGAAAAGTACTACCAACATTACCTGCAACTTCCTAAAGTAAAGTTCAGGAAAGATAGTTGGAGTGTAAAAAGCCTTCCATGAACGTAGTGGTAAAAAGCCTTCCACTAACGTAATGGTTAGGTGATTAGGCAGCAATTAAAGAAAATAAATGTTGATGAAAGAAGCCAAATAAATGTGTGGAAATTCAGTGGCCAGTAGGTTATGGTTAGTAATTTTTTAATATATCCTAATAAACATGGTCATAGCAGAGCTAAGTCTGATGTTAGACAGGCCCAGCACAGTAATTACTCCTAGTCCATGAAAAAGAGGAATAATCACCAAATATTCCTGTTTTGTTTTTGAAAGCAGTAGCATGGGGGAATCAGATTGCACATTAAAATCTAATTCCTCCTACTGCATCAATAATTATGGGTAATATGAGGCAGCAACTATCCAAACATTTTTATTTTTAATTTGAAAGCCAGATAACTGAGTCCAGGAGTGTAGGAAAGCTTGCCTAGGATTGCTCAGAACTGGGAGATATGAAAGAAACTTCAAATGACAAAAAAAATGCCAATAACTGAAATGAATGAGTGACCTGACCCAGAAAACTATGGGCTCATTAGCTTCCTATCAGTCATAGGCAGAATCATGGAAAGGTTGATATGACACAATCGTTAAGGCAATTAAAAATTGATAGGACCCTCCAAATGATTTTTATAGAGATGTGTTGTGTCAAAAGACTTACTATCATTTTTTTGTTATCAAAGGCTTGTTGATAAAAGAAACTCTGATGACATCCTATACTTAGTCTTCTGTTGATCATTTGATCCTGATAAAGCAGAAAATAGTGCTGTGCAAAATCAATGGAGCCCATACTAAGTAGCTTAAAGCTGATTTACATGAGATATCACAAAAAATAGCAGTAATTACAAAATTATCATCAATGGGGATATTTCTAACGAGCTCCTCACAAGGTATGTTCTATTTTCAATATTCCTCCCAGGGAAATACAAACTTATTGTTGGCAAGATCCAGAGGTGCCCAAAATCAGTGCTTGGTAAATAGTGACGCGCAGCAGGTCAGCAGTACAGGCTAAGCTGGAGTTTTGTGAACTCCAAAATCCGAGGGAGAAGAGTGCAAGTCCCACTTGGAAGACTGGGGAAGATGTCTAGCCTATGGTGACTATGGAAATCTGCGGTCCTCATAAATAATCCGTGCGTCATCAGTCCTGATGATGCTCTTGCCAGCTAGGAAAATGGGATCTTCGAGGCAGCCTTTGGGAAGATCCTGAGCAGGCAGCTGTGGTGATGCTGCTACAGTGCCCGTGCGCAGGACGAGCGCTGTAGGAGCCCGTGTTGCGAAAGGACCCTCTGAAACTGGGCCAGCAGAAGAGTTAATATTCCAGTGAAGCTCAGACTAATGAAGCTCAAGCAGCTAATTATCAGAGAATGTGAAGAGGTGACTTGGGCAGCACCTGCACTCACAGCCTTCTACCTGCATGGGGAAGAGGTGTCTGCAGGCAGGTCGCTCTTTTATTTAGGAGAAAAGGGAATGATGAGCTGCACTGGTTGGAAACTAATTTCAGACTAGAAATTAAATGCAATTTCAACAGAGAGGATGATTACCCATGGAGACAACTAAGTTACCTCGTCTATTCTCCATCACATAAAGTTTTAAAATGTAGGCAGAATATTTTTCTTAAGTCGATAACCTCTACCTCAAGCAGAAGTTTGGGCTTGTTGACTGAGAGAAGTTTTTAGGTGTCTGTTGTGCAAGCGATTAGACTGGATGATCAGAAACAAAGTTCTGGAATTAAAATCTCTTAAAATTTCCAATATGATAGAAAGGAAGTCAACCTATATCCATTTTTTTGTTTTTACACAAATCATCTTAATTCAAATGGAGAGCTTATATTAACAGAACGGTACCTGCAAACCTCTCATACAATCATGAGTGGGTCTGCTCATAGTTGCAAGGTTTTTATGTATGTGCTTAAAGGGAGCAGAAGTGGACAAAGAAGGATGAGAAAACCCCTCAGACACACAGGACTATAGTCCTCCATAACAGCCTGGGACAAACTCTTGCACTCAGATGATTAGGTCAAGTGACAGTTGAGGCTGAGCAAAGAGAGCGTTTGGCTTGCCTCTTAATTAAGGAGGAAGCGTTTTGCAGGCGAGACATGGGGTTTCCCTATGATCAACAACAGAGAGAGGAACCGCGGTGCTGCCTGGGAATTAAATTCTCGTGCTTTGCCGCTGCCCAGGACACACGGCCCCCTCGTCCGCCAGAGAGCCGTGAGGAGCTGCTGCTCGCGTGAGGAGCCGCAGACACAGCCCGCAAGGGAAGGGCTCCTGTGGCACTGCCCTGAGCAGCGCGCGCTCCTCCCCAGCCTCAGGTTTTGCCCAGTTGGGCCCATTTTGAATGACACATTTCAGAAAGAAGCTTTTCCCAGGCTGCGGTTGGTAGGTGCAAGGCAAGTACCCACTGCCTTAACTCTGCTCATAACTGCTGGCTTCTGAATGCAGAAAACAAAATAGGATGTTGGTTCTAAGGAGTAAACAGGGCACTCAGACAAGAAACTGCAAAAGCAATACTCACTGCAAATAGGTTTTCAATCAATATCCAAAAAGCTGAAAGAAGAAGGGAGTTAGCTACAAACATAACTAAAAAGATAAAGATTTTCTTGGATTCTTGCTCTAATCCAGTGTGAAATCCCAAGAAAACGAGTCTGTCAGAGATTTATTGTTTAAAGAGCATCGGTACATACCGGATGCCTGTCAAATAAACCCTAGGTCGACACGAGCATATGTTCGTGACCGCTTACAGGTAGCCTCCCTCCTCCGAAGTCACCGCGTGGCCGGGGGAAGCAGCTGATCCTGCAGCTGACAGAGTCTCGCCTGCCTCTTCCGTGGAAGCAGGATTTCAGGCATTATTGTAACACGTCGAGGCTTAGTCTGAGAATGAGATGAAAAGCTCCTTTCTGATTTTAATTCCAAATATGTCTAAATACCTTTTCTTTTTTCAGAAGAAAAAATATCCTCCATAGCCATTGTTACATCTCTAATCATATTACTTCTATTAAGTACTTGCCTTGAATTCATCTATTTAATATCATAAGTCACCAAATTAAATACTGATGCACAGTTTGGGCTTTTTTTAAACAGGGAGATCAATATTGCTGCAACACTGCATGGAAGCAATAAAAAATTGTGCAGAGGAAAAATCAATCATCTGCCCCATCAGCTGCTATGGGGATATGTTAGTGTGTTTTGGTTTTGGTGAGCATGGTTTTACATCCAGACAGATGTTCTCCCTACTGAGCCAGGTTCTGGTCTCAAGGCTAGTCCAAATGGAAAAGTGTTTGGAGTCCTCCTGCCGTCTCGTACTCATTTCTCGTGCGCAAGGGGCCTTTCTCTGTTTTTATCCTGAGAAAGGTCAAGGGGAGATTATGTGGCTTCCAGTGCCGTAGGGAAACCACAGAAGGGTTTTATCTTCCACACTAAGCCTCAGACGCATATCTCATCCTTTTCCCAGTAAATTCAGCTCCGCAGACCAAGATAAGCCAGAACTCTGGGCCCTGCTGAGCTGCAGTGCAGGCTCAGCCCTGAGTCCTGCTCTCTGACTATAGCATCAGCCTTAAGCCAGTGAAGGGCCTCCAGACAAGTGTTCCTCCAATTCTGGGAGCCGAACCTAAGCTTGATTGAACCCGACCTTTAGAAGAGCCGCTAATTTACAGCAGGAATTGAAGCCACATCCGAGTTCTGAGCACAGGTTGCCCCAGATTAATAGCCCATGTGCAGAGCTAGGCTATGGGCTGCAGTTGCTCGTGTACACAAGTCACAGGAACGGAAGGGTAGACAGGAGTAAGTTCCTTGGAAAATTGGCTTGCCTGATTCAATAAAACTGCTGCAGAAATCGGGGAGAGCGGTTCCCCGGCCTGGGGCATGTAGAAGGCCCTGCTACACGACCAGAAAGGCCTCCTGTGTGTGCAGAGCTGGGCACTGGCATTGCTCCCTTTGCTTCAGGCCTTGTTCGCATTCGCCAAGGAAACCATCCAAGTCTGTATTCTCCTTTTAATTTAACTTGGTTGAAAACAAGGGAAAATGGCAGCACTCAAATTGTTAAAAAGTGACTCATGGTTGTTCGTAGGATATCTGTGACAGAACTCTTCCAGCACAGAGCCAAACGAGGTGGCATAACACAAACGTGTGCCTTTTTGTTTGCTGTACACTCTGTTTCCCCAGGCATCCAAGGTGTTCCTCTGCACAGCAGTTCTTTATTTCCCCCAAATACAGAAATTACCGTGCAATCTAATTTTCTGTGTACTAAGAGGCCATCACTGTTAATTCCACCCTACAGTTTTTATAGTTACTCTTTAATTCCTTCTGTTTTCAAAAATCAACAAAGAAAAAAAAATAAAACCAGGGTGGGAGGGAGGAATTCTTTTAAACAATGAAATTAAAATCAATATCAAGTTTTTGGTATCTTTGGGCATGATCTCTGGAAGCTTTGGATATCTGCTTTATCATTTTGTATATTTGACAATTTTGTACTCTGCATTGTTTGACTTCATTTGTGCATGGCGATGTATTAAAACATGGAATTTTTATTATACAGAAAAAAGGCGTTTTGTTTGGTTTCAGAAGAGTCGTGCACCTCCCGCACGGGAGTGTGGGAGCCGCTGCGGGCCGTGTGAGTGCGCCCCATCCCCGCTTGTCTTGAGAGGGAGGAAAACTCGGCACTCACGTCTGCAAGCAGACGCGGCCCCCAACACGCCGGCGCTCTCCCGTGCTCCACGTCGGACTCATGGGAGGGTTTTCCCATCTTTTGCCCTGGCTGCGGTACTTGGGGTCGGTGCTTTGCTCTGCGTCGCTACGCGTAGCTCCAGGTGTATCCCGAGGTGTCAGGGTCCTGCTCTGGCCTGGCCTGGGATTGAAGGGCTCGCGGTTGGACTCGAAGATCTTGAAGGTCTTTTCCAACTATAACGATTCTATGAAGTGGTTGGGTGTAAATCCGCAGCGGCTCCACTGACTTTGCTGGAATTACTCAGGGTTTAGCAGGGTGCGACTGCAAGCAGACTCAGCAAAATACAGTGAAATATTCTTCTTTTTCCATTGCCTTTATTTCATAAGAGCTAAGGAATGTCCTTGTGGGCATTCAGGCATCTTCTAAGGGGACCAAAGCACAGACCCAGCAGGTGCTGTTTATGGCGCATGTCATTTCAACCCCCTTTCCCCTGACTCGGCATTTACACCATGAGAGTAATTTAGAAGCCAGTGGATAAGACAGTTTTCAGAAATGCTAATGCTGAAGTTCTAGCACGATATTTCCTTCACATGTATATATGATTTTTTTATTATTTTCACCCATAATTCTGAATGTTCTTGCATTTATAAGGTAGCAATTGATAATATATTTTGGTCAAATACAAAATATGAGGCTTAAAACAAAATAATAGAATGAAATTATATAGCATGCAGTATAACTGACAGAAAGCCAAAGTACATTGTCATCTAAAAATCATATTTTTTTATTGTAACATTTCCTGATTGGGCTGCAATTTGCTAAATTCTGCTTACACCTTTAAAAAAGCTTTCTGCTCCATAAACTTTGTTAGTGGGAAGAAAATGTTAGCAGGAAAAGGTCTGTTGTGGCTTGAATCTGTGCATGTTTACATCTCAGGCCAATAGAAATTGCGGCCATAAAAGTAAAGATAGCAGTTTCCCTGTCATTTGTTCTTTTCACCAGAGCGGCAGAACACTATATTATTACTGCTATGAATGACGCGTACTTAGATTATTTCCATTATAAATATGTCGCCTAAATCAAACGTGCTTTATAATGAAACAGCAGCTACAATGATAATGAAATACTTCTCCCTGGAGACAGAGAAAGTAGCCACTAATGCTTTGGAACAAGGAATTTCCACGTTAGCTCGTACAGGATTTGGGTTATAAATCTCACCAAGGGGATTGCAGCTTCTTAGCTGGGAGTTTATCCTTCATTAGTGGTCATTCAATTTGGTTAGTTGCTTATTTTTCTTTCAGTGACCAGTTGGTCCGTGATGCAACTCTGATCTTACATTGCAGCCAGGAGTTCCCTGTGCTCGTTGGTTTTTGCTCTGCAGCTACTGCATGGTCCAGGCCAGGGTCATGCCGCTCAGGCCTTTGGGCACCAGCTCAATGTCCTGAACTAAGACCCTATCAGATGAGCACATCTGTGCCGAATTCGAGTCCTTTTTCAGTGAATTTGGCACAAAGCTGGAATACATAAGTGATATTCCCAACTCCACCATCCATCAGATGAGTTCCTGCGCTTCATCTCTTCATGCCCCGCCTCCTAATCTGTAAACTGGGAACTGTTTTTACCTATCAAGGTTAAACCTTGAAGCTGAATGGAGAAATGATGTCTTCCAAGAGGCTGCTGCTGCTGCCACGACTATGTTGCAAGTGGGATGAATCTGAGCACACCAGGTGCCTTAGTACAGAAGACATACACTTGATTTGGCAAACAAGGAGTTACCATCCACATCTCATACCTGTCTGACATGCAGTCTTTGCTCATCTCTTGGAGTCTGAGCACAAGTCCTGACATTCCCAAAGCTGCGGTATGGGTGAGGTTCTGTATAGTCTAGACTCAGTTAGTCTGAGGTCTACATCTCTATACACCCCTTTTCCATCAGGAATCACTCAGGGGCAGCTGACCCAGGGTTAGGGTGGAAGGATGGACCGAAATCTCTTCCAGGCCAATTTTTCTGCAGGTAAAAAAGGAAAGCAAAGAGCTTGCTTTGTTAATTATCATCACCTAACATTCCAAACGGAACTGATTCAGCTCTTCTTTTTTTACTTCTGAGAGGTAAAAACCTACCACTATGTAGCTATGAGTAATTCCAGACATGCTCTGGCGCATTTAAGTCAATACATCAGGCTGTCAGCTGAGAAACTGGGACGCAGCCGCTGCTGCTGGTGGCCCAGGCAGAGCCCGGCCGGCAGCTGGGAGCAGTCCCAGCAGGAGCCGGCGCGCTGCGTCCTCCACGGGCCTCCTCCACGGGCACCGGGGTCCCTCGCCCCGGCGTGGGGCGTATGAGGAGTCCAGTTCCTGCACTGTGCAACCATAGCCGTGCAGTTAGGAAGAGCACAGAGGGTCTGCAGAGCTGGAGCTAATGCACGTGGAGAGGGTCATGCTTCAGCACATCGCCGCTTACCAGGCTTTCAGCCGCTCTTTCCTGGACCTGGGAGATTAGAGGAGATACAGGAGAGGAATGCTTACAGGGCAGGGAAAAAGAGAACAAAATAAATCTCTTCTGAGTTCATGCACTGCAAAGAACCATTTTTTTATAGCCAGCTGGACAAAGCCTTGAAAGCTTCAGGCATTTTCTGCAGAGGGCAGGTTTGGAGGGGAGCGTGGTCACCTTCAGCCTCCACAGCTTCCACAGAGAGCTGTGGCCTGACCAGAAATAAAGCTCTTCCTTTACTTGGGGATTTTAATGCAGAGAAATGAAACACTCGAGGGCACATAATAAGTCTCAGCTTGAGCGCTCTGCCCTGGCACTTCCCAGCGCGCGGCTGGGGCGGGCGCAGCCTCTGCGCAGCCCGAGGGGCACCGCGGCGCTCTGTGCTGCTGAACGGGAAGGAGGCGCTGGCTACGTGGGAGGCAAATTGCTCTGTGGAAATACGGGGAGCCATTGTACTCAGCCTATTAGCTCAATTTAACAGTTTTATTTAACTGCAAAATTTGTCCCGTATGAGAAGAGCAGCTGTAAGCGCTCGCACAATGGAAACTCCCACGCACGGGAGGGCCACACGAGCCCCTACCAGTCGCTGTTGTAGCCGGGCATGGCGGCACTTGGGGAAAACAGGGCTACTTCTGCCTCCGGTTACGCCTGAGCTCAGAGCATGGCAGATATTCTGATTCTAAGTGGTTTTGTACGTGCCCCTCATGATTTGGTATCTCTGGGGAAGCAAAATTTTGTCAGAAACTTGAGCAATTGGGAAAGCTAATAGGCTCCAAGTGCATAGTCCCAGCTGGTGATACCAACTGCTCAGGTTTATCTCATGAAGGTAACTCTTCTCTCCTCTCTCCCCTTTCCTGAGCTGTACAGTGACAGGTAGGGGGAATCAGGTTTCCCTCATTCTTCCTCTCCTTCTTCATCATTAGATCTGTAAATGACTGCATCTTGACCTCAAAATACAGATCCCTTTGACAGTGTCCTGCTAATCCCATGAGGGTCAATGGAACAAACAGGAAAAATGAGAGCGTCTGAAGTGTTACCCAAACGCTTTGAACCGTAGCACATCCTTAGTCTTCAGCTTGGGTCACCAGTAACCCACCACTTCCTATTAAACTTGAATTAAAGCTCCTATAAAACAACATGGTGTCAGGCACTAGCAGCAGGACATTTATACTGGACTTGCAGACTGATACGTGATCCGTATCTGTTTTGAACTGCCCTGGGTATAGGATACAGTCTCTATATTCCCTAAATGCCATCAGGAGACACTGGTATCCAACTACAAACCTAATTTTTCTATCATCTCTGAAAATGCAACTTTTAAGTCAGTTTTAACCTACTCTTTTCTCTTTAGAGCGCATGCCCAGCAATCTGGCTCTAGTTTTTTGTTTTGTTTTGTTTTGTTGTCTCTTATAAAGGCAAGGAAGCAGCAGACCGCACACAGAAGCTGTGGGTGCTGCCGTGCTCACTTGCTCTCTCCAAGGGCAGAGCTGCCACTCACTGACCTGGCTCCATAGAAAGAGTGGGCTTCACAAAGGCACTTGATGAAATGGAAAATGTGGCCATCCATATCCACGAAAACAGGTATTTGGAAAGCATCTGAGCAATTCTGGGTCTTATGTGCTGCCATTTGTTTTGTTTTGAATGGTAGTGCTGCAAAAAATCAATATGGCACATTTTAAATGGATTACAAGCCAGTTAAATGACGGGTCTCAAGGCAGAATTGCAAATGAGGAGTCATCCCATGGGAGTTTTTATAAAGGGAATATTCAGGAAGCTCTTCTAGGCTATTTATTTTTGAGGTCATGATGGATAAACAATTGAATGTAAGTTCCCTATGTGAGGCTGTTCCTCAAGGGGCTAATGTGACCCATGGATGTATAAATGGGAATATCGAGTGATAGGAAAGACTTATTAGCTCTATACCTGACATTAATGAGACAAAAATAGTCTAGTTCAGTTGTCAACATTTAAAAATCACATTGAAAAACTGAGAAAGGTTGGGAGAAGAGCTATAAGACTGATAGAAAGCATGTCCTGCAGTGACCCAAAGGAGCACAATCCATTTATATTATCCAAGAGGAGTATACAAGATGATTTGATCAAGATCTAAAGTATCTATACATGGAGGAGGAATGCAATATCAGGGGATTACTTAATGTAACAGACAGAGGCCCAGAAGCCAGGAAGACTGTAGCCAGAGAAAAGAAATCAAGTCAGAAATGAGGCACATTTTTTCCTTAATAGCTTAGCAATTAACCACTGGAGAAGCTGACATGAGGCATGGTAGATTCTCCATTACCACAAAAGATCATTAAATTAAGTTTGAATGTCTTTCTACATGATGCAGTTCAAGTTCTAGCTATTGGTGTGGGAATTACTGGGCGAAGCTCCATGGTTTGCATTATGCAGCAGGGCAGAGGAAATCATCGTGGTGTTGCCTTCTGGCCATGAAATCTGTGAAACTATCAAAGCGATGAAGTTTGCATCTTACAGCCCATCAGTATCTAGTCTGTTTATGCAACATATGCTATGAAAACACACTTTTAGGGATATTTAGAGGATTTAAATATTTTATTAGAGCTTTTTGGATAGCCTTTGCCTGTAAAAGCAGGTAGGTGAAATGAACCTGAAAAAAAAAAAAAAACACATGAAATAGATTTCCTATACACCTAAATTCCTGTATTAAAGACCAATATCTCAGGACACTCAGGGCTTTCAATGTGATGCTCTAACGACTCAGCTCTTACAGTTAACAAGCTCCTATTACAGTTTAAATCTCCTGTTTCACAGATTTATAGATGCTAAACTCAGAAGGAACAACAGCGATTATCAATATCCGACCTTGTACATACACAGTCCACAGGGTATCCTTCAGTTACTTCCAGGCTGTGCTGAAGCCTTGCAGCCTCTTCCTGCATAACATGAGGCACAGACTTGCCTCTCCATGCATGCATGCATGAGCTTCACATTGCCTCACACAACACCCTTTCTTCTGCCCCGACAAACAAAATGTCTCCTGCACAGATCCGTTCAAATCTCTGCTTCAAAGATCATTTCCCTTTTCCTTGTAGCCCTCTCCTTGCCTGCCATACCGGCCCTTTCTCATGAGCCAACCTACTGCTTCAGTCTCAAGGTCCCTCACAGCTTGGGCCCTACTTCTGCTTTTTTGTCCTCGTTCAATATCAGTTCATTCCCATCTCTCTTGGGCCATCATATATTATTTTCTGACCCCTTGTCCCGTTATTTTTTTCTAACAAGCCCTCTATGCCTTTATGAGTGTTGCCTTCATATCTGGGAGCTGCTCCCTATGAGGAGCTGCACAGTCCTTTTATCCCTCTCCCTGTCAAACACCTCCTTCCACCTCTCCTTCTGCCATGGTGCCTGCAGACACCTTGGCCACGGCTGTTGGGTGGACAGCTTCGTCCTTCCATGGATCAGCAGTTCCCTGCAGCTCAGCTCCCCGTCCGCCTCTCCCGGATCTCTCTCCTTTCTTGGGAACTCGGTCAGGCTCTTGCTCCGGGCTCATACAGCCCGTAGCCTCATATAGCACCAGGCTGTGGTGAGGTCTCCTCAAATTGGCCAGTGCTGCTAAATGAGCAGATAGCAGAAAACCATCAAGATCTGGGAGGACAGAAAGGGAGTGAGAGGAGAAGAAATTCTTCCAGAGATCATGTCCAGACACATGAAAGATAATGTGATTGGGAAGAGCCTAGTGGATTTACCAAAGATAAATTGTTTCTGACCAACCTGGTTGCCTCCTATGATGAAATGGTAAGGGGAGAGCAGGCAGGCAATAGGTATTCAGACTGTCTGAGGGCTAATGGGAAAGAGAAGAGAAAGAAAGTGTGAAAATAACCTACCACCTTCACTGCTGCTGTTCTACGAAAAACTGATAATAGCCTCTTTAAAGAAGCCTGAGCATCCAGGATTTTTCACCTAATACACAAGTGCACAACGGGTATCCATCTGAAGCGACAATGGTTACCTTGCTTTTTGTTGTGAGCAGAATTCAGTTCCTCTGCAGACAAGCTGCACAGAACTGCCAAAAGCTGACACACTTCTGCTCAGCATCGCCCACCGAGAAGCAGGCACCGTGGCCAAACCACGAGGAGAGCATCTGTGAGGAAGCGCTAATGAGAATACAGAGCATGCAATGGACAAGACCAAACCAGCTCAGCAAGATCAGACAAAACTCATGCTCTCATGAGGTAATCACAGCTGTCTCCCCCTGCTTTCAGTCACCAGTTCATTACTTGCACACATCCTTCCTCACACAAATATTCTATAAACTTTAGAGATAGAGGAAAGTACATCTGTCCTTTCAAGCTAGTCTGTCAAAGTTCATTTGCCAAAGCAGAGTGTGGAACAGTGCCTGGACAGGGGCTTGTACAGGAAAACAAGGTGTCATTAAAGGATATTGCAGAATGAGTCCTTTTCTCTTAGTCAGCACAGTTCAAGCATGGGGCTGGAAATACTTTTTTTAGCAACAAGATGTAAAATTAAGTGTCTCATCTGCTGTTGCTAGTACTGCTATGGTGTCACTTTTGCAGGAAGTTGTGGTCAGCTTCAATCTTCCTAACTGGCAGCGACCTCAGCTGAGCTGCCGCCGAGGCAGGTAGCATCGTTTCAGCCGGCAGCCTCACGCCTTGCAACTGTGGTGAGCTAAAGCGGAGGGAAGGGAGGGGAAATGGGAGAGAGGGGAGGCAGTAACTCACAGAGAGATTATTTTTATTTAATTAACTAATTATTTATGTTTCACTATACAAATCAGAACTAAATATATCCATCCAAGCCAATGTATATGATTCACAGTTTGTCAAATGGATATTCTGGAAGTGAGAAGTTATAGAAATAAAAGTCATGAATCATCAGTGGTTCTTTTATGCTCATGGACAGCATTTTTTATTACATGCAAATTCAATTTATAACCATCACAAACAGAAAAAAAGCAAACCAGCTAAACCCAAATTTGCATGGATAAAAAAGTGACGTGGCTTTGAGAAGAAGGAATTCTGAGAGGAAGGATGGACTCTGCCGGAGGGTTTAGAGGGCTTCACCCGACCAACGCCGACCTCTGCGGTGTTTGCTTGCGGGCACCACTAGAGAATTACCCACACGGCTCTGGGAGAGCAGCTGACGGATTTCAGGTGAGCTGCACCCCAGGAGCTGCTGTGCCCCTCAGAGGAAGCTCAGCAGACAGCTCGGAGAGAGGCTGCAGCTTACTGGATGAACCCACGTCCTAATAATATGTGAAGTCAAATAGCAGGGACTCGTACACGTGTCCCTGATGGTTTAGTGAGTTTGTGATGAGATCCCTGGCTTCATCCACGAGCCCTTGCAGTGATGCTGAGCTCCTGCAGTGCTGGCTGACAAAAGGCACAGATACCTCTGCCCTCCCCAAGATTTTAAAAGTTAAATTGCAGACTCAGGCTTGTCTTAGGCTTACTAGATAAAAACAAAAGGCTCTTTTTTAACGTGGAATATTTCTTCTCTCCATTTCACAAGACACACAAGCATGCCACCATGTGAGGGTCACTGTGGGGATAAACTAGCTCAATCAGGAGCATGAAGTATTTTTATTGGGACTTTTTGCCGTAGCTTGCTGGGAGGACACTGGTTTGCAGAGGCAGCAAGCACATTTCTTGGCATTTCCTTAACACGTCAAGAAATTCCAAGGGTTAATAATATTGTGGGGGTTTCTGAATGGAAAGAAGAGCCTCATCCAAAAACAAAGAGATGTCACAGGTTCTATGCCCCAGATGAAGCAGCTCCAGTCCATGGTTTCTCTCCTGCTTAAAGATGCATCTGAGACAACTACGCTGTGTGTTTTTGTTTCTCTGGAGGGTATCTATAGAGACAACAACAAAGAGGCTATATAGAAGCTATAAAGTCAGCTGCTTCACGGGTTTGGCTGTTTAGAAATGTAATAAACAAATGCAAACACAACTAGGTATCAGACAACTAGCAGTTTCTTTTTCGTACGAGGCAGCCAAGTGAATGGAGAGCAATATCCAAGCACTGCAAGTAACTAGACCAGAGACAAAAATACACCAGTTGCTAGGAGATGTCATTTAATCTGGGATTTTAGGCAATAAATAAAAATGAAGTTATGAGAAGAAATATTGTTCAGGGCAGAAATTGACACTAAGCAAGTGATTGTTTATGACAGGGGAAGAACTTGTGCTTGTCACAGCGGCGCAGGGATGCTGCCCAACACTATGTTTCAAGGACAGAGGTGACCAGGAAGGTTATCATCTTGACCGCAGGAACAAACCTGTGCCAGGGAAAGACACTGTGGACAAAACCCTTTCCTAGTTAAGCTGCTTGGAGATGAGCCACTAAAGTAAACATTTCGACCTGCAAATATTATCTTTGTCTATAGTGGAAGCCTGACCAGAACCCCAAATGTTGTGAAATTCAGTTTACTCCCTCTAGTCATGAAAACTACAGTAAAATATAGTGACGTCCCTGTGAAGCTGAATCCTGAATTCACCAGAATCTGCTGGTTTCTATCCCCACTGACACTCCTAATTTTCAATGGGATTAAAATAGATAAATGCTGTTTTTCAAGACTGGAATGCCTTGTGAAACCGAACTGGCTTCAGTGAAAAAGCCACCAGGGACTGGATTTGGCTAATGCAACACTGGATAGCCCGGCCGTTTGTGGAGTTCCTCTTAGTGGGATTTTAGTCCTGCTGAAAACAAGGGCACCAATTCCACATACTTCTAAAAGGCCCATTTCTCTCTCTCACACACATGAAAAGATTCGTGTGTAACCCAGCCGAGCTTAGAGCAATCAGCTACCCTTGAAACATTCTCTTTTATTTTGTTTCTAACATAAAAGTGACTGCCTGCACATCATAGAATATGTTGGTTTTCTTTTTTTTTTCTTTTTTTTTTTTTGGTTTGGTTTGGGTTGGTGTTTTGGGTTTGGTTTTTTTTTTTTTTTTTTTTTTTTT
>JAWLRI010000738.1:2538859-2590138 GCA_034781795.1 Crypturellus tataupa
GAGCGGCGCGACGCGAGCGCCGGGCTCTACCGCGGCCGCCGCTGCCGCATGGAGTCCTGCTTCGACTTCGCGCCGTGCCGCCGCCACGGCTTCAAGGTGTACGTGTACCCGCAGCAGAAGGGCGACAAGATCGCCGAGAGCTACCAGAACGTGCTGGCTGCCATCGAGGGCTCGCGCTTCTACACCTCGGACCCCGGGCAGGCGTGCGTCTTCGTGCTCGGCCTCGACACGCTCGACCGCGACCAGCTCTCGCCGCAGTACGTGCACAACCTCCGCGCCAAGGTGCAGGGCCTCCACCTGTGGAACAACGGGCGGAATCACCTGATTTTTAACCTGTACTCTGGCACCTGGCCCGACTACACTGAGGACGTGGGCTTTGACATCGGTCAGGCCATGCTGGCCAAAGCCAGCATCAGTACTGAAAACTTCAGGCCCAACTTTGATGTTTCTATTCCGCTCTTTTCTAAGGATCATCCTAGGACAGGAGGGGAGAAGGGATTTTTGAGGTTCAACACCATCCCTCCTCTCAGGAAGTATATGTTGGTATTCAAGGGGAAAAGGTACCTGACAGGGATAGGGTCAGACACCAGGAATGCCTTATATCACGTCCATAACGGGGAGGATGTTGTCCTCTTGACCACCTGCAAGCATGGCAAGGACTGGCAAAAGCACAAGGATTCGCGCTGCGATAGAGACAACACCGAATACGAAAAGTAAGTGAGCGCTGAGCGCTGCCCCCGCCGTGCCCATGCCCCGGGGCACCCCGGCCTGCCCGCGTGCATGGGGGGACCTCAGCCTTCCTGGCGCGGGGCGCTCTCTGCTGCTCTTGGGCACTCGGTTGCTTAAATGCGAGTTTGTAGGTGCTTCCTAAAAAGCAAAGTCAAGATTTTGGGGTCTGTCTGGGTCTCTTGGGGTGTTTCCTTTCTCTCCAGCTGCTGGCATGTTGCTGCGTGTTGGGGGAGGTGGGAAGCGGCGACGCGGAGTCCTGGGGCTGCCCAGGGACCTGTGGAGCATCTACGCTCGGAGCCCTCGGCTGCGCCCGCTCGGCCGGCAGCAGCGACGTGGCCGGAGGCTGCTCCGGCACCGCCGCCCGCTTTCTCCTAAGCCGGAGTTTGGGGGGAGTTTCACGGGAGCCCTCCTGTGCCGCGCCGTGGTTCCCAAGGGAAGCAGCTCCGCTTTCCCTTAAAGCGCTGCGGCAGCGCGGGCTCCGTCCGTGCGTCCGGGTGCTGCGACTCGCGCACGGTCCCGCTCCGCTTGCTGCCAACTCCATGCAGCCTCCGAGGAGAGCGTGGCACAGGCAGCATCTTCTGTCTCTGAGCTTAAAATTTTTATTTATCGCAGAATGCTCCAGGGGTGTGAGCACGCTGAGAGTCTAGCTAGTGCCTGCTTTCTTTGTTTTTCCTGCCTTTTTTTTTTTCTTCTAATATTGGCACTATTGATAAGTTTAGCCTGCCGCAGCATTACCCTTGGTATTCCCCCATGCGCCTCTCAGGTTTGTATATGAAGCTACTGGGAAAGTCACTCCATGGGAATTGCCTCAAGAATGGCCATGCCGAGGAGGCTCTTTGGAGCCAATTAGTTCATTTAAATGCTGCTGCAGAGGAAATGTACGTGGAGTTTCTTGTACAAAAGTGTTTCCTGTGTTTCCCGAGTAGTGAGAGACAAAAAAACCAGCGGTGTTAATGTTGATCCCAATTCCGAGTTTGCTGGGATTGCTCTCCAGCGAAATCTGCTGCGAAGGTTTGAGGGAGTTGGGTGGCACTGAGACATGAGGTAGGCTGTATGTGTATTCTTGGGTGAATTTCATTCACCTTCTGCTTTAAAGCCACCTTAGGCAGTGAAAAGACAGTAATGCAAACAACTGAGGATTTTAATACCTCTTGCAGGTAAAGGAAAGATGATAACTGAACAGCAGAGTGATGCATGCACGGGGAAAAAATACAATATTGATCCAAAGTGTGTAGCTAAAATGCTGCTCTCTGTGATCTGGGAGTCCCTTTTGCTTGAGATTTCCTTAGCGTGTTTAAGGGGACCTGTTTTGTGGGAGAAAATGACTTTGGCCTTTCAGGTTATATTTTTGTCTGGCATAGATTTCAGTAACTTGAGCTAGTTAAAGACGTGGAAAGTGCAGATCGTTTGATATGTTCTCCAGATTGTGTGCTGTAAGGTTCTTATAAAAGCAAACATACCAGCCAGTTGTTTGACATGAGTAAGGCCTTGTCCTTTTTTTTCCCTTTTTTTTTTTCTTCCCCCGACTATGCCATTTGGCCTAAAAAAAGATAAACTTCTCAGTATAAACTCTGCCCCTCTTAAAAAAGAAGGGAAGAAAAAGGGCTGTTTTCTAGTTAGGAGTGTACATAACTGTCTATCAGAGGATATGGGAACATTAACCCAAACAGTATGTAGTGTTACTCATATTAAAAATACGCTTGCCACTGAAAGGTAACCGTATCAGGGGTGGTGTTTGATGACTTTAATATTCCATCATAGCGTTGCTGTTTAAGACAGGAAGCGAGGAAGCAAAGCGATTGCAAGAAAATGAGATTACAAGCAGAAGTGAGGCAGGCTGTGAGGCTGTGCTCGCGCTCTGGTGCGTGCAACGAGCGCACTCGCTGCAGTAAAGGTCTGCGAGCGGGGAAGAAGGCTCGTCAGCCCTTGCTCCTAGGCGAAACGCTGCCCCTGCCCAGCCTCCTGCTGCTGCTGCCCCTTGGTGCTTGTGCTTGCAGCCAAGATGCCATCTAGTGATGCTCTGAGCCTGGGCTGTTCCCATTCCTGTGCCTGGCACGCTGCTCCGTGGAGAACGGCTGGCCAGGTCACCTCCCGAGGGGACGTAGTGTCCCTCTCTGCTGGTTGGAGTTGCTACATGGGGTTGTATAGAAGAGGATCCTCGCTAGATCAGCCCGTGGTGCGGGATAAGGCTCGAGGAAGGCAGGTCCCTCAGTAAAGCTAGGCCTGTGCTGACTTGAAAATCACTTAGTGGGGCTTGGAAACTGCCAGCGGAGTTGCCGTGGCAGGGGTTTTCCAGCTTGGAGTTAAGCATGTGTCTGCGTGGCTTTCATCAGAAGAGAGGAAAGTGTTCTCTGCAACAGGAATTTTTGCACAGGCACCTGGAGTTGGAGAAGTTTCCTGCTGCTCTGTCTTCTGTGCCTCTTGCTGTGACACTTGTCTTTCGCGTGATGCAATGAAATGCAGGAGTGATGACGCCCTGTGCCTCTATTCACAGAGTATTGATCCTTGTCAGGGTGAAATATGAGCGATTCGCTACAGGCCTTGCCAAGGTGGATAAAGTAGGTGATAGGATTTAAAACACAATAGTCTCACCTCAAGAGAGCAGCGCCGTGTTCTGTTACATCCAGGTCGGAGCATGTTGCCGCTCCTGTGTGGTGGAGTTCTGCCGACAGTGGAACTCTGAGCTGCTCTCCTCCAGAATATACTGCTTCCTCTCTCTAGGAGGCTGAAGAAAAGTAGAAATGATGTCATCTTCACCTGTGGAGAACGCACAGGGCGCCTGGGGACAGGCGGGGGAAGGAGGCAGTGAATGCTGCTCGGAGTCTCTGGCTTGATCCATCCGTGCGTTGCAGCTAATTAATTTGCATCCCAGTTCCGCATCTCGGCAGATAAAGCTGATGCAGAATAAAATGAATTGCATTATTGTGATTAGACTGGTAGCAAACAGGTTATAAAGGAAGAAAACAAAGCCTCTCGTTTCTTCACTGAGCCCTTGTCCCTGTCCAAGTTGGTCTTTATAATTCCACATGAGGGTGGATGGGTTTTCCAAATTCTTGTGCAGTAGAATTTATTTTCCAGCTTTCTGTTTCACAAAGGGTTAAGTAACAAATAGCGCTGCTGAAGTTTGAAGACAACCTCTTAAATATTTAATGACAGCCTAAATATATACATATGTACAATGTGTTTTAAACAAAGGCAGAATTCATGTACAGGCTTAACTGGTTCCAAATAATTACCTTTTGGAGGGTAATATAAATGACTGTGGATAATGAAAGAAATTGAGGAATGCAGTGTTGTAATATAGCAAGACGCATGAAAGATATTTGCACCAAAACTGATATCTTTCTAGGAAAGGGACTGTGTTGTCTGCAGCGTATCTCTTATTTGTGAGCAACCCTGGACTTGGACAATGGAGGGAGTAGTAGTGGTTGCAGACACAGATATAAGGCTTTGTCCAAAGCCAAGTTAGTTGGAGGCGTTTTGTTGATATCTGTGCAGAATAGCTGAAATTAGTGATGGAAGATGAATACCTGGGGAAAAACAAATGTTGAGTGGGGCTGAAGAGGATAGGAAGGAGAGGGGCAATCCCCCAAACCATTTTTTTTTATATAAATTTGCTTTTCTTTTTAAGTACATATGCTTGGTGGAGAACACAGCTATTGCAGCTTGATGTCCATCATGGTCTTGATGTGTTTTTCAACTGGTTGGTACTGAGACTGCATGATCAAGACCAACTTGAGAAATGCAGGCAAACTGCAGAGGCCTGTGACACAGTGAGAGAATGTGGAAGGCTTTTAGTTTAGGATGAACTTGCCTAAAGGGCTCTGTAACAGTCTGCTTGGGTGTTATCGGTTTAAAATGTGTTCAGTCGGGTCGTGTATATAGTTGAATGGTGAATATGTGTGGCTGGGCATTCCATTGATTTCCAGGTGTTTCATGGGTTTATCTGGGATGCGCTCTACTGGTAGTACTTGTGTCAGTCACAGCACAGTCTCCTCCCTCGGAAAATGCTGCCCCAAGCAAAGATTACAGTGATGTGCAATAAGAATAGGAAGAAAAGCAACTTCTGGTTTCATTTCTTCCTTAGCAGGAACAAAATACAATTAAAAAAGCCTCAGTACAAGTAGACACTAGGACCGACTTTAGCACTCAGAAGAGAGGCCTGAAGTAAGCTTGGACTTGCCTGCTTGCCGCGTGTGGCAGCCTGAACACGGGCTCTGCCTGCGCGTGCATGTTCACAGCAGAGGCAAAATTCTTGTGTTTTCAGCGTATTGCGTTTCAGCATGTTGTACTAAAATGTAACTGCCCCCCATCACCCGTGGACTCACTGTCAGCATTGCTGAAAAGCTTTTACACCTCAACCCTTATTTAGAAGGAAGGGGACTGAGGAAGCACCCAAGAGGATGGTGGCCACTGATGGAGACGGATCCGTTCCAGAATTCAGTGGGATTGCCTGTGGGCTCTGTGTATCCGTGGGGCTCTCCTGTAGTTTGGATGAAACTCAAGAACTACCGAGTGAGCCTGGGCATTTACCCAGAGTATCTTGGCTCCCACAAAGGCCTATTCCCACCAGACTACTTTTTTGTTTTAACATCAATTTTCAAACAATTGGAAATGTGCCCGCTTTACCGTGCCTTTATTCGGAAATGCAGGAAGCGGGTAAATAACAAAACTCCCCTGCTTCAACATGCATCACAGAAATCCGGAGTTGGTTCCAACACGTTCCTGCACGCTGCACGTCTTGCAAAGTGTCCCCGTGTGCCCGACAGTGCTGATTTAGTGGAAATGGCTTCATGGAGGGGATGGGGGCTCAGGGTCTCCCCCTGCCATGTGGGGAGTAAAATGCTGGTTGGGGGGTGCTTGGTGCCCCCCGGGCTGGGTCCCTGGGGGGCAGAGCTGCCAGGAGCAGCGTGTGCTTGCCCAGCTCTTGGCAGCAAAGCCCTCGACCTCAATGTTGGCGCTGGTTGCAGAAGGGCTTTTGGCCTCACCCCTTTCCTCCTCACCCTCTTTCATCTTGCTGCCCTCAGTATTTCCTCTTCTTCCCCTGCCTCGGCATTACCTCTCATCCTCACTTCTTTCCTTGCCGACCCCTCCTCGGCAGCTCTCTTCGAGGCTCCGCCGAACAAGCCGCGACAGTTCCCGTCTCGGCCAGCGAGGTGGGTGATAAGTTCCTGCGAGGTGCTGCCCGCCACACGGTTCCCCGTGCAGCGCCCGGCTCCCCTCGCGCTCCTGGTGGCACCACTGCCTGGCAGGGCCCTTGCAAGCGCCCTGCTCCTGCCCCTTCCCTTGGGGATCGGCAGAGCTCCCGGAGCGGCACCGTGTGTGGCCGGTCCTGTCCGGTCATGCCCAGGCAGGGAGCGCTCCCTGCCCGCCGGCCCTGCGCCCTCCAGCCTCGACCTCAGGAATTGCATTTCCGTGTGGGGAGAGCAGTTGAGATAATTGCTTGCTCTGGGCTGCTCTCCACGGAGCTTCTCCTAGCAGCCTCGGTGGTGACGGAGCATCATGTTGGAGCTGCCTGCTCTGGCCCAGCTGCTCCTCTGCTGCTGTGCGGGACTCTGCCAGTCGCAGCGACGCGGCTCCTGCTTTCCATGCCTGGAATGCTGCTCTGGGATCATCGACTCGCACACCGTTACGATAATCTGTGCCGGTGAGATGGAGCTCGATGCGGTCCGGCACGAAGTCTGCTCCCGCTGCGGGTTTGCAGGGAGAGGAGAGTCCGGAAAAATTCCAGATGTCTGTGGCAGAGGGAAGTAAATGAAACTGGTAGGCACAAAATACTGATGTACTCAACAGATGTGAGTTGAGAATGGGCTATAATCTAGCAATTTCTGGAGTATTATCCATGATTGTTTTCCCTTTCTCTGCAAAGTCCCTGAGAAAATCCACAGAATTTGCAGTCTTTGCTAAATGGCCTATTTCGCTAAGAAGAGAAAAAGTAATCAGTAGGTATATAGATAAATATTTTGCTTAGAAATGAAGTTAAATAAAGTGCTGTGTATTGCTAGAGGGACTGATTTCTTCTCTCAAGGCTTTGGCTATATCTAGGTGGTGATGCAAGAAATATACTCCTGTCCCATGTCGTATGGAGATCATTAGCTCAGCATGCAGGAATGTACAAGTGTAACTAGGTTATATTTAAGTATCCGCAGCTTTCCATGTTACTGAGAATTTTTTGGACATTTGGCTGGCTTTGGACATTTGGACAGTGGCTAAATTACACTCTCCTCATAGCTTGCACTGAACTGCAGCTTTTATTTGTTTCTTGTCTCTTCCTGCTCGTCCAACTATGCTGAGCTTTTATTTATGCTTATTTTTTGTGGTTCCTTTTTAATCAGAGTTTCCTGAGGAAACAGGACATACGTTGTCACCGGCTGCCAGTCTTGCCCTTAATTTCGGAGGGAAGAGAGGATATAATTCATGTCTGCAACTCTGCTGGCCACCTGGCCACTCAGCCGATGTCTTGGGCTGCTTCACGCGCTGCTGCTGGCCTTGTCAGGGAAGGAGGTGCAGATGGGGACCAGAGGATGTTGGTAATCCCTATTTCTTCTGCAATTTACTGTTTTTTAACAGGTGTCACCCATGCATTGGAAGAAATGAGAGAGTGTGTTTGTGGCTTTACAGAGTGCTTTGGGTGGCAGCTTTCGTCCTCAGGCTTCGCGTGATCTGGAAGGTGCCTTCCAAGTAGACAGATGAGGGATCAGCGCCGCACAGAGCCACAAAAAAAAGTTATTAAGGGATGAATTGAGAATGAGAACAAAAGAGATGAGATTTGTTTCACACAAGAAAAGGGAAGTCATGTTTAAAAAAAATAAACTCTAACTCAGCAATATTTTGTGCCTAACTGCTTTTCTGGAGGAGAACCAGCGCAAGTGTTTTCAGTTAGATGACTTTACAAATGTGATGTGAATTTTAAAAATATTGGAGTTTTGTTGAATAAGAAAACAGAATTTTAAGCCAGTAGAAGGGGCGAGGTTTCCACAAGAATAAGAAAAAGAAGATGTCATTTTCTTCAAATAAGTTTCATTTTTCCTATTCATCTCTCCCACTGTGTCTTGCTTTGACTTATCGTCAGCGTTTTGGATTGTGCAACGCTGCCCCTTTGGGAAGGGCACAGATAGGGAGCTAAGCAGGCAGATACCCAAAAGGTGGCACAGAGGCGATATTTCTGTTGGATAAATCGGGCTCCCATTTCATTTTTCAGAAGAGCCTTCCTGGTGCTCCTGGAGGCCCTTTGCTGAGTATGGTACCCTGGGAGCTCCCAGCTTCTGCCATGGGGCTAGCGGATCATGGTGCTGCGGTGGAACCAGGCTGCCTGCTGAGCTCTCCTGCTGAACACATCATTACATTTCCCTGGGCCTGAGCTTTGAAGTGAGGAACGATACTTTGCTTTCCATAAGCACTTCGGGGGCGTTACTTTAGTGCATTAGGGTATTGTAGGGTAAGTGCTTCGTAAAACCAAAATATTACTCGTTAATGTTTGTTGTACCCTCTTCTTGGGAAGCAGCGGTGAGTGTAGGTCTCACTTAGACTGTCACCTCTAATTGGAAAGCCATTAGGAGCAGCAGAAGGTGGCTGTTTTCACAGGCAGGGGACACAAAAGCTTTTGTCAGAATTTGTCAGCTGACATAGATCAGGGTACTTGGTCATTTTTTAGCATCTGTGCCTTTTAATTCTCTCTGCTTCACTTAGACTTTACCAAATGTCCCCTCTTTTCCAGGTTTTGTAGCGCTGCCATTGCTGATAAGTATTCCAAGAGCTCTGGCAGTGCAGTTAGTAAATACAGCAACGCTGTCCTTACTTAAGTTGACTTTCCACCCCGCCCCCCATTGGCTTCCAATCCAGAAATACACGAAAGCCAAATAATTCTTGGGTTCCTCAGTGGATTTCCTGTTTGTTCACTCTTTTTTCTCTAATGTACTCTTTGTGTTTGTGAATCAAACAGAATTAGGGCTAATTTAGTTGATTGGCTGCAAAACAAAAGTATTCAATGCTAAGAATGGGAAATGAGAAGGCCTTTCTGAAATGCCACTTCTTTGCATAATTGTAATAGATTATAATTACATAGATTTTTTTTATTTTTGCAGTGGTGATGCTGTAAACACGGTCACGTGAGGTGTCTTGTTGCTCACTTTTGTGAGTCGGAGTCTCGCATGGGCCTTGTGGACGCTGCACCACCACTCTAATAACATTTTTCAATCCAGCAGCGGGGCGCGTTACTGAAAATGCTGTCTTGGGTTCCTCTCTCAACTCCTCCCATGAAATTACCGTCGGTCGATGCGACCATGTCAGCGTGGACATGGGTCGATGAGATCAATCATTTCTCTGCTCTGAAGCCAAACCAGGAGCATGACGCTGAAGGACTAAGCGGAGCAATATTGGCAATGATTCCTGAATGGAAAGCGTATCCCATAGCATTTTGAAAAACGTGGATGGCTCTGTCCTGTTGATGATAAGGTTTCTGACGCTGTGAAGAGAGCATCGTGTGACTTGTTTCTCTGAAAACACGAAATACTTTATGGTGCCCACAGCTGATTGTCAGAGCATGAGCTGCTTAATGGTGATGCAGGTGAGGGGCAGATCCTTGTGAGGATGAGTGTGGCCTCAGTAAAGGCTGGGAGGAAGAGGATGAGGATGTGTGAGGCAGGCCATGAAATAGGGCCAAGCGAGCAGAGGGAGCCTCGGGTGAGGAGTGGCAGTGATGGAAGGTTGGGCAGGAGTGAGGTCGAGGCCGGGAGCTTGAGGGAAGGCTTCAGCCTGGCTGCAGTGGAAGTTCCGCAGCCAACTGGAGGGTTTGGCCAGCGTGATGGGGTGAGCATTGATGTTGTGCTCGTTGCTTTGGCTTGCAGTGTGCAAGGCTGCTGGAAATCTCCTCTGCTAGAGAAATATGTCTTTGCAGCTGACTTGTGCATTCGAATGTTGGAAAATCCATTTTTGTGCTTGCTTTGTTAGGTGCAACTGTGAATGGGTTTGGTCTGTTCTTTCTGGACTCTTCTGGTCTGTTCTTGGTCTATTGGGTTAAGCCAGGAGAGCTCAAAGGTGCTGGTTTATGACTACGAGGGAGAGGGCAGAGCAGAGACACCCCAGATCTGGGCTCGGTGACCAGGTGACCCTGGCTGTGGGGCGCTGAGTTTGGGTGTTTCATTCATGCAGTCTCACAATGAGTTTAGCTATAGACCTGGATTTTCTTCTTTCTGCTAAGAGATCTTGAGTTGTTCTGATAATGTTTATTTATTTCTTTTTTTTTTTTTTTGTGCTACAAATAATTGCAGACATTTTATCACCCTCCTGGATTAAGTGGTGCAATCAGGTAGGTCAGTGTGTAGCTGCTGGAAAGCCATGAGGATTTTACTTGCTCTTGTCCTCAAGAAAAAAATCAGAGGTTGCTTCTAAAAATCACACCTTTTCTTTGAAGTGAAGGACAAATCTTGCTTTATAGTGTTTGAATTTACACCTATGAAGGCTATGTGAATATCTCTTCTTATAGATTCAGTCACCTGCGTCAGGAAGATAAACATGTAAATGTTTTATCTTCCTGATTTGCCACCGACAGTTGTGCTGGATGCCTGCATTTTTGTTTTTAATTAAATATAATTTATCTAATTCTAGTGGGAAATACAATTACAGGATTTATTTTGTGTACTGTGCTTTCAGAATTACTTTTTAAAGAAAAGTAACATTTAATCCCTGGAGGGCTGCTTAAAAATGAACAGAATCGAAAAACCAAACTACTTCAGTAAAAATAATAAATCTTAGACAGGAAGCATAATAAACGCAGCTGATCTGGTGGAGCTGCAATAAAGCTGAAAATTAATAATCTGTAATTTGGTGCTGCAGGAGAGCGCACGCGCTATGAATTTGAGACAATGTCTATAGATAATTAAGTACCAAAATATTTTAGTGTAAGCACCACAAAGCACTGGTCAGAAAACAAAGTTGTGCAAATGGCAGCCTGAGGATCCAGTGCCCCAAAGGATGTGGGAGCTCAGTTTGTGCACACAAAGAAGGTGCTTTGCAAGATCAGGCTCTGGAAATGCACGTGAAACTTCCTCAGCTCCCTTCACCAGAGATATGGCTGCTTAAAATAATATAAGACAAGTAACATCCCTGCCCTCTCCCCCATGCTTTTTATTCCCCAAAACTGGAAGGTGAGGCTCCTAGTTGAATTGTAATGGGATGATATATCAAGTGAGCGCTCGCATCAGGCACGGACACTTACCAAGTCGCGGTGAGGTGGCAGTGAGTACCTGCAGTCCAGCAGTTTGCATGTCTGTTGGCAGCTGATGGGCTTCCCTCGGAGTCACCTTATCTAGCTGGCAGCAGGATCTCTGCTGGTCAGGGGAATGAAACTCTGGCAGCAGCAAGGTGGGTGATGTGGGTATGGATTTTAAGGGGACTTTTTTGAAGATGGGGAACTGTTTCAGG
This sequence comes from Crypturellus tataupa, assembly GCA_034781795.1. Taxonomy (NCBI): domain Eukaryota; kingdom Metazoa; phylum Chordata; class Aves; order Tinamiformes; family Tinamidae; genus Crypturellus; species Crypturellus tataupa. The sequence goes on from JAWLRI010000738.1 coordinate 2,550,011, forward strand.
CTGTCACACATTTTTTCTTAACTATTTCTTCGTGTGACACCTTTCGCCTGTGTCCCATTCTCTACCTCTTCCTTCCTCCACCAAGTCCCAAGTTATTTCTTTAAAAACAGGTCTCTAGATCTTAAGGTTGTGTTTTATTCCCTGGTGCTGCCTGGCATGTGCTCACTTGGCTTTGGCACATGGATCAGTTTGAATGAAACTTCAAAATTCGTTTTTCTTTAGTTTTGAGTTGGACATGGGCACATGTCTCAAATGGCTTCTGTGCCTATTCCGGAACAGGAACCATTGCTGCTAAACTCAGCAGCCCTGGATTTCTGGATGGCTCTTTTATGAGAGCAGTTCTGAGAAGATATCGGAGATGTGTTTTCCTTTGGAGAATCACGGCACCTCCTAATAAACACACCAGACATCCCTTATTTATGGTACTTTCATCCCCGCCTTGCACCATGTCAGACTTCTCCAGATCCCTGTGTCAAGCTGGCTCCTTCAGCCCCAGATCTTTTCCTCCTCTCTTTTTTTCTTTCTTTCTTTCTTGTCCTGCTGTCTCTGTAGAAAGATTAAAGAGACTGAACAAAGTGGTGCTGGGGAAAGCGCAAATGATCCCAGTGCACAGGCTGTTAGACCTGGGGGAAGGGGCAGGTGACACGTTGAAGCTCAGGGATGCAGGCTCTCCCGTGCACCTGTATTTTATTGCACAGACCTCCCGCCATAAATAAACACCGAGTTCCTGTAGCTGTTTATTAATTTGCACACAAGTGTGATTGCTTTTCTGTGCCCTTCCCAAAATTTAATTGCAGAGAACGGTAATAAAATCTTCCGTTGTTTCCTGCAAAATTACTCCTGTTGATAGGTTGTAAAGTTACAGAAACAATTATCAGAATGCCCCAGTTATTGGTACATGGGAGGTGCTCGTTCCTCTCAGTGGCCTGTGACCTGTCTGTGAGTGCTGGACTGGTCCTGCTGCCAAAAAATACAGTTTTGGGGTCACGTGGAGCAGGGTCTCCCCGAGGAAGGTGGGTAGGGAGATGCGGGAGGTACATTAGGAGCCCTGGGCGTAGAGGGAGATGCGGGAGGTACATTAGGAGCCTTGGGCGCAGAGACCGGCCGCGCTCGGCGCCTGCAGCTCCGTGCACGGGAACACCGGAGGCTTCGCTCAGAACATTCTCAACTTCTCTCCTGGTTGCTATTTCTGGTGGCTTTTAATCATCCTTCCTGAACCCTTCCCTACAAAGAGTTTCTATTGTTTTTTTCATTTTTAATGAAAAATCTTCCTGATGGAGATCACAGTAGAGTGATTAGCAGTGAGATCGGATGTGCCGTGCTCGTCCAGAGCGGAGATCTCGGGGATTAGAGGTACTGGTGAGCTCCCAGATTGCTCTGTTGGTCTGGGTACTGATTATACCCGTGGTTCTTATTTAACTTCATTCTCAGGATAACTATGTTTCGCAATAATCAATGCAGTGATTACTATAATTGTGTTTTGTGGTATTGTGGTCTTATAATTAACTGACTGGACTAATAAAGTGTGGAATCTAATGAACATTTGTAAACAACCTTGGTTAGGAAGTAGCTTAGACTGAAAATAGGTCCTGGTGGAGGAGAATAGGGGGGATCTGACCTCGATTCAAAAAGTTAAAATATACAGAAACCTGTAGGTGAACAGCTAAACACTGAGACCATACCCCTGTTTTTACCTTGCATTTACTACTGCGCTGTATCTTTAAAATCTCTCTCTCCTCATTTTTACTTTTTCTGTGGAAAAAAAAGACACTACACTGAAATTGTGTGTGCGGGACCTCATTCCCATCTCTTTTGCAGAATGTTCATATTAAAGCAGTACCAAGCATGATGTTGAAAATCGGATTTACAATGTAGAGCTAATGTCAGCCTTAAGTAAGAAGTGCCTATTGTTGCTCCACGACTGGATCTTAATGCAATTAAAATGAAAAAGGAAACCACCATTGAAAATGGGAAATAAATTTCCGAGCCGTGCCTTGGTAGGGGTGAATCGCTGACATCTGGCTGTTGCTGAAAAGCTGCATATGTTTTATTTTCCTTGAGGAATCATGTCCGCTTTTTGCTTTTGTGTCTGTGTGTGCTTTGCATGCCTTCCTGCAGTGGCGTTTTCTGTCTTTTGGACGTATGTGCTCCTTGTTTCAAGCTTGAGGTTTGACCCTGCTGTCAGGTTCCCTGGAAGAACATCTCTGTGCGTTTAGCAAGTCAGCGTGTGGAGAATAAAGCCCATTTTGAAATATGAGTGTAGTCACTTCGTTCAAAAGTAGCCAAAAATCACTTTACACCATCTTGCTTTCTCTCTCCCTGTTCGCTCATTTGAGTAGATATCCTCATCTTTAAGATGTCCAATTCTTTCTTTATTTTTTGAATCTTTTTCACGTTTATTTCTGCTTGGGTCTGCTTGTGTCACTTCAAGAACTTGCATTAAATTTCCGCTTTTTTAGAAAGCTTTGTTAGCTGCACTGCTTGCCATTATTTTTTTTCAGAAAAAAATGAATTCTCTAGGTGACCTTGCTCAAGTAGTGTCAGCTCTAGGCTAGGCTAAAATATTTGGCTTGCGAATGTTTTTTGTCATGTGAGTTATGAAGGAAAAGGAATTTTTCAGCAGTGAGACTTCATACCTTTGCTTCCTACCTGCTGGTTTCAAACAGTATTAATTTCAATGCATTTATTTTGTTTAATTAAAAGCAGTGCTGCTCACAAAAGCGCTTGCAGAGATTCACACATGCATCCCCCCTCTTCCCCATGAAACAAATAGGCATCTGGAATTTGTTTTGTATAACAAAATCCTCATAAAATGAAGAGTAATAAAATATAATTATCTGTAAAGGCTTGTTTTATAAGCCTAAGAATGGGCTTGTTTCTGCCTTATTCCGTTCCATTTGCAAGATAAAGGATCTCTTTGTACTTCCTTAGCCCCTCTCCAAGTGAGTAGAGAACAGGTCATTACGGTGTTTTAAACCACTCCTGTAGGGGAGCAGGTAATGGGGATTGCATAAACGGGGAGGCACTGCTCTGTCTTTAGGGGTGGGCAAGATGCGTTTTGTCTTCCGTGAGGAAAATTTTAGTTCCAAATTTTAGCTATGTTTGAATAAAGCAAGAGAAGGAAGACCTACAGGCAGGGAATAAGACCAGTGTGTTGAGCTGTGCTCCTTGATGCCATCTGTGTGCCCGTTCTGCAGGCCGGTTGCTTCGCAGAGCACTGGCAGCCGCGCACTTCCAGTGTGTTGCTCTCGTGTTTTGGCCCTTGTGGAGCTGACAGACCAGAACTGCTGCTTTATCTGCTGCTTTTTGGAGCATTTCTGGCTTCATGCAAATCCAGTCAGATCACTGGGACTCCTGTTTGTTCAGCAGTTTCAAGCAGAGAGTTATACTTGTTTCACTCAGGTTTTGCTGTTTGAGGTTGCTGAGCAGAACAGCCCGCGTTGGTGCTTCGCTCTAGCTTCCAGGTGCCGAGCGCGAACTGCGCCATGGGATGCGCTGCCTGCCCCGGCATTGCGACTGTGCTGGGGACTTGCTCCCTCTGGAGCATCTCCGGGGCGGCTCCCAGCTCCGGGCGCCTCTCGGAGATGAAACCCTGCGAGGATCGCAGCCTCTGACAGCTCTGTGCCCACAGAGCTGTGGCAGGAGCAGCCAGGCTGGGTAATAGTCATGCAGTGCCCTGTTTCACCGGCGGCAGTTTTGTTTGTCTTTGTGGTGTTGCAGAGACTAACTCGTTCCTCAGCTTTTTCTTTTTCTGGGGAAGAAGTGGGAAAAGATCGTTGAAAGCAAAGAGATATTTAAGTGAGGGATGCTCGTGTGCTCTCTGTATTCAAAAGGTAAGGTATGAAAAGAAGCCTTTTAGAAAATTTGCATAGTCCGACTATTATTTGTTTTTCTAGAACATTAATAGTAAACAAAATTTCACTTGTTTATTGTAAAAATGAAAAGCTATGAGGTTGCAAGCCACCTTCACCTAGAGCATGCCTTGCATGGCTTTAGTCCCTGTTCTTGTTTGCACAATTAATTACAGTGACAGAAAAGGAAATAAATTTCCTCTGAGCTTTTATGTGGCTCATAGCCCTCGTGAAAGCAGATGTAACTTAGGTACTGCTTTCGATCTGCGAGGAGAGCCTTCTAATTTGAATCATGATTAGCAGATGCTTTTGTTCTCCATTGCATCTCAGAAATGACAGGGTTAGGAGCAGGCACCAAACTGCCGAGTGCCACCCTCAGCAAGAGCACACGCTACCCTGGCCGCACGCTGCCTTTCTTGCTGCTAAGCGGCTCTCCTTGATGCGGCCGCAAACGCAATGGGGCTTCCTCCGGGCGGAGAAATGCTGCTCCGCTCTGAGAAGTGTTTTGTTCTCCTTGACCTGCCCCTGCTCATCTGCCTGGGGATGCTCATGGCGTGTGCACGTTGCTGGCTGCAGTTATTTCTGCTATTTAGCTCTCATTCTGCTGCTGGGACTCTTCTGGGGCTCCTCGGCCAGCGGCAGAGGAGGTGTTGGGACGTGTCCTGCTGCCTGCTGTGAACTGGTTCATTCCCATGGCCAAAAGCCTTTGACCTCTTGGAGGTGAAACCTGCCCTCCTCCAGAGGAGAGGAGGACAGTGCCACGGGTACTGGTGTGTGAATGTGTTGTTCTGAAGTCCCATGTCACATGTGAGGTCAAGGTGCTGTGTATTTCGGAACCATTTACAAGTCAAATGGTCTGAGACGTGCGGCCCCTCGCCGCCCCATATCAGTTGTGTGCCACCTAGTTTACATGAAAGATCTGGAATTCCTCTCTATTTATCATTTATTTTCTGGGCTCTTTTTTTTTTTCCCCCCTAACATTTTGAGCTGGCAGATACCTACCTGGAATGGCCACAGGATGTCTGAGACCAGGATTCTTTTGCGTTCCCAATGGCAGAATTATTTTTAAAAGTTGGGCCATCATCTGCTTAGTCTCTTCATGCCACCAAGATAAATGGGGTTGTGTAAAGTGGGGAGGAGGGAACCCAAGCCAATAGCTTCAATCACTGCCACCGATATGACGCGATTCTGTATGTATGTTCTCGTTGCCATTGTCTATAAAGCAGCAGCAATGAGTGCATTTTCTTTTAAGCGTCACACAAAGTGAAATCCTGTTATTTGCACACATTCTGTGGCACTCATCTTCAAAGTATCCAGGCAGCCTTTATGTAAATGACACTTTCAGCTCAAAACTCTTTTATCATTTTGGATATGGCTCCATGGAGAGAAGTAGGTTTGAAAAAGGGCTGGCCTGAACCCCTGGTAGGCAGCTTGAGTCACCTTTGAGGCTCTGCAGACAGCACGCTGCGCTGGGGAGCCCTGCTGGGGTAGAGCTGCCTCGGTAGGGCTCCCAGGAAGAGGGGATTCTGCTGCTTCTGTGGCGAGCTGCCTGCGTAGCCCTCAATTTGGGCAATGCCACGAGTGCTCCAGGAAATCATGGTGGACGCGATGGCAGCACTGGCAGGTGGGTCTGCTCAGAAGGAGTTCAAGCTGAGCCCCGTGGCGGCCGTAGGTCTCTCAACGCTGCTCGGCATGGGCCATGGTGCTGGCTGGCACAGACAGGCGTTACCAGCACGTCACTGCTGCAGGGCCATGTAACCAACCTGCTGCTCCGTGAGAAACCTCATGCTTCCTTGTAGATCGCCGTTCAGGCGCCTCGTGCCGTGGTTGGTGATGGTGGCAGCTCTGTTATCTTGTCACGAATCCTTGCGTGTAGAGTGAAGCTCCTGGCTCTGGCCCACGCTGCAGGGTGCGGGTCGGTGGCAGCGTTGAGTGTGTGAGCACGGTTGCTGCCCGTTTTGCTTCAGCTCTGCCTCGAGTCTGGTGCCCCCTCTCCAGACTCTGTGCCTGCTTAGAGAGCTGAACTGGCTTCCTGGGGAGGTACCTTCACGAGGACCGCAGCAGCAGCACGAGGAGGGTGGGAACACACAGGTGGGCTGTCACGGAGGATAAGAGACATTACGTGCATCCCCGAGGAGACCAATTTAGGCTGCTGCAGGCCCATGGTCCTGCTCTGTTCTTCATCTTGGTGAAGCTGAGCCCCAGCCTCCATCCAAAGAAGGAAAGTTTTAGGGAAAATCCTTAGTGTGGGCACTAGGTGCAGCCAGAATGAGTTGCTCACCTACCTGCTGAGCAAAATGTAACCTGCAGTCGTTTGGCTTTTCTCATAACTCTGCTTTAAATCTCTGGCCTGTATCCCAAATATGGGAATGATAAGCTTTTTTATTTTTTTTTTTTTTTTTTTTTTTTCCTTCTTACTATTTGTCTTATTCCCTTATTGTCACCGTTCAGTGCATGACCAGATGTTTCTTGGTGCCTTGCAGCGCTCTGCCTTGGTTGTGTGAGCGACACGGACCACGACGGAGATCAGTGTGTGGGGGTAAAACTTAACAGCACCCAAACTTAGCAATTTTATTTGTTTAGTTTAGTGGGTTCTTTGATTTTTCAGCCTGTACTGATTGAGCGTTAATCTCATTCGCAACTTCTTTGCACTGTGCAACTGCGTGGGAAACGCCCTGCAGCCACTGCTGCCACAAGCGCTGGGCTTTGGGCAACCACAGCCCGAGTCAGCCTGCCGGCTGCCCAGGAAACCTGGACCGAGCAGGAAACAAAACTCGAGTTTCTGCAATTCTTTGCTAGTTCTCCAGTTACTGGGTCCTCTTCCCCATGCTTGTGTGCTAATTGCAGCTTTTATCAGAAGCTGAGAATGAATTTCAACAGTGTCAAGATAGTCATTTTAACTGTGAAATACTGAGATAGAAAAACAAGGGATGGCCTAGACAAATATTTGGAGTGAGGAAGAAACCACTGTTTTCCACAGATCTGTTTGAAGGCTTTGGGCTATGAGCAGCTTCCGGTCATAAGGCAAGACAACTATGGTCGTAGCCAGAGTTTCTTTTGTGTTGTGCAGAACAATGTGATTCCTTGTGAGCCTGGTGAGGGAAGCCGGCAGGAATTGCACGCGCCGAAGGGAAATTCGTCCTGCAGTTGGATTCCGTGCTTGGTGGTCGTGGTAACGTTACTGCAAGCAGAGACTCTAGCACTGAGCTCCTCCGTGGAAGCTCTGTATTTATCAGTTTCTGCTATTTTCGTAGCATGCCACGTTACACTGCTGTTTAAAAATAAATAAATAAATGAAAATCCATGTTGGTTCCAAAGTATTATTGTTGCCTCATTCTGGGATCAATTGTACCAGACCTTTCTCATTGACTCTGACCTCACTGCATTTAAATAGCTGAAAGTTTCCAGTATTTCTTCTCTACAAAAACACTTGGGTTGAGTTTCAGTTTCTTGTCTCATCTGTTCATCTGCTTCCCTCTGCTTTGGGAGAGTTGTAGTTTCCTGACGAAGCCCTCAGGAACAGCTGCCCTTATGGATTTGCTTTAGGATCAGGACTAGAGTCAACTGTGGTGGCTTGATCGGAGCAACAGCGGGCTGGCTTCTCAGCTGGCCGCTTTTACCCCTGCGCAGATATATTGATTTCAGTGAAGCTGGCAGGGGAAATTAGCAGAATAAGTAAGTCTTTGCAGTATAAACAAATATGTTATATGCTTTTAAAAATACAGGCTTTTAAAACTTCCTTTTAAAATAATTCATGCCTAGTAAAGATGATGAAAGTGGGTTTGGCTCTCTCTTAGTATCAAAGTAGGAAAAAAGTTTTTGTGACATATAATGTAGTAAATAGATTTGAGTGTTTTTATTTCCTCTGGGTTTTTTTTGCTGCACATTAGTTTCTTTTTCTGCAAAATGGAAACACTGAATTTTAAGTGCTTTGTGATCCTCAGATAAAGATATCATAGAAAACTACTTTGGTTACTAAATGTTACCTTTTGGTAATATTTCATGTGTATATGATGCTCCTTTCCCAAAGAGTTTTCTAGTTTATACCTGAGTGTGCAGCATCCTTGGGGCATGACATTGGGAAGGGCGTTTGGCAGGGAGTTGGAAAGGGAGTTTGTTTTTTGTCTTTTTTAGGCCATGTTCTAAAAAGGACTCATATTTATGTTTTTTTATGATGAAAGTCTAGATCAGCTTTTCTGGGTTTTACTCTTCTATAAAGGAAGATTTCAAGCTGGGAAGCCAGTTGGGGTAAAACACCACTGGTCAGGAAGAAAGGGAGTGCTTAATATATCTTGGTATCCGTAGGCCATCTGCACAGTAGTTTAACTTCATTTCCCTCCTGCAAAAAGCCTAAAAAGCCAGCTTGGGCACATCAGCTCGTGATTAATGACAGATTTGCCTGTAATGAGAATAGTGCTAGTAAGTATCTAAGTGCAGTAATATTTCTTTATTTGAAGTCCTGTCTGTGGGTCAGTCATGAAAGCTGAGCTCGATATTGACTAGTCTAATCTTGACTCTGTGCTTAATTACAGTGCAGTGGGAGTCAAGTGGATTCTATTTCGGACAGGAGTGGGAGAATAAAGTGACAGGGTGTAAGCTGAAGCCTGCTGGTTCATTTGGGACAGTGTAGTGGATTGTTATTACATTATGGTGGGAGAAGCTGCCAAGCAAATACTACTGTACAATTAAATGGGGCTGTTAACAGCATGACTGAGTCAATTCATTAATGACAATGGTGTATTCTTGTCACTACTTTCCCTTACATTTCCTTGGTGAGGATACGCTGGGGAAAAAGGACAGATGGGAAGGGGCAAGGAGGAAAGGAGAATCTGAGGCTCTTGCACGGATGCAGCTTTCTTCAAGGTTTTGTTCCCTGAGTTATTTGCAGTGTGGTCATTTCCCAGAAAAGCTTGTCAGAGACCTGTCAATATTTGATCATAGCTGATGTGCTGCTCTGAAAGTGTCTTCACGTAAATAGTCTTTCTATGTATCGGCTTGCTTGGTGGGTTGGAAGCAGTGGAGGAAGGGACGAAGTTGCTGCTGTTGAACAGAGGCCTTCATATGGAGGGACTGTCAAGGCAGTAGGTCACCAATACCCTAAGTTACTGTCTCCTTGGCAGCAAATAGCAGCAAACTGAAAACGAGCAGGACAGCAGAAGTGCTGTCTGGAATTGGAAAGCAAAGCCATTGTGAGGAGCTGGAAGCTGCCGCCACAGTAATATTTCCTTAAGCATATATAAAGCTGTCGGATGACCCATTTCTCTTTACGATTATCAGCTTCTTTATTAGGAGTTAAAGCCTGGTGCTGGACCTTGCAGTGTTTGGACCTATCAGAAGATAATAAGGAAGGCTCTGAAATAACCTTCTGTTAGAAAATAGCAGCAGGAGTGGGAAAAAAATCACCTTAAAATGTGCCAGCTGAGCAAAATGTACAAGCCTTGAGCAGGTCAGGGTTTTCTTTTGGCGCTGCCCGTGCGGAAGGAGCCCTCCATGAGGAAGGGCGGGAAGCTCTCCGGATCCTGGGCGAGATGGGAGGCCCGAGGAGGGAAGTTGGGAGGGAATTAGGAATCTGCAAAGCTGCACAAGTGCTTCCCAGTGGAACACCTTTTTCTTCCCTTCCAACTATGTTTCTCCCATGTGGTAGTCCCAGAAGAGTGACACCGTTTCGTTCAGGGCAGTGAGGGGCGAGAAGGTTCCTCTGAGTTTTCACTTTACAGTAAAAACCATTGACCTCCTCTAGGCAAGCGGATGGATGCAGCAAACACACCTGAAGGAGAGATGCTTACTATTGCTTAAAAGATAACTGTGCCCAAGTGGAGGGCATTTATGTCTGGCGGCTTGATTCAGGAATAAAGTAAACCCCACCTGAGAGCTCCCAGTACTGGACTGAGCACCACAGGCACAGGATTTGCTAGGTCTTAATTTTTTGGAGTACTTGTGTATTTTGGATTTTTTTTCCTCCTGCAAAAATCTGATATTGAAGTATATCTACATTAAATTATATCTGTATTATTTTACAACCTGTGCAGTATTTAGGTATTTAGTTGCTTTTGCCAAAATGCGAGCTGTAGCCGGGAAGGCAGCAGGAGCCCCAGCCCCGCGGTGGGAGGTGGGAGAGGAGGCAGCTCCAGACAATGTCGGAGCTTCCTGGGGGGACTCAGGGCCTTTTGTCACCCAGCTGAATGAGCCTGAAATGCGGTGCTAAACATTGGTGTGTTAAACAATTAATGGTGGTTAAAACTTCACAATAAATGATAACTTCAAGGGAAAGGTTTAAAAGATGAGGCATTTCCTGCTTTGACTCTTTATATAAGAGATCAAATTAGGCAAGCGATCTGACCTTTGAACTTCCTGAGACTTAAACATCAAAAGGGTTTTATCTTTTATGGTACTAAAAAGCAGTGCATGGAAGTGGCTCACAACACATTTTTTTGTTGTTGTTAAATGCCACAGTTTGGGGATGCAGGGAGAGGCTGAGGTAGCTCCTCACCGACGTTTGTGAAGCAAAGCAGAATTGTGTTCTTAAAAGATTTTTTTTTTCTCCTTTATAGGACCACTTTGTGTATGTGTGTGTATAAGTAACGGCTACTCGAATAAATGGACGCTTATATTTGAACGTTAAGTCTGAGAAACACATTTTTTCCTCTTAATCACAATTTCTGTCAGCATTTTCCTTCATTTTTCTTTTTAATAACACCAAACCTGATCCAACATCCAGTGTATATTTTCACTCTTAAATTATGTTCTGAAAATGTTGACCTCTAGCATTTCACAGCAGTGTGTAAGTTAAGCGTGGAATGTTCCGTGTTGTTGCAGTATGAGCTGCTCTGAGGTAACCAGGCTTGTGAGGGCTTCCCTGGTGCTCCCAAAACTCCCTTCCCTGTGCTATTTTGCACTTAATTATTGGATTAAAGATGCTTTTTGTCCATGCATACAGAAAACCTGGAGTTGTTAGCCAGATTAAAATAATGGGTCACTTGCAAGCATGTTGCTAATGCTTATTGCTGCTCACCAGAGGATAGTTTCAATAAGAATTTATCATATTTATTCAAGAGAAGGCTAATGCAGTCCTATTTCTTTAAACAAAGACTTGGGGAAAACTGCTAAATACTTGCTCTTAAATTCACTGGAGGGATGAGCTCCATTTCACTCAATGTGGTTGCACCTGCTTATGTCACCAATTAATTTCTTTCTTAATATTTTATTTTCCGAACTTTGCTGTCTTTTTTTTTTTGGGTGCTGCTAGTCATATTGACCTCAGAAAAAAATCTGTTGAGGATAATGGAACTCTGTTGTTTTCTGGCTTTGTGTGAATTTGATTTGTTGTTGCAGCAAAGTCTAGATAAATAAGAGCTGTATTACAGGAAAGTAGCATCTGATAGACTGAACTTGAATCTGAAGATGTGTTGAATACGAATTCTCTGTGCCTTTGAATAGTTCACCGCGCCTGTCCTGGTTTCTTTGCTTAAGAGCAGGCTCGGTGCTTTACGTATCAAAGGTGCTGCTGCTGTTCAGTGTCTCCGCAGTGTTTTGTGCAAGCTGCTATAGGGTTTAGTGGTCTGAGATATCCTAAGGGCAAAGAAAGCAGAAAGCAAATGGGCAAATGGGACCGTGGGTGGAACGGAGGAAGGGCATGGGGTGTAATGTTATAATATGAGAATAAAGCTAAGTGATCTTGTGATATCCCATATTCTACTTTCATTGAGCATTATATTTTGGGAAACCACATGAATGCTCTTAAAAAACTTTCACCCAAACTGCAGTTGCTTTTGCCAAAGTTAAGCATGCAAAGATAGGTCCCCTGCATGAATGGGAATAATCTGGGGAATGGAATATATTATGCCAAGTGGCTTCTGGCTTTGTCTAACTACGTATATGGTGCAATCCATATGTCTCTGTGTGTGTTCAAAGCTGATGCATTGATGGTGCCTTTAATTTACACATATGTGTGTGTGTGTATATATATATTTTTTTTTACCTGAGCGAATTTCTGCATTTTAATGGCATTCAACATACTGCTACTTTTACTGTTTTGTTGGTTGCCATCCCAGTTAGCATTTAATCTTATTTAAATACACCGGTTTAAACCAGTGAAGACTCTCTGGAATAAACACTGATAGAGGACTTTCCCTTGAAGAGTGCCGGCGTGGCAAACAGAAAGCTCGTGTGTGTGACACTTAGTAGGTTTTGCGGGCTGTAATCACGACTATTTCATAAAGTCATCTTGCAAACCTAGTCGTGCCAGTGACAAAAGCAGAGAAAAGCAGTAGTATTTCTGTCTCCTTTTGTACTCTGCTAAGCAAGGAGCTTAGGGCTCCCGTCAGAGCAGGGCATTTTGGAGAGTCCCACACAGCTCTGGCTGTTCTGTGGAGTCTGGTGCTTGAACCCGCAGAGCCCGCAGGGTTAATAACAGCTCAGGAAGGAAACGATGGTGACCTTTTCTATGCAAAATAAGGTCGAGGAATGCCATGCATGTTAACTTAAAAAGGCTCAGTAAGAGTGTTGGCTTTCTAGGAAACCTTTGCATGTGCTCGTGGTTTCTTTTCTGTAAGAAATGTTACTTTCTATTTCCTAGGTGCAAATGACAATTTTTATCCCATTCTTTTTTTCTTTTTAATTAAAAACAAAACCAAGCATAGACATTTTGAGATTTCTTTTATATAAAAGCGGTTTCAAAGCTGGGAAGCCATGAGAAATAAATAAACCAATACAGATTAATTGAACCAAATAATAGAATGACACATTTCTGTGCTTTCAAATCCTGACACAAATGTATGAGTATGACTAACATTTTGGTTTTCTGATATGGTCTACTCTTGCATTGCAAATTACTTTGTGGGGAGTGTGTTTTCTGAAATGCAGAGTGAAATAGGGTGATTGGGTGCCTATGTTTCATCTTTGCTCTTCAGGTAGGTTATCAGGAGTGCATTGATGAGGGAGCAGGAATTGCATCCTGGCAGGCAGAGTGATCTGGGCAGCTTGCTGAACCTCCAAGTTGTCTTTCATACATCTAAAACAGCCAGCTGTGCTCTTCCGTGTGATCCTTGGGACACGAGCAGCCTGGTGACTCGGTGCAGGCGGCTCTTACCTGTTACCCTCAAACCCATCCCCATGGTTGGTCTTCACGTCAAGGTTATAGTTTTTGATTGCTTTTGTGCCTGAATGGGCGGCAGCGCACCGTGGTTTGTCCTTGTTGTTTGTATGACATCAGTGCTCGAAGCGCCGCGTCGGAGCAGGACTGCTGTGGTAGGGACGAGGCTGCCCAGCAATGCAGGGGCTCTGGACAGCCGCCTCCTCTTGGAGAGGCAGGACTCAAAGGGCAGTGTCAAAGCGGGACCAAGGAGTTTAGAATGAGTGATTTTGGGCAAGTTATTTGTTATAAGGTGAAGCACTGAGTCTGGGCACTTTGTCAGAATGGCATTTTACTGCGTTGGATTTGAAAATATTTTGTCATCTCTTGTGAACACACGAGGGGTTTAAAGTCTGGGCTTTGCTCTGCTACAGAAGCGACACGGCCGGGGGTGGCCCAAGCTGTGTCCTTCGGGCATGGTTTCTTTGCTAGCAAAACGCTAGCAAATGCTGCAGCCTGTGGATTTGCTGCCTGTGAGGCTGAGCGGCCGCTACCTTGGCGGGAGCAGTGCTCAGCAGCGTTGAGAGCCGTTTTCTGAGGCCTTGGGCTGTTTTGGCTTCAGTGCAATGAACGGGCAACTTGTTCGTGCTGGACTGCGAGGGACCACACTGGTTCTGTTGGACTCTGCCGTGGTCGGCTCGTGACGTGTGGAGAGCCGGGAGCTCCCCTGCTCTGCCTGCGCTGACCAGGGTTTTAGGGACCTGTGAGCGCTTCCCATTAGCTGTGCCCAAGCCATTGCTGTGAATATTTAATGTCGAGAGTTGTACTTTTTATTATTATTACTAATTTTTCCCTTTCGTCCTATCGAGGCGGCAGCAAGCCGCCTTTTGGCCCCCTCCCTCCTTTTCGGCTCTCCTTGTGAGAAGGTTCACCCTTAATGCCTTTGCAGCCGTTCCTTTCTTCTTCTTTTTTTTTTTTTTTTTTTTTTCCCATTTTATCTCCAGTTTGGTGAGAGCCTAAACTCCTCCTCCCCAATGCTCCTTCCGAGGGGATTTGTGGTCCGAGTTGTCCGGAGCACAAAAGCGCCCGGGCCCGCGGTGGGAATCCCGCCTTCCTGGGCAGCTGGCCCCTTTCTGTCCCTCCCCGGGGAGCAGGGAGCGACTGTGAGGGCGCACGGGGAGGCGCCGGCGTGCGGAGACCCCTGTGCTCCTCCTCCTCGTTGCTTTGCTAGAGAAAAGTGATTGTTTTATGGGTTGTAGCCCAGTCCTCTTCCGCTTCATTGTTAATTTATTTGACTAATATTTTTCCCTTGTCACCTGTCACCTGTTGTCTCCCATGCCCGACTGCTTTACACCTAGGAACATGTGCAGGCCCTGCTCCACCCTCTACGCTCAAGGAACTTCAATTTGTTTTGCTTTTTCTCTGCAAAGTGTGAGTTCGATTGCACCAAAATTTGGGGGAGCTTGGCACCATTAAAAAAATCACATCAGGATTTATTAGGATGTATTTTTGTAATGAAGTTAAAGGTGCAGGTGTGCTCCAGGTACTTGACTATCTATCTGTACATAACATATATGGATATAACAAAGGGCAAAGGTGGTAGTGCTTCTTCACTGCAATAAAGGTTTTCCTAAATAGGATGCGATGTCTACTTAGGTATGTTTGAATGTTTCCTAATCACTTGTGCGTAACAGCCTTGCGGTTCACGTGGAGCAGGGATTTATGCTCCACGCCTGCCAGATGGGACATGGAGCTGCAGGAAGATTATGGGATTTATCCGTGTTGTCCAGCATATCTGTGTCAGAGCGGGGATCTGCATGTGGGGCTCTGAAGGGCCTTTCAGGCTTCAGTGTTTCACAGGCCACTTTTCTTGGGCAGTGTTTGTAATGGAAAACAGATTTGCATCCTGCAGAATGAGCTGAGGGTTGGGAATTTCTGCTGGTGATGGGAAGTGATGCCAAAAATTTGTTGACTGGTTTTGAGTAGAAGTATTCCAAGCAAGGAGCTGGGAAGCTCTCTTGGAGTTGCTTCATTTCAGAAGGGAAGGACAGCAGCAATATGTACACCCTGGAGGTGTACGTATTTTTATTTGATGACATCCCTACCTGAAGTCCAGAACATGCACCAGGCCAATTAAAGCCAAGTTTTGTTGTCTCTGAAACTATGAAAGTTTTTGTCCCAATCGTTGATGGTTTCTACTGCCATTTGTTTTTTTCCAGAGAGCCCACTTTTGGATTTTCCATTGCTCTAAACACCAGCTGTGGCATTTTTCCTGTTGTTAAGTCAGGAAGAGCATACCCACCAAGTTTAAACGAGTGAATTTTAGGTGCAACCTCTAAAAATAATAAAGTGAGAACTTATCTGTACCCTATCTATGCTGGGCACACCTCTCGCCTTTATCTCACTGCGTTTGAAATTGTTTCTCTTGATTTGTAAACCTAGATACGCCCTGTGCAAATCAAACGGCCGTGTTGTTTAGCGTCTGTGCTGCCTCATAACACAGAGGTCACACTGGAAACGTGTTAAAACCGCAAATCACCAAGAGTGAAGGGCAAAACTGCTCCCAGTGTGTTGGTCCATGCTGTGTATTTCCCTCAACACAAGCCCATGAGTTAATTTTATGGGAACTGTGGGTATTTGTTACGTTTTCTCCACGTGTTCCTGCTGTTACTGGTTAATGTGTAGCAAGACAAATAAGTTTGAAAATTCTAATTGGCCTTTTTTTCACCAAATGGAGTTCCCACCAACTGCTGCCTTGTTTTGCTCCCCGTGTGTTTGAGCAACATAGAGCCCGTGCTTGGGTTTTTGAGGTCTGAGAGAAACCCAAGCGTTTGTGCTGTAACTGACGAGTGTGTAATTATTCCAACCATGAGCCTCTCATCCCCCCTCTAGCGAGGACGATCATGTGCTGCTACTCACACTGCTTGTTTGTGAAAGCAGTGGTTAAAAGCAGTTTTCTACCAGCTCTTTTTCTCCCTCCTCTTATTTTATTGTTATTAGTAGTAGTACTGTAGCTCTAACTTGGCCTCCAGAGGCCCAGGCAGCCTCACCGCATGTCCCAGATTTGTTTGCGTGTCAGCTCGTAGCGGTAGGGTGGAATTGGATGATTCAAGCAGAGTTTTCTGATAGTAGGAGAAAGGCTTGGGGGCAAGAGAGGCTTTTCACGCCAACATATTTACTTTGACTAGAGCGTCTATACCACTTTATTCTCCAAATGCTGCTGCAAACTCGCTGCTGTCGTCCCTGGTGCTTGTGAAGCATGGCCCAGTTTGATCTACACTGAGTTTGAAAACTCTGGTTTACAGATTGGTTTCTGGAGCCCGTGATTTTAGTGATGACTTTAAGGATGTCGTAGCTGTGTGAGCTCCATCTGCCCCACGCCTCTCACAGGCTGCTTTTCTGGGATGTGGAAAATGGCATGTTCAGGTCTGGGTTCAGGAGCCAGCCAGTGACTTGGGTACACTGGAGGTTGAGCCTTGGAAGACGAAGGTTCTTCCTACTGAGGTCTCCCTTCTGAGATTCCTGCTCTCCTGAGCCCTTGTGGTAATGGTCATGGTGCTGTTTTTTCACAGAGAAAGGCAGACAGAAGGCAGTTTGCTAACGACCTTGCTCTAAGGAGGACCCTGTGTGTGGGTTTTGATGCGGGTCTAGCAGGACCCTGAGCTCACTGAGGACTCTCCAGAACAGCTGGGGTGAAGAACGGCCTCATGATTAACAGGAGCACTAGCCCTGCCAAAGCACTTGAGGCTCCGTGTTTGGAAGCCGAGGTGGGTCTGGATTCGTGACCGTGTGCAGAGTCGCTTGATCTCCTCTGCGGTGCCACAAGCCTCTGCACCAATACTGGCCCCAGCTGCTCTCTCCGGGCTCCAGTCTGAACCAGCTCACTGAGACAGTTGGAAAATAACCCCTTTTTTTGAGGTTATGTTCCAGACAGAGCAGTTATTCAGTCCAATTCATGCTACGACTTTATTAATATCAACACAACAGAGTGTCTTGCAGGTACAAAGCACGCAGAAATCGGGAGCAATGTAAACCTATTTAAGCCACTTATTGTAGGTGATTATCTAACCATGGCTTTTGTTTTTTGTCTAAAAATGAAGCAGAAAATCCTCTGTGGGCATGAAGTTGTAAAAATACAAAGCAGTAATGGGAAGTAAATGGTGGTAGAATTGCAGAGCTGAAGCTTGCTGTCTGTGCACTGCAGAGAGCCGCTGTTTCCTTGCAGGCACCCTTGCAGCGAGCGGCCCTGTCAGACTGGCTGATGCCAGTTACTGCATTTCCCTGGGGATTGTGAAGTGAGCCCCTGTGAGCCGTCTCGTTGTCCCCCTCGCTGTGTGGGATACAGCCCCTGGGGGACACTTTGCTGCTGCTTCTCCATGGTGGTGCTCCCAGCGCAGCACCACCGTCCTTCAACAGGACTCCTGTAACAAAATGCACTAACAAGCTCTGCTGCTTCTATCTCCTTTGGCACCATGTGCATTGGAAACAGTGGGATTCCCCCCTTTCCCCTTCTTATCCCTGAAAGAAAACCCTCTCTGATTGTTTAAACTTGGTTTTCCCTAGCTGAGAGTTTCCTGGCAATTGGGACACTTCCATCATTGCTCTAGCCCTTTATTCAAGCTAATATTAAGAGACATCATAACATCACAGTGTCAGAGCAAACAAAGCGCTATGTAATTTTATCCCATATTAATGCAGAGTGTCGCAGATGGTGCTATCATTAGACAGCAATCTATAAAAATGGCCCATGAGACAAAGCACTGGCACAATTATTTATTCTTCAATTATTTATTCAGCCCTTTAGGATGTGCCGTGCTGACAGACAGCACAGAATGTACTGCCTTCCAATTTGCCGATCTTGACTGAGTCCTCCATCATTTTATGGAATAAAACATTAATGGGGGGAGGGGATTAGTTGTGGTCTTTGATTTGATTTTTGCTTGTTTTCCTTCTGCTAAGTGCTTCTAAGGTTACCTTTGTAAAACAGCCCCCTTCACTCTCATTTTCATCTTTTCACTGAGTTAATTGTGAGAAGAACTTAGGGATATTGGCCAGAGGGTTTTTAATCCCCTGTGTTTTCGTACCCTGGGGGTTGGTGTCGCAGCAGGGTGGACATCAGCTACGCGGCCTCGCGGGGCAGGATAATTGGCTGCATTTCTGCACTTCCCGGTGCTGAGTTGGCCCGGCAGAGAGCTCTGCTCTCCTCACCATCGATTTTGTGATGGGCTCGGCGCTGCCCTGACGGGAAGCAGAATTCGACCTGCTGCTTTTTGGTCGGATTAAAGTGAGAAGAGAACCCCTTTTGGTTAAGATTGTGCCTGCCTGCGACACTGCCTGCTCCTGACAGCCATGACAGGTCCTGAAACATTGGAGACAGCAATGTTCCTCCTCCAAATATTCACTGTCACATCACAGTCCAGCTGGTGTCACAACCCTCAAAAGGAGCACAGCTGCCTCTGACGGTGCCTTCGCCTGCCCTGCGATAACAAAAATTTTACAGGTTTCCCTGTGAATCACAGCTGGGCTCTGATCTGGTTTAAAGGTAGTGTCAGTGCTAATGGCTCAGGCTTAAAGGGACTCTGAGATCACAGAGGCGTTTGTGCCCCAAATGTCCCACATTTGTCTGGAAAAATCCATGAAGTAGCTGTAGTGTGTTGTGTTAGCAGTAACTTTAATTCTATTGGTTTTAGCATCCTAGTGAGATGTAGATTTCTGTGTCACCGGATTCTCCTTTCTCTCCCTGTAGATGTTGCCCAGGCTCATACCCTTAGCAGCCCTGTTGTCCAGAGTCCTGTCCCTTGAGCTAATCTGCACCTGAAGCTGCTGGCCCAGAGGCTTCCTCCTCTTCTGGTTTGTTTTTTCAAGTAAGCGCCTCAGAAAGCCTTCCTTGCCCTCCCTGTAGCAGCTCTTTTCATACCTGCGATTAAACACACGCAGTGGAGCTTTCACTCAGGAATACAATTGCAGTTATTTATAGATTATATGAGCTACTTGTCTTCAAAACTTCAGATCCCAGCTCTGCTCTCTTATTTGCTGTTGAGTCATACTGCCAAGTGTGCTGTGCTACACTGGTAAATTGGGGGCCTGCGAGAGTAACCTCCCATTTTTTCTAAATTTGCTGATAAATCTGGAACAAGTGGCTTGTAGCTGACAAGATGAAGTCTTTAATTAGCTTGGCCTGTAATTTCTGAAGTGCTTGCGAGCGCCAAGTTAGCTGGTTCTGTGCCGGATGCGATAGCATCTCTTGCTAGTTCCCTTTGTAATTCATGTAATTTCTTAAACTTGCAAGCGGCACTGGTCCCCATGAGAAGCGGGCAGAGAAAACGCATGGGTTCCTTTTAAATACCCAAGGGTTCAGCTGGCCCTGTATCCCTTTGGGTTGTAAGGTCCCCGATACTCCATGCTTCACCCTTGGGCTCCAGAATTCTTGCTGTTTGACCCGGCTCTGGAGGGCCCAGGCCCGTGTGTCCGAGCTGTCCGGCGCCGCGCAGTGCCCCGCGGTGTCCGCGCTGGCAGGACGGCCGGGGTTTGGTGCATTGCTTCCCGCAGTGCTCGCGGCCGCGTGGGCTGTTGGGCGCCTGGGCGCACACCCGGTGAGCGTCAGCGCAGGGCTGAGCGCCAGGAGTGACCTGTGAAACCTGCCGCGCTTCAAGTCAGCAGGGACCTTCCAGCCCTGCCAGTCCCTGAAAAATGTATTTAGTCTTTGGATCGATAGCTGGAGATAACGAGACCTTGGGAGCCAGCGTTGCAGTGGCTGTTAATCCTCGTGCTGTTGCCGATAGCAGAATATACATTTGCGTGCTGAAAAATGTTTCTTCAGAAATTATTTGGTTATACTCCTAGTAAATGTAAACTACAGCCAGGGGCTGTTGTATTCATGGTAACGGGGTAACCTAATTATCGCAGTAACTTAGATTTTTCCTTTTTTGTGTTCTACTGTTTTGTCCTTGCACTTTGCACGTTTCTGAGTGGGAGCGTGTGCTCTAATAAATACCTGCTACACGTGGGTGCTGGAAATGCCACGTCAGCTCTTGGCACACAGAGGGCGTTCCCACGTGAGACATGCTATTGGGATCTTGACACTATCAAACAAGATCAGAGATACCCAGCAGCACTTTAGTGATTGCAAGATTTGATGATGAGACTCTGATTCTGTGCTGGAATCTTATCAGATCTGATCCCCACAGGTCCCACTCACTCCATCTCCGTTAGCAAGAAAGATTCAAGAAAAGGAGGGAGAAACTCTCTTGCAGTTGCAGCTGGTAGGGGAGTGTGACTCTGTCTAAGCCAGCAAAGCCCAGGCAGAAGGAAGGGTTTCTCTCCTGTCCATAACCAAGCCTTTCTCTGTTTCATGTTTGCTGTCCTTAAAGAGCGTGATACTGGTAATCCTTGCTCTGTGTGTGCTGTGAGGTAGCCCCAGGAGCACGTGGAGCTCAAGTGGGACGTTCAGACCGTTTGCAGTCAGTCTGGGCTCAGGCATCCTGCCTGTCCCATGGAGCCTTTGCTGAACACCTGGGCAGTCCTGGCAGGGCATGTGGGGTGATGCCAGTTTTATGTATCCTACCAGTCATACCACATGGAGAAGCTTCCTGGGAGCAGAGCTATGGATTAGCATCATCCAAATAGTGGCCTTGAGAACTCTTCCTCTCAACAAAACTAGAACGAGACACATCAAATCAAATGCAGATGTGTCTTTTGTGTAATGTGGGGTGTCTAGGTTCGTATGGTAGTTACTGGACAGAAATGGGCACTCCAGGGTGCTCACTCTCATCCTGCTACAGCACTAAAAAATAAGTCAGATAACTCAGCCCTAAGACTTGACCATGAGCTTTTCGGGTAAGAGACTAGGTCAGTAGCTCACATCATGGTTATTTGATGAGGATGTGAATTGTACCTGCATCAGATGGGATTGAGTAGAGGCTTGTGCTTAAAATCCAGTCTAAGCAAAAATGTTGCTTTCTTGGAAGAACAAATATTTCTATTTTCGGTACCTGTGGAAAAGCCAGAGATTGTGTTTGTGAGAAAGTGATAATTTGAGAAGCTCTTACTTGATGGGGGCCGTGTGTTCCTCAGAGGCAAAGTTCAGAGAGGGCTGACCAAACTGGCCTAGCTGAATAGATGCTGCTGCTCTTGGTGCTCTGCAGCGTTTGATTCTGGAAAACTGCAGCTGTTTGACCCAAGGAGCTCGTAAACCATCAGTACCTCCAGGAGTGAGTGAGGAAGGAAATGGAGCATCTTTCTCCCACTTTTTTTGTGAAACTGATACATGCCTCTTTTCTCACCTTTCTGACAGAAATGAGTAAATGGAAATGAAGTCTTAAATGGTTAATGTTGTGATGAGTTAAACAATCATCTATTTTTTTCCTCTAGCTTCTGAATCCTGGAGACACTTTAGATATTTTATATCACTGCTATGTAAATATGCAGATCATGTTCTTAATAAAACCAGAATATTATATGATCATTTATACCAGGTCATTCTGTTCACTGTGCTTTACTCTGCTTATAAATGAAAGCTGAATTAGGCCTGCTCTCTCGTATTCCTTTAAAGAAGCCATTTACTTTACCCTTCTAGTATGTCAAATACTACAAATAGATTTCGCAGCTAAAATAAGGGGGAAGTTTTTGTCAGCAATCAGTTGTCATAAAAGATTTTTATTTTAAGAAAAAAAGTAAATAAATGGGGTGAAATTCTTTGAAGATTTTGTAGGAGTTGTGTTTTTAACTGTGGGCTTCTGCCCCCTTCTGTTATAGGTTTTAGTGATAGCTCCACACCATGAATCCACTGTGAACTGCACAGAGCTGCTGTGGTCTCACACCTAAAGATATAAGGGAAGAAAAATCCAAAGAGAGCAAAATCAAATGAAATTTTAAAGAAGGCATGGGAGGAGGCAGGATTGAGGAAATGTTTTCCCCCATTTCCTTTGAAAGGCAACAGGGGAGCTCTGGTGCTCTGTCTCTGTGGGGTTCCTGGGGAGTTAATGAAAAGGATGAATACGGTTCCCAGTGCAGCTCTTCTGCATTAGGCTAAAGATTTTTTATCTCACTGACAGATTGGGACAAAATTGTAGCTTCTTGTGACTATATGGCAGCTTGAAAAAAAATACTGTTTTATGGGGATGATATTACAGGGCTTCAGGTATGAACCTGGGTGCTGTTTGATAGCTGAGCTTTGCCGTGCAGATAAAAGTCTTCATTGTGGAAAGCCATGCAGAGAAGCAGCTTAGAATAAGGGGTTTAATCTGTGGGGAAGCTGAATTTCCTTTGTGTAGTGCGAGACCTGGACATCCCTTGAATCCCAAATATCTGTGAAAGCAGTTCATAGGGGAATGGAAGTAGCACCTATGTTTTGTTCCCTGGGATTATTGCAAGGAAAAGTACTTTTTACTCACCAAAATTAGAATTTTATTGCATTCTCATTTTCATATGTTCAAAAAAGATGCAACAGAATCTGCCCAATGACATGGCAGAATAGGAACCGGACCACAAAATTGTCACAGATGCTGCACTCTGAGCAAAACGTTGCCTTTGGCCATGCTAATTTCTCATCCGTCTGTGACCAGATTGCATTCCTGTAGTAATTGCTCATGAGCAAACAGGACAGTCAGGAATATTAGGTATTTTCTAACATGCGTTAGTGGATAAGCATGTCTGGGATTTAATACCCCCCAAACTGTTGGCTCTGTGCGTGCCTCAGTGAACTTAAGGCTGTAGGGAGAGAACTGCTGCTTCATGGTTAGTTGGGTTGCTGCCTTCTCTTTGTTTCCTTCTCTGTTTTTTGAACTTCATTGCTGGTTTTGTGCTGTCCTTTCTTGCTATATTCATTAATGAAGGATTGCGGGGTGCGTGCGAAGTCCCTTGGTGGTTGAGTGGGCTGTTTTCACCCAGACCACATCTATGCTCTGTTGTTATGTTGGTGTCGAGGAAAGGCCGAACTATCTTGGTGCTCTTACATTTACATTTGGTCCTCTCATTCAGAGAGCGTGTCTTCGGCAGCAGTGCTGGGCCTCTACTTCCCAAAATTAATGATGTGGGATTTTGAACTAATGGACAGAGCAGTTATTTTGAGTATTTTCTTCAAAAAGTTATGTTCTTGTTCAGTTTATTTTCTAACATGGGTGAGGATGGCGGACACAAATACAACCATCATACAAACATATCTCTACTGCTCTAGGGTTAAGATTCCTGTCTAATGTCTAAGAGACAGTGTGCTGTTCATTTTGCTTCTGATTTCTGGGAAGCATTTCCTCAGCACTAAGAATGAGAGCAAAAATATAGCATGGAAAATATGAAAAATCCCCAGAGGTGCAGCCAGGTCAGCAGCCACCTGGCCTGACCGCGAGGCCAAGATCTTGTGCTCCAACATCAGCTCTGCATGCAGGGGAGTGCTGTGGAGAGACATAAATCAAGATTATTTAGTCACATTGTGTTGTGAAGATACATTTAACTTTCCATTGCCTTTTATCAGGAAAGGCTGTATAGAACTGTATAAACAATTTTTTAAAAAAAATCCCCTAATTCTAGGAGCAGTTATTCTCCAAAAAAAAGGAAATGATGAAAAATGCATTCTTGTTTCCAAGGGAAACACTAATAAGAAGAAGTTAGGTCATTGTGGAAAAAAAAAGAAAAAAACATATAGAAAAACTTTTAGCAAGGAACATGGAAACAACTTATCTATGGGGAAGTTTTGTTTGACAGATAAGCCCTAGGTTGGAACTCGGTTCAAATCCCAGCTCTCCTGGAAAATTTTGTCAACTTAGACCTAGCAGTTGGTGCCCTTTAAAGTATTTTTGTAGAGTGAAGATAATCTATTTCCTCTTTTCTCAAGTGTTCACATTAAAGATGAGATGCTTGTATGCCGCTCCCTCCCCCCCCCCCATTATGGCACTTAATATTAAATCTTAATAGCTACCTGCACAAATGCTTAAGATCTGAGAGATGGAGTTGTGTGGAGGTGTGACAGGTTGCCCTGCTCAGTTTATATCCTGATTGAGTTAACACTTTATATTTCACCTTTCCCTAAGGAGACTAGCGCTACCTCTAAATAGCTGTAATGTAATGTCAGAAACACTATATATAAATATATCTATTTTATATATATATTATACATGATATATGGTGTGAAGTGCCCCAGCTCTTCCCAATTTCTAAGCTCCAGCAATCTCCAAGAAACCTAGAGACCACATTGACTGTTCAGCACCTTTCAGCCTAGGAGCAGATGCTGGTTGATGAAGCCTCATAGAAGCCTTTTGAAAAGACCAAGCAACTCTCAGCTTTTCACGTAGGTGAATTAAGCACTGGGAGGTTAAATCGCTGCTTCAGGGCTGATTGCAGAAAACCAGATTTCTTAGATCTTAGAGTCCTAAAGTAAAAATTGAGAAATGACAACAAGGCACCACCTCCCACAGACAAGCACGGACACCTGCACACTCGTCTACTTTATCTCTGTTTTTCAGACCTTATTTTTGAAGGAGCAAAAGAAATACTGACAACCCATTTAAAAAGCAACTGCTAAAAAAATGAACTTTATTTCCCAGGTTATTTTTGGGTGGACCTTTGGTCCACCAGTATTTGTAGCCTCAAAAGTACCTGCAACAGGGTTATCCCTGACCCTATAGCCCTGCATTCACTTCATACACATCCTCTTAACGCAGCTGGAGGCCTCTGAAGGCTGCCCAGGCCACTCCTGGAGTTTCAACTGTAGGAAATCAAAGCCCAGCAGAGGCTTTGAGAGTCTTCTCTTCAGGCAACTTTTCCACATCAAATAGCACTTCTCGACTGATGGCAGTTATTTTTTGCTAGTAGTATTTTTTTTCAGTGTAATTACTGCTTTATTAGTTTTTAAACAAGAGAATGGTAGAATTTACCCCCCTTCTTCAGAGGCAAATACTGCCAAATTTGTCTGTGAGAAATAACCAAAGCAGAAAGTGGATGTAGTTCCATTAGGCTTCCTGCTAATTCCCCAGTTAGGCAGCAAAATCCAAGGCAAAACCTGACCATTGTCTGTGTGCTCACATTGACCACAGTATTTGGTGTTATGAGTGCATGGCAGAAAAATGCTTCGCATAGATCTGTGCAGAAGCCAATGGTAAAGTTGCAGGCAACTTTAAAATGCAGTTATTCCTTCCATAAACAAATGTACAGCAGAAAATAGTGGGTCAGCCATGTGCAGAAATAAAGGCGGGAGAGAGAGTATATTTTCAGTAGCAATTTAGTGCTTGATTGATCTCACTGATAGTGTTAGTGTAGTGTTCACAGCTGAGTAAGCCCACCAGCAAGAACTTACTTGGAGTGTGTGTATGGGAAAAATGCAAGGAAAATAAATGAAGTTTAAGTATAATTTCCATTTGTATTAGGAAATCAATGTGTTACAGTTTAGCATGATTAGCATTTTGTGAGGGCTAACTCCTGTTTCCAAAATTACTCCGGTGTTGTGGTGGTTTCTCTGTTTCCTTCCTTCTCTGACTCCCTTCTGTGGCTGCTTGTCTGGCTGTGTTTATCATACTGTTTTTCACATTAATGCTTGAGAGGTAAAAACCAACTATTTTGGAGGCAGTAAACCAGAAGTTTGCCCCTGCGTGTCCGTTGGCTGAATTCCCTGTAATGCTTCCTCACTTGTTTGCAAGCAAAAGCTCTTGTTGCTGATGATGTGGCGGGAAGCTTTTAGGCTGGGGCCTCTTTCCCTGCTGAAATTTGAATGGGAAAGCGGTGGAGAGAGATCCACCTTCCCCGCCTGACCTTCTGTGGCAGAAGGTGCACTCGCGCACAGCTTCTGAGCAAGGGCAGCAGTCACAGGAATGCGCTGCAAAGAGGCTTCATTCCAAGGTGGTTGGCCTTGAGTGATGCACTCGCTTTTCCAGCCCTTCCCTAAGTGCTCCCCTTTGTAATGAGGGTGTTCAGATGCAGCCTTGAGCACTGTAGAGTTGCCGTCATCAGTAATAATCCTATTGCTTCATCCTCTTCCCCGCGCGCGGCTTTTTGCTGTCAGAAACAAAGCAATGCTTGTCCTCGTCCTCCCAGCCCCTGCAAAGAGGAGGCTTGGAAATGATTTAGTAGTAGAACTGAATCCTGCATTAAGGCAGCAATGATCTGTTGTGGATAAAAGTGATGCTCTTGCTCATCTTCCTTCTCTTGTGCTGCTCTGCGAGGGTCTGAGCTGCTTGGCTGCAGGTCCTGAGACTCAGGTTTAGACATCGGGCCATTTAGCTGGACTTAAGTTCCTGTTGGCACCCGTGCCCAGAAGCTTTATCACAGTTTTGGTAGGTTGGTGTCTGCTAAACTGAAGTTCCCTTTGGACCTGTCGGTGATAATTATCTCCCAGATAGTGTTTATATTGCTCAATTTTGGTTGTGATCTGTTTCATACTAAGGTGGTTTGTTTTGAACAGTAAACAGTGAACAGTAAATTCATGGCACGTCTTCTGAATTTGCATAGGGGCCTTATATATTTCAGTTCCAGTTGGGAGGGAGTGAGTATCTGGTTTTTGAGCATGTATTGAAATATTAGTGTGGGTTATAAATTGTTACAGGCTGTTCAGAAGGTGTCTTAGATTTGCATACCCTAGTCTGATAAATAAAATGAGTTATCATGTTTTGAATAATTCTGGCCTCTTTATTTTACTATATTTTTCTTTTCTAGAAAGGCCGAGTTGCTGTTGCATGTTGGATTTTGTGTTCATGTTGTGTGCAGCTAATGTAGTTCTGTAATAATTCGTGATAGAGCCTGGTTGAAACCCGTGGTTCGCACCATGTACCTTAGCTTGTACTAAGTTCCTTATGTCTTATTCCCTCCTCCTTTTTACTCATTTGTGACTGCCATGTCATAGTGCAGAATATTGCAGCATATATTTGTTTATGCCTGTCTCGGAATAAAAAACAGCTCAAAACCTGCATCTGGAGAGCAGGATTTTGGTTCCTGTGTGCCGCGGTATCAGGGTGCCCCAGTGAGCATTACCTCAATGGAGATTTCTTCCACTTGTGGCTCTCTCCTGTGTGTAACATCACACACACCTTGTTCTAGCAATAAATCTGTATTAACAGCTTTGTCTTCTAACAGTTTGGTGAGTGTGTGTGGTGGTGGGAACTGTGGAAGCCCAGCCTAGTTTCACCTACATCCGTTAGCCTTGTTCAGTGGAGGTTTTCTTAGAGAGCAAATCTGGAAGTTGAGGATATTCTCAGAAAGTGAACAGGAGATGCCTGAAATGTCTGCTGTGAGAGGAACATCTTCTGTGATGAGTGTAGAAGAGATTACCAGACCTCAAGCCTTTACCATCTGAAATGTGCTGCTTCTGGGAGACTTCAGAAGACCAAAGGAGATCGTGAAAAACAAACCATTCTGCTAATGTAGGGCTCAGCTTAGTCCATCGGAGTTATTAGGTCTTGGAAACTTTCTGTAATCACGTCAAACTGTTTCCTAACTCATCTGGGCCTATTTTCCTTTCTTGGCTTGGTTAGTCTGTATAACCTCTTTTACTTGGCGTGAATAGGAAGGTGGCTGGGGAAAAGAAAAGGAAAAAAAAAGTCCTTTCCGGAGAAGGGATGGGAGACCTTTTCCAGAGATAAATTTTCATGCAGAGACCTGGGAGACAGTATTTTGTCTCATGTTGGAAAAAAATGCAGAGCCTCAAGCAGTTGATGAGACAAATACTGAAGGAGAATGAAACAGTCCCGCTAAAGCAGATGCAGGTGCTGGGAGATGAGCTGAACTTTGCCCAGAGAAGTCATCCCAGTGAGTCATATGTGTGTGTCTGCCTCCTAGCAGCCCGAGCTGAAGAACTTTTAAAAATGCTATTATCTAATTAAGATAACAAGGCATTTGAGAAAGAATCTTTCCCATCTGGATGATTTTAATGAATCAGCTAAACTGTATGAATCCGTTAGCTGTAGTCTGCCTCCGTTAAAGGATACAGCTGGTGTAAGAAGTGGAGGAGTTGGCCTGGAGTCATCTGCGAACTGCAGAGCTTGAGCTCGGGGTGTGCTGCAGCCCCGGGTGTTGGTGCCTTCCATAGGTGCTGCCCAAATGCTCCATCTGGCCGTGAGGAACAGGGCCCTCTGGGAGACGGAGGGCAGCTGCCGCCTGCTGATGTGAGAGGTGTTTATGGGCAGATAAATCTTGGTCTTCTTTTGCTCTGCTAATGGGGACACGCTAAATTAGAGAGATTTAGGAGAAATTAGGAGGAAGGTGCAAGCATCTGCCTGCCAGTGAGAGTGCCCAGACCAAGGCAGTTCTCCAAGAAGTGAACGTCAGAACTGCGCTTTGTGCCACTACGAAAGCATTAAAACACTCAGAAAGGGAGGGCTTCTGTGTTCAGATGTGGAGTCAAGGCATGATCTTGTTAGAACGTCTGAAAATAATAGACCTGTAATAAATGATCCTAGGCACCAGCAGAAAGGCAAACACACTTGCAAGGGAAGCTTCTCTGTCCTGTGGTTTGCGGTCTGCTAATTAGGTCAGTGGGTTTATTTGAACTATATAGAGATTTATTAAAATGCATCATTGTAAAGGAAGCTTAGGAGTCAAACATTGCTCTTTTCTGTTTGCCACTGGATTTTTACAGAGTAACGTGGTGCATGTTTCTTCGATACCTGCGTGTTTTTTTTTTTTTTTTTTTGATAAATACCAAATGTCGGGAGCAGAAGGCTAGAAAATATTCACAAGTTCACAACTGCTCATGGTTGGGATGGGAATCACTGCATCAGAGTGAGACTGGAGAATTAATTTATAAGACACAATTCCAATTAAAATGCTTACTGTTTTTCTTTTCCTTTTACATTGGAATATTTGGAGCCACTTACATGGAAGTTCCCAGGACTAGTTCAGCACAAACATGTAGATATTTTTTCATTTTTCCTAATTACCTACTACCAATGTTTGACAGCATGTGCAGTTTCTGATATCCTATTTTTATATCAAAGGTCAAAACCAGCAATGACTTCATCAGATGAGATGGAAAAAAAGAAAAAATGTATTAAGCAGGTCCCTCTTTAAGCTGGGGACTAGGGGACCATAGTCAGGCTGTGTTCCCTCTTTCCTATTTGTACCCCTATATCTAAAAGAAAAAATCCCCATTTATTTAATTCCTCGGCATTGCACAAGGTTCTTTCCTCCCTCTGCAGGGCTTAGCGTTAGCGTTTAGGAGGTTCATGTTATCTGGTCCTTAACTATGTTGTCCACTTCCCATAATCTCTGTTGAGGACCCCTGTTGTCCGGCCTGGGATGCAGTGCAGAAAACTGTAAGTAGCTGCTTCCCCTGGGGCTCTGCCTCTGGTCACTGCTGTCGCTGCGGAGGTTCTTGTGAATGTGCTGTGCTTCAGATTTTACCCTTTGGATTCCTCTGTTGTTCCTAAAAACACATGAAGAATTTTTCTCACACTAATTAAGAACATATTACATGTTCTTCTAAACCAAGCCAATAGATGCAAGCTTTTTTTCAACAGAGTTCTTGAAAAGGGGTTTTCAGCTGTTTGCATTGAAGAAAATGGGTGAAAACAGGAACTTTTATTTCCTCTCATAGCTTTGACTACAGATTCTTTTAATATTTATGCAGATTGAGGAAGACTAAACTTAGTTGTGTTTGTTATAAAAGCTTAACCTGTGAGAATTACTAGACAAGAGTTCATACAGCGAAGATGGTAACCCATGGGGTAATCTGTTTGGAGAAGCTGGAGAGGAATTTGTCTCCTCCTGTATTACTGAAAGCAAGGGCAGTAATGAGGGTTGTTTGGGGCTCTAGTAGCTTAGGTACCTCTTCAACTTGTTTCCGTAGTCTCCGTCATTAATTTCACATTAATTCCTCTCCTTCTTTTATTAGATTTAAGATGGGTTTTAATGGAATATCATAGCAATATATTAAAAAAAAAAAGCTATAATGTTGGCAGTAGAATGCAGCTGGGCTAATTGAAATGCACGGTGGCTTGTTTGCTGGATAGTTACTCTGGTTTTCTTGTCCTAGCAGTGCCAAAAGCTGAAGGTGAGGGAAGTATAAAGTTCTCCTTACCCCTTAGAGCTTGACTAATTTGAATTTACACTCAAACATCACCTTATGTCTTGGCTTTGAATGAGTTCTTGGAGCACAAGGTTTTCTAGGCTGTTCATTGGAGGCATTTCTGGCTTTCTGAGCACTCAGTCCCGGTGTGTGAAGTGACCAAGACCAAATCCCTCCTCCGGGGCTGTGGGTGGGAAGGAGGCCCGACTGCTCATGCAACACAAGGGAATTCCCTGCACGCCTTCCATTCCTCTCCAGTTGATTCCATTTTCCTGGCAAAGCCCAGATACTTGTTCTTAAAAGCTGTTAATTGGATTGCATCTGCTTGCAAGCAGCAGCAGGCAGTGACAGAGACGAGCAGGGGACAATGCCCTGCTCGAGCCTGGCTCATTACCGAGGGCCCTGGTGTATCTCCATGGTTAAGGTTGCAACCGATTTCCCATTGTATTTTGTTACATCAGGTTATTTGTTTTGTTGTATGAGAAAACTTGGATTTAGGAATGTCTTTTGTCAGCTAACTTTGTTTTCAACAAAGCCTTTTTTGTGCGTTTTTCATTACTAATTGAGGTCCATCACTGGCTATACGATTTAATGGCCTTAATAGGAATCTATGAGCACAAACAAAACACTATAAGTCACAGCATGCAGAGAGCAAAGTAATTCTCTTTCTGTGGAGAGGTAAGCAGCAAAATTATTGAGCTGTATAATACTGCATACCCTATAGGTCATTGAGAGAGCTGGGTTTCAGATTTATCCACTTTTGTGCAATAATGTCACATGAACAGAGTAAAGCAGAAATATGAATGACTTCTTTGTTTCCTTTATGTGACCATAGCGAGGACTCCTGTTGTCGGGATTTACAGCAGCTTGCTGTGCTCCTGCATCCTCTCATACAGGTACAGATAGTAATTTGAGTACATTTTTTGGCAAATATTATTTTAAAATAATTGTGTGTAAATATATATATTTATTTTTAACTCTCTACCTGCTTGTGATTCTGGCAACCTAGGTAACTTGTACATGGTGTTATCTAGATATGTCTTGTTTTTATTGGGACAGTCTCATTTTATTTTGTTCTCAAGTAGATGGTAATTGGGCAGAGATTTTACAGGAAGATGGTGAGAGCTGCTATGAAGTTATTAACCTTTCTGGTATGGGGCAGGTGGAATATAGTTTCATAATCTGTTTTTACACGTGCTATATTTTATTATAAAGACTATAAAAATCTACCCTTTTCTCCCTCTGCTAATAAGGCAAGATGTAGATTTAAGCAAGAAACCCAGCCAACGCAGACGGACGCCATCGGTGGCCATGGCTGAATAGGTGCTATTTCCCATCTTTTCTCTTTTGACCTTGTTAGCTAGAAAATCTCGCACGTCATCTCAGACTAATTGTGCAGCTGGAGTGTGTGCATTGTCTCTGGGTGAGGGAGATCTTTTGATGTACATAGAGATTTAATTATCAATACATCTCTTGACAATGTTTCAAGAGTGGTAGAGAACAGAACAAGTGCGTCATTTTTTTTCAGCTATCACTGACATCTTTAAAAGCCCAAGGGATGTTGACAAAGCAGAATATGTAAAACTTCATGGTGTGATGCTGAGTGCTACTATCAGGCTTTTAATAAGGAAAAAATATTATTTGCAGAAAGGAGGGAGCTGGGGATGGCAGGTTATTTCATGGTGGAATAATACGCCATGCGTCACAAAGTGAGCATTTTATTCTGCTTCTGCCTCCTGCTGCTGCACCCGCAGCACCGTCTGCCGTTGCTCGTGCGCTACTCCCTTCCCAAGGGCAAGCCCTTCCTCACGCCAAGGTCTGTTGCCGATGCTGGTCAGACACTAACCTGCCTTAGTCCATGCTCTGTTTTGAGGGATTTGTGGAAAAAGCAGGCAGCTTTTCCAAAAGAAATAGTGAAGAGAACGCACTGTGGGGAGTGGACCCAACTGAAGGCATAAAGAGTCGGGCAGTCCAACCCCTGTGTGGGATCAGCTCATATGCAGTCCTTGAAATAAAATTCATTAAATATTCTGCTTCCCCCCCCCCTTTTGTTTTTCCAGCGATATAGCAGTAGATCATGTAGAATTAACATGTGTAATCTTGTGCTAATTCCTGGGTAGACCTGTCCCTGCCTACAATGTACCTGCACGTATGTGTTTATTCTTCACTCCTGACGTGCCCGTGGCCGTTGCAAGCTGGGGGCAGCTCGCTCTGACTTGCTCCTGTTACTCTGGTGCAGACATGAAAGTCTTCTGTCGCTCTTGGAAGTATTTGGGTTTCAGACCACAAACTCATAACCCATTTTTTTCCCTTGAAATGCTTTGATATGGTAATGATCAAAATATGGTGTGTTTCCAAATGAGGTACACAAACTTGCTGGTTCTTGGCATGAAATATTCTTCTCTGGAAACACCTTCTGTGCGAAATGATGGATATGTTCATGTGATTTATCTGAGTGATTGTCAGGAGGTTTTGTAGCCCATCCAATTTGAGCAGTCAAGTGCTCTTTCCTCGCCACTTACGACATACTTGATGGATTTTCATGATTAGCTAATGTGCTTTATAATTGTCAAAACTTTGCCATGGTATTCCTTAGAAACTCCTTAGAAATTCCTTAGAAAATACCAACGGAGGGGGATAAGCAGGGGCAGTCCCTTCCTGTTCTTTCCAGGCCTTCATTTTTTCCCCAGTTCTTTCATACACTCCGTGCATCTGCCAAGCCAAGCAACCTGTCACAGCTCTCTTTACTTTGCTTAGCCCGCACTAGGTATGTGCACTGTTGGTGTTTTTTTTTTTTTTTTTTTTTTTTTTTTTTTTAGGAAACCATTTGCTGTTATTCAGGCAGATAGGGGTGATACATTAATGTATGAATATTCCAGCGGTGTTCAATGGATCTAGCCTGGTCGGAAGACACTGTACTGCTGAGAGTGTGCCACATGTTTTCTGTCCCATGCTTTGTAACTCAGGTTCTCTGGGTGAATGCTGATGCAAGGGGATGTTTCTTGTTTCTTTCCTTCTTTCTCTGCATGCATACAATGTTTTCAAAGTCTGCTGGCCACCGTTTGGAGTTGGCATGTTCCTCATTACTTTGCTAATCTAGGTCATTAGCAGAGATGCTCGAGAGACCTACCAAGGATGTCCTTCCTGTCGCTATAAGGACGGATCTGCTTTTGGGGCCCTGATGATCTTTAAATCTGCGACTCGGAAGCTCCCCGCCTGCCCCGCTCATGGCTTGAGCAGCCTGTAACGACTGCCCGCGCGCCGCGGCGCCCGCCAACCACCCCATCATGAGGGCGGCGAGGCCGGCGCCTTCCGCAGCTCCCTGCCTCGACGACACTCGTCTGTCTGCCTCGATGACACTCGTCTGTCTGCCTCGACGACACTCGTCTGTCCGCCTCGGCCGGCGCTGATTGCAGTGGGTGAAAGGGCCGGGGAACCGGCCCCGCTCGGGAGGCGGCTGGGCGCGGGGTGGGCAGCAGCGGGTGGGCAGCGAGGCCGTGTACGGCCAGCGGGCTCCGCTCCGCCGCCGGGAGGCCGTAAAGTGCAGCCAGGCTCGACCCCGAGCGGGGGCAGTGCGAGCGGGAGGGCGCTGAGGGCTGCTGCAAGGAGGCTGTAAATAAAGTCTTAAAACTGTCGAAGGCTTAAAAGGGCGGCAGCGATGCCGTCCGTATCCATCTGCTTCGGCTCTGGCCGCGGCAGTGTGTTCCGGGCTTCCATTCAGAGGTCCTCCAGGGAGCTGTGTGGAGACCCCTGGTTGATGTAGTGCGTGTGTCAGAGGCAGGAATATATCAACAGGATCCTGTGGAGGCTCTGGAGGTGTATTTTATCACTCATTTCCCCTCCTACCTTCCATTTTAAACCTTACCGTGAACTCGAATCCTCCTTTTAATTTGCCTGAAGGCAATGCCAGTCTGCCCGTCCTGTGTCTTGTTTCTGACTCCTTGCAGCAGGAGCGTTCCCTGCTCTGGAGGCAGCCGCCCCGGTGCCCTGGGGAGGCTGCTGGGCCGGCGGGCAGCGCAGTGCCAGGCAGGGTCTCTGGAGGAGGAGGACAAAACAGGGGATGCTGCCATCAGAACATGCCTCACCCAGGGCCTTGCGGAGACAGCGAGAAGGTACCGCTGTAAGCAAGCAGGGCAGTGCTTCTTGCTGCTAAAATAGTTTTATGAGGGTTTCATTTTTTCTCCCTTTCCTGAGTGAGGTTTCGAATTGAAACCTTTGTCCTTGAAAAGTCCTCACAACATAAAATGTCTCGGAGATGAGAAAACAGCGAAAGTGCCTCCTGAATTGCTTACATAAATAACTGCAAAACTCATTTTCTTGTCTCTCCAAGATATCGCAGGTCAGTATATCAGATGCAGTGCAGTGTTTTGGGCTTTCCCCTGTGTCTGTGCAAGGGCCTGAATGTGATTTTGCCAGTCCCTTTGCAGACAAGTTCAGGTGGAGAGACCTGTAAAAATGTTTTGTGAAGGAGGCAGAATGTTTCCTGCACTGGGCTCTTCACTGCTTCCCTTCTCTACAGGGTTTAGTTTGCTTGCTTGCATCTTCTCAGTGAAAAATTCCAGCGTTTTAGCTGAAGAAGTCGGTGCCTTTGAAAGCTAGGCCTGCCAGATCCCATGAATCCCATGATGAGGTTGCTTGCCCTGCGCAGGAGGGTCCCAAACATTTTTTTGAGCTTTGAATATTTACATTCCGAATGAAAATTCTTAAGCTTTGCTAATTCCTAGATGACTGCTGATCAGAGTCTTTGATTCTTTTTTTTTAAAATGTAAGCAGGGATAAATTTATGCTAGAGCTGGCACTTTCTGAAAATCTTACCCAGTTGCAGGTACAACACTATAGGAGACATGATGTAAAAGGGAAGAGGAATGGGAGGTATCTTAAAGAGTGCAAAGGAAATAGCAATGGAGGTGTCTTGTGAACTGAACCTCGCTTTTCATGCACCTTCCTGCAGCTGCCTATCTAAAAGTTGTCATTTAGGCAAAGGAAGGGAGCAGAAGAGCCCCTTGTAGGTGATTTCAGCATCAAAATTAGATTGAAAGTAACACCTGAACTAAGGAGAAATTAAATAAGCGTTTTCCTCTTTGGCACGGCCAAGGCAGGTGACATTTACGGCCGTAACTCCGGTGCGGCTGGCACCGCCGCTCTCCCCGTGCTGCTGCTTCGCGCGTCCCTGCGGTGCCCGGGCTGGGTGTCAGGGAGGATACGCTCCTGCTGTCACCTATAAACCTCCAAGCAGTGATTTCCAGCGGGCTTCATCATCTCGAGTTTCCTTCGTGAAGAGCTTGCTGTCTGGAGAGTAAGTGCAGCCCTTTCTTTGCCGGGTCACTTGCAGGGCACCCAGGCAGGATGAATTTCTCTAGTTCTGCTACGCGGGTGACCTAAATCTTTTTACGTCCCCAGCTCTTCCTCCTCAGCAGTGTCACATGCAGGAGCCTGCCTGGCTCGAGCCTGGGTTTTGCTCTCGAGCAGACATTGCTGAATTGGCCTGTGCAGTGATTTTTAGTGTTTTTCCTCCTGTTCCTATTCTGTGATCTGCACAGCAGCTCTTCCCAAGCTGACATCAGCAATTCTGTTTTTATTTATCGTCTTTTCTTCAGCAAAGCGCTGTGGAGGGAGTTAATTTATAGCTCTTTCTCCACCTGGTCTTCCCTGTTCCCCTTGCATTCCTTATTCATTCTGGTCTTCTATTACAATAGTTGCAATATATATTAAAATATCCAAGTGCTTTAGGCTGGCAAGCATTGCATTATGGACGGTGAGTGTGTGGAAAGTTGGCAGTTTCCCTAGATGTTTATAACAGTGGAACTGGCTCTGGAATGCATTTTTTGCCCTTCATGGTCACCACAGCAGATGATAAAACTATGTAAATTTTTGCAAAAATAAGAACATTGTGAAGGGTAGGACTGTATTTTTTGTCTCAGCTGCATCATATAAGGTGAGATTAAAGCTGAGTGAGATGCATGGCCAGTACAAGAAAAACAATCTCAGGAAAAATCAGTAATGCGCTTTAAGCAGACAGTGTTCGCTGCTGGAAAATGTTAGTGCTTATTAAAAAAAAAAAAAAAAAAAAAGATTGGATATTTTGTGGCCATAAGGAAATACCTGCAGGGAAGCTGTGAGGGGAGCTGCATTTTGCAGGCAGCAGGCCTGTCACTTTGTTCTTTGTAGAAATCTCCCCTTAGATCCTGTTTTACATAGAGGCAGTTGAAATCTTGACAGTGAATCCTTAACATCAGTGAACCTAATAAATACCTGTTTACATCACTAAGCCGCACTAGAGAAACATCTGAATAATGCAAAAAGTGGTCTTAGCTCTCTCTGCTAATGGTTATTCAGTGGTTCCACTCATAACCACTTTACCGGGCACTAAAGCAGTGGCTTTGAGGCTGGGAACCCGCGCGGTGGCGGGTGATCCGTGAGCAGGGACAGTGAGCCCAACCTTCAGCATCGGGGCCCCATCCTGCTGCAAGCTAATGACCATCTGCTACAAAAAAGGCTCCAGAGGTGGTATCCAGAGTGACAGTTTACATTCAGGAAGTTCTCACCAATTAAGGGCTCCCTTTTTAATGAAAGTTTGCTTTTGCATGGTGAATGATTTATGGCTGGGCTTTAAATGCATTGCTTTGACTATGCCTACACACTTTGAACACTCTAAATAAAATCAGAAAGCTTTGAAACAAACTCATAAATATTGTCTGAGCATTCAGAATATATTGCCTTCTGGAGGATGTGTAATGCAGTTTATCACCAGGCAGTTACAGGAAGATATTTGAACTATGTAGACACTGTTGCTCAAACCCCAGTAATATAGTTACTCCATTAGTTACTGAATCCTGAAATAACCTCAAGCCCCTGAAATATGAAGCAGTTAATGCCAGGGGGCATATGTTATATTTTAAACAAAGCACGTTATTTTAAACAAGGATTAGTTCCTCGTCCTCGGTTTAAAGCTGTACAGTTGAATAGATGAAAAAAAGAAAAATTTTGTATTTTCTGTCTGTTTAGATATTATTTTGTACTGAAATCACAACATTTCCTAATGAAACAATTCCTACTATTTCCTATCCATGGAAACATTTCTTGTGTATTTGTACAGTGAGGTGTAGTACTGAGCGTGGCCCCAAACTAGGGAGCCCGCATAGCTATTTCAGCTCATAGCATTGCTGTTGCAGCGCTCTCAGCGAGAGCAAGATCCCGCAGAAGATCCTAGGTCTAGTTCCCCATCTCTTTTGGATAGTTAAGCATTTTGGGACTCAAGTCCTTGTGCCCTGGACAGTTTGGCCACGTGAACACAGAGCAGCAGCGGCCGTCACAGGCCCTTTCTGGCCCTCGGGGTGGTTCTGTGACCCATCTATGAGTTGGGATCCTGTTCAACTGTATCTGTACATGCTTCAGAACTGGACCCTGCAGGCTCTGCCTTTTCTGCTTGGACTATGCAGGGACATGAAGTTAACCCTCAAAACCAGTGGGAATAAGAACTGGGTAGTTTCCTTGGTTCCTCTTCGACTTGATCCCTCCATTTCCAGTCCAGGCCTTGCTTAACCTGTTTAAGCCAAGAAACTGAAGTGAGGTTATAAATGTGCTGGAGGACTTAAAAGCCTAGGGCCAAACTATTTTGGGGTAATATATTTAACATATATATACTCTTTATACTGGGTGGGTCTCTACAGTGTCTGTCCTCCTTCCCAAATTAATTTTCAGTGGGGAAGAAGGGGCAACAGTAAGGGAATGCTTATTGCATTGCACAGAAGAGTTACCGTCTGAAATATTGTACTCTGAAGTTTTCCTTTACTTTGAGCACTGAGTGACTTCATATCAAGCATTGATCCTATTTTGTTGAAACGTCTGCACGGTCCGTTGCTTTTGATTTGCTAAATAGCACATTTGAAGTCCTGTCAAGCACGCCCATTCAGGAGGGCTGTGCCAGCCATTCATAATTTTACTTGATATTAAATTATACAAGTTGGCTTTGGGAAGGAAGGAAAAAAAAAACAGCTTGTAGGATTATGTTCTCTGTGATTCGTTTGAGTCTGTTCCAGAACTTCAGTTTAAAGGTATTTCTAGTTCTACCTGAAATTTTAGCCATGTGACATTCACAGGGCAATGCCTTTTGGTGGGTCCTCATGCTGTTGAGTATGCTGGAATCGAAGGGTTAATACTGCTGCTCTGTTTCCCGCTAAAGGTATGTCTATTTGGGTATTTGGATATGTTTTTCTTAATTAATTCTGACAAGATGTTGAGAACTCCCCAGTCATCTAGAAGGTGGTTTCAGTACCTAAAGTTTTTTGTGTGACTAATCTTTTTTTCGACTTTTGAAGGGAAACAAACTAATAAACAGGAGTATAAAGCAGCTCCCAGAAAATCCTGAAAGACGGCTGTCTTCTTGCAATCTTCCAGTGGCTTTCTTGGAGATTAAGAGCAAAATGCAGATGCTGCCAGTGTCAGCTATTAGAACATGTATGTGCAAGATACTGTTGGAAGAGGCCAAGCAAATCAAGACTGGGAAAGGTTGCTTAGCCAATTAATTCTGCTTTGATTCTTTGCTGTCTCTGACTGCGTAGACTGAGACAACACTGAATTAAGATCTTGGAGATAAATATTTCTTTGGTGAGTTTTGAGAAATTAATTTAAACTTAGAACTGAAACTTTCTTCTTATACAAATTTCTCGTTATTTTTTTCCGTGCTGTTTCCATTCCTGCCGGTTGAACAGCTAAGTGCCGTGTTTGGGGGTGGTTGTTACTCCTGCAGGCGCGCGGCGCCGCTCCGGTGCGCAGCCGGCCCGGCCGTCGTAGCAACTGCTTCGTCCTCCGTGGTGGTGGTGGCCTTCCTGCCAGCCCAGACCTTGGTGGCACAACTGCCGCATTCGCTGTGCAGCGGGAAACCTTCTCCGTACCAAAGTGCTCCTGGGTGCAGGTTATTTTTCATCCTAACCTTCCCCGGAGCTGTGGAGCTGTTGTTAAATCCTTGCATTTCCTTAAGGTGTAGAGGCCTAAACCACTAAATGCAGCCACATCCTCTCGCAAGTATCAGCTCTTTCCCAAAGAGCTTCTTGCCTGGAAATTTAAAGTCTTTTTTTTATTCTTGATTTTTCTTGTTTTTGTTTCTGCAGCGATGGGGAGTCCGTCCGTCCCCTCGCAGCCGTTGTGGGTCCCCGGGCCAGGCCACAGCAGCAGGCGGCACCGGGGCCCTTAAGCCGCTTACCCCTGCAGCCCTCCAGAGCGTGTTCCCCGGCTCGAGTAACGTTACTTCTCGTTGCCTGTCTTAATTCATTTCGGATTAATCCGTCTTAGAGCCGGGAGGAAAATGAATCGAGTCAGTAACTCAGAGATTACGTAAAAGGGACCCTGCGCTTTCCCCCAAAGCAGGACCTGGAAATTCGTATTTTTGAGGCTCCACATCTCTGCAGTCTCCCCGTCTGCTTTTCGAGGATGTCCTGGGTGTATTTGCTTTGTATCCATGTGGGCTCCTGTTGGACCAGCCCCTCACTGCATGGGATAAGGAAAGGCCGAAACAGAAACATATAATTGTATCAAGAACCAGCAGACTAGAGGTGACTAAATATTTTGGCAGGGTGCCCTGCTGAGGAAACTAGATTAAGTTTTTCTGTTGCATTACGTAGGAGGCAAATGGAGAGCTGGGTTCTCCCCTGGTCCCAAACTCGAGTCTAAAATATGTTGCTCTCTGACTGCTTAAAGCAACTTAAAATGGGCAAAAGGCAAGGCAGGATGGTGAAGGGATCCGGTGCCAGGTCATGGCGTTCGGGCCTGGAATCCTTTGCTAAATCCATTTGCTTATCCAACCGCCTAGCTGGGGACAACTCGTTCCTTTTTCCTATTTGTTTTCCAAAAGGACCAGTGGGAGAAGTCTGGGCTGCCCGCCCTAAACAAAATAAATGGTGATTTCATGGTGTTCTGGCCTTATCTCTGTTGTTCTTTAGTCGCCACAAGGGTTTAAATTGGGCCGGAGAAACTGCTGCTTCTGCTCATCCACTGCATCCAGCTGGAGCTTTGCAGACCTGCCTTGGTGCCGCTTTCAGTGTATGTGTTCAGCTGTTCCGCATCAAGTTCATCCATGTTCCCCCTAAACTTCTGCCTTTGTACACTAAGGAAAAATTCTCCATTTAATCTCCTCTCCACTAGCCCCCTTATGCATTGATAAAATCAAAGCTTTCCTTAGAGCAAAAGGATATTAAATGTAACATCGTATTGCTTACCCATCCATC